>JACEFZ010015426.1:312500-360000 GCA_014155875.1 Cepaea nemoralis
GGGAGAGGGAGGGAGAGAGAGTGTGGAGAGAGAATGGGACAGAGAAAGAGAGGGGAGGGAGGAGAGAGAGTGGGGAGAGAGAATTTGACATAGAGAGGCATAGAGTGTGTGGAGAGAGAATGAGACAGAGAGAGAGGGTGAGGGTGAGAGAGAGAGTGTGGAGGGAGAGTGGGACAGAGAAGGGAGGGAGAGAAAGTGTGAAGAGAGAATGGGACAGATAGAGAGCAGTGAAGATGAAGGGAGAGAAAAGGCAGAGAGAGAGAGAGAGAGAGAGAGAGAGAGAGAGAGAGAGAGAGAGAGAGAGAGAGAAAAGGGACAGAGAGAGGGAATTAGGAGTAGATAACCAATGAAGCAGACTTCTTCTTCATAGTCGTCGCGCTCGCCTGTTTTGCTGCCCACACAACAGATCCGGCTCTGCTAATACATATTGCCGTATTGTTATGATGTATGGTTCCTTAAGACCACCATAACATTTCTGTGGGCTTGGTCAATTGTGGACAAATTTTGACACGACAATCGACAAACTCAGTTTGCATTCACATGTTCTCCCATGTTTACTCACACATATACAATCAATCAATTAGTTAAATAATCTATCACAAATTCACTTAAACACCCAGTCTCTCACTAACTCACTTAACCAACCAATCAACCAAGCTCCCACTAGTTCACTCAACCAATCAATCAGTATCTCACTAACTTAATCCTACAATCAATAAAACTCTCACTAACTCACTTAATCAATCAATCAATCTCTCATTAAATCACTTAACCAATCAATCAATCAATCAATCAGCATACCTATTGACTCTCCTCCGGCATTCATTGTTACTTGAATGTTCTTGGTGTTCCTGGGAAAGCCGTATGAGAGAGTGAAGAGTGTTGGAATGTATATCCCCATGAGACAATTGTTGGAGGCAAAACTCCCATCCATGCCTGCCTCACGTGCCTCTGTCAGGTTCTGAGAATGGGGGAAGAAGACATTTGTTGACCACGATAATTCGACCACCGGTACTTCACATACAACTTGAATTGACCATCATTCAGACTTGACATTTTGTGGAAACGAATTGGTTAAGCTTGAAGTGTCATTTTGGTGGAAATTCTAAATACATTAACAACGTATATAGATTTTAACGCAAGCTTCGGCGAATGTATGAATGTGCATGTGTGTGTTTGTGTGTGTGTGGTGTGTGATGTGTGTGTGTGGGTGGGTGTGGATGTGAATGAATGCGTGGACGTTGATTGTACTTAGGAAGAAAGCTCGTCCTCTAACTCAAATTAGCTAGGTTCAAATCCAAATTGACAGTCGCCTCTGTCAATGGAAGAAAAAGAGGGAAAGAGCGAGAGAGAGAGAGAGAGAGAGAGAGAGAGAGAGAGAGAGAGAGAGAGAGAGAGAGGAAACGAGAAATAGAGGGAGAGAAAGATAAGGAGAGAGATATAGAAGGGGACAGGGATAGAAACAGAACACAGAAGAAGAACCATCGACAAATTACACCATTAAAGAACTATTTGGGGATAATCAATCATTAATAGCAAAATCAGAAGCAGAATTACAAGACCACACAAAATAGTCTATACAAAGTGTGTAACATGAAAATTAGCATTAGTTAAACAGAGGTCATGACTATAACCCAAGAAGAAGAAAAAAAATAACAACAAGCACATAGTGCAATAACTAGAACGACCCCGGTCTTGAGAATACATCGAATGAATAGGGACTCTTGTTGGTGACGAGAGCTTAAGCTGGGACCGGGAAGACCAGTGTGTGAAGAGAAACTGTCGGGCGACGGCGACCACTTCCGGTTGACCCCTGGATTCATGGTGGCAACTCATTTATTGTTTTAGACTTCTAGGTATAGGAAACAGATCTCACAGTAATAAGATGATGATGCTGAGGACTAGGAGGACAACGTTAAAAAAAAAGAGTAAAGAGTACGCTGAGAAATTAGAGGAGGAAACTAGAAAAAGATGAACACGAAGATGAAGAAGAAGAAGAAATAAACGGTGCACAAGAGATAAATTTAGAACATTGATTACGTAAAATAAAAGATACAATTGAAATAGGTCACAATAGTTGACAACACTCTTGAAACAAATCACGCTAGAAAACAGATACAGTAGAAAAATTGTACCTCTAGATCAGGGGTCACCTAACTACGGCCCGCGGGCCGGATCCGGCTCGCGACGTCATTTCATCCGGCCCGCCGACGATACTCGAACTTGCTTGATATAACGTATGGAACACGAGACGTTTTGATACCATTTAAATGTAAATATTATGGTTAGAATAATAGGAGATCTTCACACGTGCGGAGACCTCCTGGCTGCTATGTGTCTTAAATTTACTATTTTCAATTATAAATTATTGTATCTAGATTTTATTGTTTATTGTAATGTTTGCTTATTTCGCGCCATCCCAAGTCCTTTCCCGGCTCGTGGTAGCGCCGCCTACGCTCTGACATTACCATGGTTCCATGGCAACACACACACGCGCGCGCGCATCTTTCCCTCACACAGATGCGTCTGGCTGTCAACACAGGTCCGCTGCTTCAGAAATATTTACTTCTTTTTGCCTGTCATCAATTTTATAGGTATGTAACAAGGATTTCTTTGACAGTGATAGTTAAGTGAACTACAGGTGTGAGAAGAGGCAATAAGGTAACAAACAGCATGAAAATGCCATAGAAGCCTCATGTTATTACGAAAATATTAACCCCAGCTCAGAAGAATTCCTCAGTCAATGTGTTAATCGAGCTGGTCTCTAGGCCAGTGTTTTTCAACCTTTCTGCTGGAGCAGATCCTTACGCAAATGTTTCTGTTGCTCAAGGAACTCTGTGCGATGATTCAAGGGTATGTAATAAACCAGATGGGCAGAAATGTTGCATTTAGGCAATTTCAATCTGTTTCGGCGGAACTCCTGGCTGCCATTCGCGGAACACCTGTTGAAAAACTCTGCTCTAGGCTGTTTACTTCCACTTCCAATTTTCAAAACAAAAATTCCAAATTCGTCCTCGTCTAACCTGCTTCATCAGCTGTGGTTATTATTGAGGATCGTGGTTTTTGTGGGTTTATTCACCCTAATTCTTGTCTTGTGAGTCCTATCTCGGACTGGTTATGTAGCTTTTGTGTCTGTGACGTCAGCAGTGGTCGGCGGCTATCCTTTGTGCTCTTCTGTTGTTGTGGTTTTCTTTGTTGGTGTAGGCTCCTGGCTGCAGTCCTTATAAGGACTTTTTATTGGGTTTTTTTAGTCTCCTGTTCTGTGCATTGCCCGTATCTTTTGTGTGCAGTCCTTAAAGGGACTTATTGTTTTCCCACTCCAGGCGTCGTTGTTTAGCTTGCCTCGCCTTTTCTCGGCAGTAGGCATCGTGGGCGGCGCACTCCTCTTCGTACTCTCTCCATTCGTCTTCGTCGACCTGTTGTACGAACCACTCCTCTACCTGGCAGGATGCTGATTTCATCTCGGGTTGCTTAGATATCGTGGCTGGACTACTGGCTACTGATTGCTGCTTCTGATTGGTCTGTGGCTTGGCTCCTTCGTGCGTCTTTTTGCTTCCTTTTTTGTGCATTGTTTTCATCAGTTTTTCGACGTTTTTTTTGTGGTGCTTCATCTTGCTTCCTCTCTTCTGTTGGTTTGGGTTGATGCTGCATCCTTTCGGCTCTCAGTAGTTCTCTTTCGGTCTTGATCTTTTGTAGGATTTCCTCGTTTTCCTTCTTCATTTCAGCCATGCACTGGATCTCTTGTTTGATGTTGAGCTGGATTTCTTTCATGTCGGCCAGCAGCTTCTCATTATCGTTGGTCGGATTCGTCGTCAGCAGTGCCTTGACTTGTTTCTTCAACTCGTCTATCTGCTTTTGAAAATGATCTCTTTCAGCTTGTGCTATGCCCGTGGCTGTCTCGCCCCTCCAGCATTGCTTCCTTGAATGGTGTCTTTGTGATGATGGCGATTTTTAAGACGTCTTCTCTGTCTCTGCAGGTACGGACAGCCCAGGTATCTTGCTCCATGTTTGCCCAGGCAGTTGGCACACTTTCTTTTGTTGTTGGGTGCTCGGAAGTCCGTGTCCATCTTGGCCAGCGGACACTCCTTGAAGGCGTGGTGAGCGGCGCAGTATCGGCAGATTTCCGTCTTACTGCGGACACGTCGCTCTGCTGTGGCCGGCCTTCTGACATCTGGAACATTGAGTGATTCTTGGTATGAATCTCTCTGGTTGCTGCATTCTCTTGTTGTATGATACTGTGGTCGGCATCTCGCTGCCCTCCGATGTCACCACTGCCAAGGTTGTAGGTATCTTGGAGTAGGTGATAAGCCGCTCCGCCTTCAAGAATCGGATGTGAAGATTCTCTTCACGTAGCTGCTTCAGGATTTCTTCATCTGTCAGCTCCACAGGAATACGCTTGACAACCCATCGGACTGTTTTTGAGTCGGTGTTTCCGACTCTGGTGTCTTTCTCCTCCTTTCTCTGCTGTCTTGGTTCTTGACTGTGTTGGGCTGTCAATCTTCTCCCTCGTAGTAGCTTCAGTGATGGCTGTAGTATCAGGCTCTTTGATGCAGCTAGCAGGTGGGCTCTCGACGTTCTTCTTCTTGTTGTCGGCTCCCACGCTGCACATCTTGGCAACAGCGTGTTTCTTGTTGTTGATTTTCCACGTGACATTTTCCCGCTGATCAGGCTTCTTGACAGAATAATGCGACTTGACTTGTTAGCGCTCGCAGTGCGAATGGCCACGTTTATTTAGGCCGACCCTATTTATATATTCTATTACGAAAGGTACCTATAGACTTTACATGTACCTCTGGTAAGCCGTAGCTTAACCAGTGACCCCTAGTTCTCTGCTTTTCTTGTGTTTCAATAGGATTTTTATTTGTTTCTAATTGCATGTCTATTTCATTTTCAGATCCCGTGTACGTCACCATTCATTATGGCTACTAAGAAAAGAAAAGTGGACGCCGAGTGTCGCGCTTTCAATGAAGAATGGGGAGTAAAGTACTTCTTTGTTGAAACAATGGACCAGAAAACCAATTGCGTAATATGCAGCGAAGTGTTGCTGTTTTGAAAGAGTTCAATCTTCGGTGTCACTACGAAACAAAACAGCTATCAACATATTCAAAGTGTTGTTGAAAGCTACGCTCTGAAAAATATGAGTCCATGAAACGTGGTTTAGAAACAAAGAATTTCTTCACGAGAAAGTTTGCTGAAAATGAATCTGTCACTCGTACAAGTTACAAAATAGTGCATAAGATGGCATAACGAGGAAAATCGTTTACTTCATCAAAGAGTGTGTGCTGGAAGCAGCAAATGACTTGTGTCCTGAGAAAGCAGATTTGTTTGGAACTACCAGCCTTTCCGCAAGTTCAGTTGTGCGAAGATCAGAAGAACTTGGAGAAAACATAGTGCTACAGATACGCGAGAAAACTAGGAATTTGTGGTATTCTCTGGCGCTGGATGAGTCTGCTGATCTCTCGAGTACGTCACAACTTCTCGTGTTCATTCTTGGTGTCAATCTGAACTTTCAGATCCTACCTGGCTGTCAAAGTTGTCATTTTTGTAGACATCACACCACTTGAATGAACTGTATTTGAAACTTTAGGGAAAAGATAACCTCATCTATGATCTCTACAGAACCATCACAGGATTTCGGAGATAGCTGTCATTGTTTGAAGCACAACTGGAAGGAGAAAAAGTTTCTAATTTCCACTGTTTCAAAGAGTTTTGCGCTACAATCGCCGAAGATGTCAACCTCAATTTTCCGAACAAAATTAATCGTGACTCGAAGAAGCATTTTTTGAGAGATTTTCAGATCTTGACAGAATTGACAGTGACATTCTTCTGTTCCAGAATCCGTTTGATTGTAACCTTGATGATGTGCCAGATGAACTACAGTTGGAGCTCATTGATTTTCAAGCAAATGACGTGTTGAAAAAGAAGCACAGAGGAAGAAAAAAAACTTGTTGAATTGTACCGCTGCTTAGCTGATGTTGAGTTTCCTAAACTGAAGAAATTTGCCGCTGGTATAGCATCAGTGTTTGGAACAACTTATGTCTGTGAGCAAACATTTTCAAAAATGAAGTTTGTGAAGTCAACACACTGAACGTGATTGACTGATGAACATTTGAAAGCAATTCTTTTGATTGGATGCATCAATTCCAAACCAAACATTGATGATATCTTGAAAGCCAAATATCAGTTTCACAAATCTCATTAACCTTTTTCTTTTTTGCTGCTTAGTTAGTGAAATTCGGGTATGTGCACACTAGGTCTGGTGTAACTATCTTTTTGCTAACGTCTCGTTCTTTGATAACTTTTTTTTAGTGAATAAATATGTTGGTTGACTTGGTTTTTTGTGCATTGCACGCAACTCACCCATGATTAACTTTGTTTTTCGTCTTTGTTCCACAGAACTTTGGTTTGGCTTGCAAGTATTGTTAACGTTAGTTGCATATCCTATACAGGACGTTTGCAGTCAACACCAGCATTTTTTGCTGTTGTTGATGTCCTGGTAGGTTTACGTTCAGTAGTTTGTCATTGCTTTCTGAACGTCCGGCACCCATACCATAACGTAAAAAAACCAGCGCAACGCGGTCTGCTGCCAAATCGCTCGCAGCTGTGTTTCGAACGCGGGTATACGGGATTACGAACCGAGTCCGTAAGAACTTCGCCACGGAGCCGGCGCAAGTATTGTACAGAATGAGTATCCGGCCCGCGCTCGTCATTTTGTCAGTTATCCGGCCCGCCATGAAAAAAGTTTGGTGACCCCTGCTCTAGGTAATAGGTACTTTTGAAATAGGTCACAGTTTGGAACGCTCTAATCGGCGGATTGAACAAGCGACCCATATGAAGGCGAGAGCACGCCAGATCATACGATTCGTACATCTCGATTCTTAAAATTAAGTATTAAGTATGACGTGTTTGTGGAAAGCTATAACAATGAAATAACAGTCACATGTTCTTACTCTCCTGCAGTGTTTAAATGCTTCCTGCTCCAGAAGGTCTATATTCAGCTCCTGGTTTGGTCCTAGGGCTTTGAAAGCAATGGGGGCATAGGTAAATCCTTGAATGGCGAGAAACTTGATGTCGTCAACACTCGGCTGGTAGACGCTTCCTGGGGACAGAACGCTCGTGGATATCGTGTGGCTAAAATAGAGATGTGGTGTTACGGGTGTGACAAATAGGAGGGTGAGTGAAGTGTTCCGCCGCCGCTTCGACTAAAGACCTCTTTATCGCCTTAGTCTTCTTCTTCTTCCACCTCTCCCCTCGTACTCGTCTTCCTCATTCTTCTTCTTCTTCTTCTTCTTCTTCTTCTTCTTCTTCTTCTTCTTCTTCTTCTTCTTCTTCTTCTTACTGCTGCTGCTGCTGCTGTTGCTGCTGCTGCTATTACTGCTGCTGCTACTGCTACTGCTGCTGCTGCTGCTACTGCTACTACTACTACTACTACTACTACTACTACTACTACTACTACTACTACTACTACTACTACTACTACTACTACTACTACTACTGCTGCTGCTGCTGCTGCTGCTGCTACTACTACTAGTACTACTACTACTACTACTACTACTACTACTACTTCTGCTGCTGCTGCTACTACTACTACTATTACTACTATTACTACTACTACTACTACTACTACTACTACTACTACTACTACTACTACTACTACTACTACTACTACTACTTCCTCTTCTTCTTTTCCTGCTGCTTCTCCCCGTCCTCCACCTTCTGTTGCTGCTGCTGCTATTACTGCTGCTGCTACTGCTACTGCTGCTGCTGCTGCTGCTACTGCTACTACTACTACTACTACTACTACTACTACTACTACTACTACTACTGCTGCTGCTGCTGCTGCTGCTACTACTACTACTACTACTACTGCTGCTGCTGCTACTACTACTACTATTACTACTATTACTACTACTACTACTACTACTACTACTACTACTACTACTACTACTACTACTACTACTACTACTACTACTTCCTCTTCTTCTTTTCCTGCTGCTTCTCCCCGTCCTCCACCTTCTTCTCCTTCTTCACTCCGTCTCCCCCATCATTTTCGTTTTATTATTATCATCATTATTAGTATCATTATCAGTATCATTATTAGTATTATTAGATACTGTGTTAGTAATGCCCACTAAATAATTGCGGGGGGGGGGGGGTGGCTGCATTAGCACAGTTGCCGTACAATTCCTTCCGTCCCGATGATCAAGGGTTTGAATCTCATCCAGACGGAGTTTTGCCTCCAGACTTATCCAACCTAAGAAGAGTGCCAGGAAATGTCTAGTAAGTAAAGCCACCAACCATATATTGTACACATCACCCCTCGAGTGCCGTAATGTAAGTAAAGCCATCGACCATATATTGTCCACATCACCCCTTGAGTGCCGGAATGTAAGTAAAGCCACCGACCATATACTGTCCACATCACCCCTCGAGTGCCGGAATGTAAGTAAAGCCACCGACCATATACTGTCCACATCACCCCTCGAGTGCCGGAATGTAAGTAAAGCCACCGACCATATACTGTCCACATCACCCCTCGAGTGTCGGAATGTAAGTAAAGCCACCGACCATATATTGTCCACATCACCCCTCGAGTGCCAGAATTAAGTAAAACCACCGACCATATACTGTCCACATCACCCCTCGAGTGCCGGAACGTAAGTAAAGCCACCGACCATATACTGTCCACATCAACCCTCGGGTGCCGGAATTAAGTAAAACCACCGACCATATACTGTCCACATCACCCCTCGAGTGCCGGAATTAAGTAAAACCACCGACCATATACTGTCCACATCACCCCTCGAGTGCCGGAATTAAGTAAAACCACCGACCATATACTGTCCACATCACCCCTCGAAGTGCCGGAATTAAGTAAAACCACCGACCATATACTGTCCACATCACCCCTCGAGTGCCGGAATTAAGTAAAGCCACCGACCATATACTGTCCACATCACCCCTCGAGTGCCGGAATTAAGTAAAGCCACCGACCATATACTGTCCACGTCACCCCTCGAGTGCCGGAATTAAGTAAAGCCACCGACCATATACTGTCCACATCACTCCTCGAGTGCCGGAATTAAGTAAAGCCACCGACCATATACTGTCCACATCACCCCTCGAGTGCCGGAATTAAGTAAAGCCACCGACCATATACTGTCCACATCACTCCTCGAGTGCCGGAATTAAGTAAAGCCACCGACCATATACTGTCCACATCACCCCTCGAGTGCCGGAATTAAGTAAAGCCACCGACCATATACTGTCCACATCACCCCTCGAGTGCCGGAATTAAGTAAAGCCACCGACCATATACTGTCCACATCACCCCTCGAGTGCCGGAATTAAGTAAAGCCACCGACCATATACTGTCCACATCACCCCTCGAGTGCCGGAATGTAAGTAAAGCCACCGACCATATACTGTCCACATCACCCCTCGAGTGCCGGAATGTAAGTAAAGCCACCGACCATATACTGTCCACATCACCCCTCGAGTGCCGGAATGTGAGTAAAACCACCGACCATATACTGTCCACACCACCCCTCGAGTGCCGGAATGTAAGTAAAGCCACCGACCATATACTGTCCACATCACCCCTCGAGTGCCGGAATGTAAGTAAAGCCACCGACCATATACTGTCCACATCACCCCTCGAGTGCCGGAATGTAAGTAAAGCCACCGACCATATACTGTCCACATCACCCCTCGAGTGCCGGAATGTAAGTAAAGCCACCGACCATATACTGTCCACATCACCCCTCGAGTGCCGGAATTAAGTAAAGACCATGTCACTCCTCGAGTGCAGGAAACAACTCTAGGAGAATTATAAACAATCGACAATTAATCTAGCATCAACATCATCATCACCAGTCAATATCACACGTCTCACCAGAGAGAACATATCACACGTCTCACCAGAGAGAAAGTATCACACGTCTCACCAGAGAGAAACAGTTCCAGCCATCACATCAAGTGCGAGGTAATTAAATGTTTAACCAAAGTTACCAGGCTCATTTTTAAGTTGGTAATGTTGTATGGTGGAGGAAAGATTTTATAAATCAAACGGTCTGTGGCAGAAAAAAAAGGTTCCTCACATCTGGTTTAGGGCAAGAAGAAATGTGATTTTATTAACAGATTCAGTACCAAATAAAGAAGTATATTTGCACCTAATGAAGATGAATGGCGGAAAAAGGGAAGAGTGGTGTGTGACAGTTATAACTTAAGACATGTTAATATGGTAGCAGTCATGTTGTATTATATATCAAATTAAAATGGGTTGCATAAGAAAACTTGCTGTATATAAGCCCATGGCAGATACAGTAAATCGCTTGAGACGATTAATCTTCCCATGACACTTAATCAGTCAACAAGCAATAAAAGAGCATCTGACCTATGGCGCACGGCTTGGGCTCACACTCGATCCCCCTGTCGGGAGCCAGAATCTGCTTTAGGACTTGCTTGCATCTCTCCGGGTCACTTGTTCCGTGCAGCAATAGCGTGCGCCCATCCTGCAGCTGCAGTTCTGTGACGTCACCTGTTGGGCAACCAACAACACCCGACATTGGTCAATACTGCTTTCGTATGAACATCTAAAATACAAGACTCGGGTCTTACAATAGGTAGAACAGACAACAGAATTAAAGCTATGCGGCAAAGATAACACGACTAGAACTATGGATAACAGAAACAGAATTAGAACTATGATTAAAAGACAGCAGAACTGTTGAAAAAATCAACACACTGGAACTATGGGGAAAAGACATAATAATTGTAGCCAAAAGAAATAGGCAAGAGAATTATAAATATGCGGAAAGGTTAAAAATAATGTTAACTATACGTAAAAGACAAAATAATGAGAACTATGGGGAGAAAGGCAAAGACAGTTATACGTATATTGCCAAGGTGTTCTAGGAAGAGAATAAGAACATGTGGAGCATACACATCCTTTTATAGATCAACCACTGAATCCTTGTATAGACCAACCACTAAATCCTTGTATAGATCAACCACTAAATCCTTGTATAGACCAACCACTAAATCCTTGTATAGATCAACCACTAAATCCTTGTATAGACCAACCACTAAATCCTTGTATAGACCAACCACTAAATCCTTGTATAGACCAACCACTAAATCCTTGTATAGACCAACCACTAAATCCTTGTATAGACCAACCACTAAATCCTTGTATAGACCAACCACTAAATCCTTGTATAGACCAACCACTAAATCCTTGTATAGACCAACCACTAAATCCTTGTATAGACCAACCACTAAATCCTTGTATAGACCAACCACTAAATCCTTGTATAGACCAACCACTAAATCCTTGTATAGACCAACCACTAAATCCTTGTATAGACCAACCACTAAATCCTTGTATAGACCAATCCACTAAATCCTTGTATAGACCAACCACTAAATCCTTGTATAGACCAACCACTAAATCCTTGTATAGATCAACCACTAAATCCTTGTATAGACCAACCACTAAATCCTTGTATAGACCAACCACTAAATCCTTGTATAGACCAACCACTAAATCCTTGTATAGACCAACCACTAAATCCTTGTATAGACCAACCACTAAATCCTTGTATAGACCAACCACTAAATCCTTGTATAGACCAACCACTAAATCCTTGTATAGATCAACCACTAAATCCTTGTATAGACCAACCACTAAATCCTTGTATAGACCAACCACTAAATCCTTGTATAGATCAACCACTAAATCCTTGTATAGACCAACCACTAAATCCTTGTATAGACCAACCACTAAATCCTTGTATAGACCAACCACTAAATCCTGTATAGATCAACCACTAAATCCTTGTATAGATCAACCACTAAATCCTTGTATAGATCAACCACTAAATCCTTGTATAGATCAACCACTAAATCCTTGTATAGATCAACACTAAATCCTTGTATAGATCCAACCACTAAATCCTTGTATAGATCAACCACTAAATCCTTGTATAGATCCAACCACTAAATCCTTGTATAGATCAACCACTAAATCCTTGTATAGATCAACCACTAAATCCTTGTATAGACCAACCACTAAATCCTTGTATAGACCAACCACTAAATCCTTGTATAGACCAACCACTAAATCCTTGTATAGATCAACCACTAAATCCTGTATAGACCAACCACTAAATCCTTGTATAGATCAACCACTAAATCCTTGTATAGACCAACCACTAAATCCTTGTATAGATCAACCACTAAATCCTTGTATAGATCAACCACTAAATCCTTGTATAGATCAACCACTAAATCCTTGTATAGACCAACCACTAAATCCTTGTATAGACCAACCACTAAATCCTTGTATAGATCAACCACTAAATCCTTGTATAGATCAACCACTAAATCCTTGTATAGACTCAACCACTAAATCCTTGTATAGATCAACCACTAAATCCTTGTATAGATCAACCACTAAATCCTTGTATAGATCAACCACTAAATCCTTGTATAGACCAACCACTAAATCCTTGTATAGATCAACCACTAAATCCTTGTATAGATCAACCACTAAATCCTTGTATAGATCAACCACTAAATCCTTGTATAGATCAACCACTAAATCCTTGTATAGACCAACCACTAAATCCTTGTATAGATCCAACCACTAAATCCTTGTATAGATCAACCACTAAATCCTTGTATAGATCAACCACTAAATCCTTGTATAGATCAACCACTAAATCCTTGTATAGATCAACCACTAAATCCTTGTATAGATCCAACCACTAAATCCTTGTATAGACCAACCACTAAATCCTTGTATAGATCAACCACTAAATCCTTGTATAGATCCAACCACTAAATCCTTGTATAGATCAACCACTAAATCCTTGTATAGACCAACCACTAAATCCTTGTATAGATCAACCACTGAATCCTTGTATAGACCAACCACTAAATCCTTGTATAGATCAACCACTGAATCCTTGTATAGATCAACCACTGAATCCTTGTATAGATCAACCACTAAATCCTTGTATAGACCAACCACTGAATCCTTGTATAGACCAACCACTAAATCCTTGTATAGACCAACCACTAAATCCTTGTATAGACCAACCACTAAATCCTTGTATAGATCAACCACAGAATCCTGGTATAGATCAATCACTAAATCCTTGTATAGATCAACCACTAAATCCTTGTATAGACCAACCACTGAATCCTTGTATAGACGAACCACTAAATCCTTGTATAGATCAACCACAGAATCCTGGTATAGATCAATCACTAAATCCTTGTATAGACCAACCACTAAATCCTTGTATAGATCAACCACAGAATCCTGGTATAGATCAATCACTAAATCCTTGTATAGACCAACCACTAAATCCTTGTATAGATCAACCACTAGAATCCTTGTATAGATCAATCACTAAATCCTTGTATAGATCAACCACTGAATCCTTGTATAGATCAACCACAGAATCCTTGTATAGATCAACCACTAAATCCTTGTATAGACCAACCACTAAATCCTTGTATAGATCAACCACAGAATCCTGGTATAGATCAATCACTAAATCCTTGTATAGACCAACCACTAAATCCTTGTATAGATCAACCACAGAATCCTGGTATAGATCAACCACTAAATCCTTGTATAGATCAACCACTGAATCCTTGTATAGATCAACCACAGAATCCTTGTATAGATCAACCACTAAATCCTTGTATAGATCAACCACTAAATCCTTGTATAGACCAACCACTGAATCCTTGTATAGATCAACCACTAAATCCTTGTATAGATCAACCACTGAATCCTTGTATAGACCAACCACTAAATCCTTGTATAGACCAACCACTAAATCCTTGTATAGATCAACCACAGAATCCTTGTATAGACCAACCACTAAATCCTTGTATAGACCAACCACTAAATCCTTGTATAGACCAACCACTAAATCCTTGTATAGACCAACCACTAAATCCTTGTATAGATCAACCACTAAATCCTTGTATAGACCAACCACTGAATCCTTGTATAGATCAACCACTAAATCCTGGTATAGACCAACCACTAAATCCTTGTATAGATCAACCACTAAATCCTTGTATAGACCAACCACTGAATCCTTGTATAGATCAACCACTAAATCCTTGTATAGATCAACCACTGAATCCTTGTATAGACCAACCACTAAATCCTTGTATAGACCAACCACTAAATCCTTGTATAGACCAACCACTAAATCCTTGTATAGATCAACCACTAAATCCTTGTATAGACCAACCACTGAATCCTTGTATAGATCAACCACTAAATCCTTGTATAGATCAACCACTAAATCCTTGTATAGATCAACCACTAAATCCTTGTATAGATCAACCACAGAACCCTTGTATAGATCAACCACTAAATCCTTGTATAGACCAACCACTAAATCCTTGTATAGACCAACCACTAAATCCTTGTATAGATCAACCACTAAATCCTTGTATAGACCAACCACTGAATCCTTGTATAGATCAACCACTAAATCCTTGTATAGATCAACCACTAAATCCTTGTATAGATCAACCACAGAATCCTGGTATAGACCAACCACAGAATCCTGGTATAGATCAATCACTGGTATGCACATATCACAGAGTACACGCTGAATAAATGACAGATGAATACGCTTGTTATTATTCATGACAGTTATTACAGCTTGAGACTATATGTCACGCAGAATAAATGACAGATGAATACGCTTGTTATTATTCATGACAGTTATTACAGCTTGAGACTATATGTCACGCAGAATAAATGACAGATGAATACGCTTGTTATTATTCATCACAGTTATTACAGCTTGAGACTATATGTCACGCAGAATAAATGACAGATGAATACGCTTGTTATTATTCATCACAGTTATTACAGCTTGAGACTATATGTCACGCAGAATAAATGACAGATGAATACGCTTGTTATTATTCATGACAGTTATTACAGCTTGAGACTATATGTCCATGACAGTTATTACAGCTTGAGACTATATGTCCACACCTGCAGCATCAAGCTGGCTTCATGTCAGACTCCTAGATGGATCCATGCTTCCACTCTATCCATATTAACTACATAACAAAAACTAACACGATTCACTTTCTCTGGCACTACTAATTAAAAACGGCGATTTTTTAACCCCTGGGGTCTGGTTAGTTATCTTTTGGGGTATCACTCCTGCACTGTAGGTTTTCAGATTCATCCCCAAAATATGCAGCAGCGTCCGGTGACAGACAGTGCCAGTTTTGTGTTGGCTGACGAGGCTCCTCATTCTCCCGATCTGACTATCCTATCTGGCCGCGTCAATTCTTACTCAATTCTCTATTATTCTAGACAACTATGTGGATTCACAAGCATCAAATCCTCCGATTTCTTGACATCCCTCCCAACAAAAATAATCCTGCCAAATCTGAAGAGATTCACAGGACAATCATACAATTATGTAAAGAAGCGAAATAAGCATGGCTTGAAAACAATTGTATAGAAATTTATAAAAAAAAAAAAACAACAACAACACAATTGTAAAAATACCAAATTAATGCACAAAAGAATTCAGGAGCCTACTATTAAAGGAACACCTGCATCAACAGGCTGCCTGAAAGCAACAGATGCAAACATCATAATAGGAAAAACATGAGATTTACATGGTCAGATTATGTGAAAAATCGTTATGGTGATACAAGAGAAAAACTTTATGATATTTGGAATAATAATGAAGGACCATCAATTCTGAAGTTAGAAGTTCAGAATCCTCTTAACCATATGAAATTTGGCAAGACCCCGGGTCCAGATAACATCTCAACAGAAATAATCACACCCCTAGAAGAATATGGGATAGAGCAAGTCACCAGAGTGTTGAACACAGTATATGATACTGGAGAAAACCTCCTGATTTATGTAATTCTATATTTATTTTACTCCCAAAGAAATCAGGAGCCTTGGAATATAATCAACATCGAACAATTAGTATAATGAGTCACATCACAAAGAATTTGCTAAGACTCATCAAGCAAAGAGTTAGGAAGAAAATTCAACCCGAAATAGGAGAACAATGTGTGTTTGTAGACGGCAAGGGTACAGTAAATGCTGTATATGTGCAGCGAACATTAATTGAACGTTCTATAAAACTAAACAAAGGCTTACATCTTTGCTTTATTGACTACACAAAGGCTTTCGATAAAGTAAGATATGTAAACGTGACAGAGATGCTTGCAGATCTGCACATTGATGGGAAAGACCTTAGACTAATAAAAAATATATTTCTTTAAAACAACAAGCTGCCATGAAGATTGATAATAAAGTAGGCCAATATCAACTTATTAAGAGAGGCGTGAGACAGGGATGTGTAATGTCTCCAGATCTTTTTCCCTGTACAGTGAAAGTATTTAGAGAAATGTTGACGGTATGAAAGGAATCATCATTGAGGAACGCAACATCAATAACATTAGATATGCAGATGATACAGTATTCATTGCAGACAATGAATAGGATCTGCAACAATTAGTAGATGCGGTTGTTGCACACAGTGAACAACTTGAGTTAGAATTAAATTGTAAGAAGAAACAGGTTATAGTCGTAACTAAGAAGAAGGAGATACCACACTGTAATATACAAGTAAATGGGAATACTCTTAAACAAGTGAATTGGTTCAATTATCTCAGAACAGTCATAACATCTGATGAGAGATGCCTTGAAAAGATTAGAACAAGAATTGCCATTGCGAAGGCAGCCTTTTGCTAGATAAAAACATACTGACCACTTAAAAGATGTCAACAGCTACGAGAAAAAGAGTGTTGAGGTGCTACATAGAACCTGTACTTTGTATGGATGTGAAGCGTGGACAATGAGCAGTCAAACTGAAAAACATCTGATGGCTGTGGAAATGTGGTTTCTGGGGAAAATGCAAAGAATACCATCGACAGACAGAAAAACCAATGACCAAGTCCTACAAACAACAAATGGGAACCGTAAACTGATTAGAGAAATTAGACGCAGACAATCAACATTTTTTGGTCATGTTATGAGAAGAAATAAATTGGAGAACTTGGTGACAACTGGCAAGATTGAGAGGAAAAGATCAAGGGAAGGGCAGAGAAGTAAATATCTGGATGGCTTGGCCACGTGGCATAGTCGAGACGAGAACACTGAGCTGATCCACGACTCTGGTGATCGAGCGAGATGGCGAAACATGACTGCCCACGATTACCGGCATGGCACATGATGATGATGATTAATAACGTCGGCACGATACACGAGCCATCTGCGAAGGGGGTAAAGAGCCAGAAAGTGTGTCAGTTGGTTCGTTTCTCTCAACTCCCACCCGTCCCAGAACCCCTTGAGGTGTCTTGGGCATTTGGTGTTAGCCCCATATATTTTGGACCAATCAACGCTCGAGAGGTCATGTGCTCAATATCAAACCGACCGGCCGGTCGCCTTTACTTTCTGAGACATTTCCTGGTACGCATTTAGGCCAGGTTGACCTGGGAGCCCAGCCCTTTGTGTGTGTGTGTGTGTGTGTGTGTGTGTGTGTGTGTGTGTGTGTGTGTGTGTGTTCAAATCTGCCTCTAATCGAAATCAAACCCATGACCACAGAGCTGCGGGGCAAGCTCTACTGCGCCACCGCTATCAGTGTAGCGTCTGTGGGTGAGAGGTTAGTGAATACAGATTCACTGATCTCCGATAAACAGCACCGAGGGTTCGAAATCTACCTCAGACCTTTCATCTCGGGAAAGGGACGCAGAGGTGTTTCCAAGGCACCAGGGCCAGGTTTTATACTGGTCAAGACCTACTAACACGTCCTAGTCGTGCGTCCTGGGCAACAGGTCCCCTCGGGGTCCTGGCTAACGTAGTAGGATCGCGGGTTCTTCCGAAGTCGGAGAACATCTGCCTGTACGGCGAGGAACCACTAGTCTGCTCACCAATAAGCCAGACATGGGACAACGGATACTCACGCAAACCTCAGTCCGGTATGACATCACATTGATGTTGGACAACAGGATGTTTTCATCGGACATACAAGACTTCATGCTGGAGTTCACAACCAGCGAACTCAAGCAAGCAATCATCTCAGAATATTTTGAAAATACTCTGGCACAGTTTTTTAGAGACCCGCGGTTGTACAATGACTAGAAGAGACCATTTGCCTTTCTCTTCTACCCATTTTACGAGGTTGGGTTATGGAAAGAGTTGTGCTGGTCAGATAAATATAAACGTGTCACTGCTGGAGCTTGAACCTTCACCACTCTCTTGGTAGGCATGTGCACTAATTACCATGCCAACTCGGCTCCTGTTAAACTGAAAAAATAGTTTATATTTTAATATACAAGAATCTGCACCAGAATACATGTGTACCTTTTAGCATGCATGGGTTACCCACAACAAGGCTGTCGGGGTACATTCGAGTCAGAACCGTTGCCACCCACTCCACAACGGCATTCATACCAAACTGGAGGTAGCCGTGCACGTACAGATTGTAGAGCCGCTGGTTTATGATAATCTGTGAAAAACGTATACATATTTATATAATAAATTCCAGCTACTAATGGTAGCCTGTAACAGAACATAACGTGCATAGAAAGTAACTTTGCCTATTTGTGGTAGCATATAAAGAACAGATGATATACTCGTATATGAATTAGCTCCGCCAATCTGTGATAACCTGTAAATGAAAACAAGATTATATAAGCAGCAGTAGCAGAGGAAATCTGTAACAAAAGCATACCTTAAATTCCCCACTATAAATTGGGTCGCTGGGAATGAAAGCGATTTGGGTTGAGCCACCACCCATCTCCATAACACCCACAGTGTGATTGTCCGACCTGGAAAGAAACGGGAATTCACGCTATATAAGTTATAGTAAGTCAGTCAGTCAGTCAGTAGGTAAGTCAGTCAGTCAGTCAGTCAGTCAGTCAGTCAGTAAATAAGTAAGCAAGTAAGGCAAGTAAGTAAGTCAGGAAGGAAGTAAAATGCTGTTTTAGAAGCCTTAACCAAATGGGGTATATGATGCTAAACCTATACTTGTATAGACCAGTGGCACTGGTGGGTGATATGTTCAGTGGCACTGGTGGGTGATATATTCAGGGGCACTGGTGGGTGATATGTTCAGTGGCACTTGTGGGTGATATATTCAGTGGCACTGGTGGGTGATATGTTCAGTGACACTGGTGGGTGATATGTTCAGTGGCACTTGTGGGTGATATATTCAGTGGCACTGGTGGGTGATATGTTCAGTGGCACTGGTGGGTGATATGTTCAGTGGCACTGGTGGGTGATATATTCAGTGGTACTGGTGGGTGATATGTTCATTGGCACTGGAAGGTGATATGTTCAGTGGTACTGGTGGGTGATATGTTCAGTGGCACTGGAGGGTGATATGGGTGATATGTACATGAAGAACTCCCCAGTATTAATCATGACATTGCCAGCCCAGTTCGCGGTCTACTTCGCTCGTACGCCCAGCGTACAACTTTCCAAGAGACTAAGTACACAGTAGACAGACAGCGAAATTAACGTACTTGGTTTGGAACGGCCTCGCGGTTTGGACCATTATGAGTTAACGGTATTTACCTGTTGCTAGCAAAGTTTCCTAGGAGGTAGTTGGCCGCCACCCAGGAATAGGCTCCTTCCTCTTCTCCAGACAGGATGCCGATGCCCTCGTGGCCATGGAAGTGCTTGATGTGGAAGCGGTCAAAGACCTTAATGACGCCTTTGATCAGTTTTTTTGCGTCATCAGCTTCTACGAACCTCATACCTGTGTTGAGATAGAACGAACGAACGAACACTCTTTATTTTCAAAGGGTAATAAATTGGGCACGCCGGCCCGTCTTACATTCGGCCCTTTCAATCATTCATCTTTCATTCATCAATTGTGAATGCTACATTCACATAGAAAAACACATTGAATTCTGCCTTTCTATCACTCTCTGTCATACATTATTTCATTCACACATCATTCAAGGCTAACTGAGAAATAATATAAAAGTTATACGTTATAAAGGCATGGGGAAAATGCAAAAATCAATACTACACGACTCAGAAATATTAATGAATGGTGCAGCACTTGTTATTCCATCCATCATGTGCCATGCCGGTAAGCGTGGGCGGTCATGTTCTGCCATCTCACTCGATCACCAGAGTCATAGATCCATTTACGCCGTTTCTATGATTATTGATGAGTCCACACAACATGATTTTCTTGGCATCTGTAAAGAAGGTAGTTTGCTATTGCTTTCCTTCCTAGCAGTGATCATACTGGTCAGTGACCGTAGCCATTGTCTCCTCAAAAAAGAGATCATCTGCTTACCGTCGTGAATGTGGAGACCATAACCTACAACTATCTGTCGGCTGCTCTCTATCTTCTTCCACCACCTGCACACATGGCTTCACGTAACCCTGATCGGGGGGCTAAACGGGTACTCCACCTTGCCCAAGGGTGTCCCGTAGGCTAGCGGAGGGAAGGAGGCGCCTTACTTATCCTTTGATAGGGGATACCCCTACCCCGCTACCCTACCGACTTGTTATTAGCTATGTAGAATCTACTGCCCTGCCAAAAGGGGACTGGCTGTTATACTAGGGTTTTATTACTATTATTATTTCCATTATTAAGGGGGAAGGTAATCCGTACTGAGACAGTGTTCGAATAACTTGCGATTATATGTATAGGGATTTGTGATGTCTTTGATTTCTTGTGGAAGATTGTTCCACAGCTGAGCTGCAGAGTACGTTAAGCTTGTTTTGTATAAGTCTATCCTAGGCTTCGGAATGTGTAATATATTTAATCGTTTACGATAGATAGATAATTAGACAGGCAGACGGACGGACGGACAGACAGACAGATGGACATACAGACGAACAGACAGACAGATAGACAGACTAACTGACAGACAGACGAGTGGACAGACAGACAGACAGACGGACTTATGAACGGATAGACAGACAGATATACAGACTTATAAAGAGACAGACAGATAGACAGACTGACCAACAGACAGAAGGACGGACTGATCGACCGACTACAGTGTTTGAGTTTCGCAGCCCGGAATTCTGAGATAAGTAGCATATTTTGATCATTGTTTCATGATTTCACTGTTCGCATTTTAAAAAATCTTTCCATTTTTCCCATTCGGTTATTATGCCTTGGTGTTGTCACCGTCGTGTCTCCCCCGCATTTATATGTTGTATTCTGTATATTTGTTTGCTGATGACGGACAGTCACCGCAGCGTCCATTCTTTTCTGTAATTGTATTCTGTCAAGCTGCATGTCTTCGTGTTATTTTACATTGACAATAGCATAAGCGCGGTCTGACGAGGCTGCCACGCTGCGCTCCCGTTTCGATAAGTGAAGGAAAGACTGACCACCCGTCTCCCGTACACTGCAGCCTGCAAGATGCCATGGTCTGAGCACATCACAGCCATATAGCCTGCTCCTGCTTCGGGCTGTTTTATTAAAAGGTGAGTGAGGTGGCAGTATTGTCATTAAAAACGCTTAGCTACATACCCTTTACAGGTCGTAGCAGTCAACTCCATTATTTTTTGGCTGTTTCTGATTCCTTGGCAAGTTTACTTTCAGTAGTTTGCCATTAAAGACTGTGGCTGTTGTATCTGGGGTGGTCACGGCTGGCAAAGAATAGTTTCATTTTCGTGCCAGGGCATGCGGGTGCAGTTCTATGGATGCTTCATGGAGCAATTCGAAGAAAACGTCCAAGACTGCTGATTAGAGGAGCGTTGCTTCTTAATGACAATGTCAGACCACATACGGCTCGATTAACTCAGGAGAAAATTAACCATCTAAGGTGGAAAGTTCTGGAACATCCAGGACTTAGCCCTTTACCATTTCCACCTTTTTTGGTCCACTGAAAACCCACCTTGGCGGGAAACATTTCGCGGATGACGCCGAAGTTGAATGTGAAGTGAAAACATGGTTTAGAAAACAGAGCACGCAGTTCTATGTAGCCGGGTTGGGAGGACTGAAGAAACGATGGGATAAGTGCATCAATGTTGGTGGAAATTATGTTGAGAAATAAAGGGACAATGTATGTATAAAAATAAACTCGTTTCAAGTTGTTATCATATTTAGTTATTTTTCTACACCCATTTGTGATTTACTTATTGACTTTCCCTCGTATAATCCCAGTTGGCACTGTCTACTTTATCCTGTAAGTCTACCTAAAGTATTACAAGAAGTTCAGAGAGATGAATTCACCAATTCTCAAGAATTAGAGGGTTGGGGGTGGTTGGGGGGGGGGGGTCTTAAAGTCTTTTGTTGGCCTTGAAATACAGATTCTCACTTGTTCCGGATAACTGTCGATCTGACTTTTGAAACACACATACATGACCTTGCACCAACGTCAGGTAATCTTGCACCAACGTCAGGTAATACAGGACAACATCAAACTGGTGAAATAGACTATTCAAGTTCTCATGTTTATGAACAGACGGCGATCTACATCTATAGTCCAGTACAAGGTGCCTGATTCGTATCACGAAGGTGTCCCTATTTTGGTCAAGTGTCAACATGGACATATCTTCAAGTGTCAACATTGAAACTGTCTTGAAATGCCAACATAGAATTTTCTGGAAGGGTCATCTTTACTATCAGCATTGAAGAATAGTGACCCTTCAATTGTCACCACTGAAGGTTTTGAACTGTCAACATTGAAGAATAGTTTCTATATTATACGTATATATACTTGTTTCTAGTTTGGACCAGAGCCTCAATTAAATATTTATTGTTAGTTTGAACGCTCTTAATTGTGTCTTATTACTTTCTAGAGGTGATTAAATTATGACTAATGAAACAGAGGTCCACATTTATGGAGGACGTCAGAGTTTGCTTAAATTAGGAATAGATAAATAGTTCCCTCAGTAATGTGTCGTAACATCTTTGCAGACATCCCCACTAATCTTGTTACCTCTAGCACCGATAAATTGCTTGGATTTCTGTAGAAATAAATTTCTTGGTCTCGAGTGTAACCACTCATGCACCAACTGCTATACATCTTCATCGGACCGAAATGTTTTGAAATTTCCTACTCCACTCATCCACTTGCTGGATGGACAGGCATGCATTACCATACTGGAACTTTATTCGCCGATGCAGTTTTATAGGTTTCACCCATTCACTGATTAAAGGGGGAAAAAATTGATTACAGAACGCTGCTCCTCTTTGGTGCATGTTAAAAGTGGGGTTTTCATCCTTAAACTTTCATTGTGACGTCACCGTGTTCATCTGCACCATGATGTCATGTGCTTTACATCCTTAACAACAATATTGACATGTTACAAGACAATGGCATAGTTATTGTATTTGCTATCATACTTTTGAGGTTTTCATATGAAGCCCCATCGTAAGTATGTTCTGTTTGTGTACTACTGTACATTAATGATTGGTGCTTGAGTGATAAGAGCTGATGTTGTTAGGTATAGGCTCTTTGCGGTTTACGTTGTCAACGTCGGCAGATGACATGTGTCTACCTGTTTGTGTGGTTAGCCAAAGTGTTGGTTGTACCATAGAATTAAAGTTTGTCCCTGTATGTGTGGTTAGCAAAAGTGTTGGTTGTACCATAGAATTAAAGTTTGTCCCTGTATGTGTGGTTAGCCAAAGTGTTGGTTGTACCTTAGAATTAAAGTTTGTCCCTGTATGTGTGGTTAGCCAAAGTGTTGGTTGTACCTTAGAATTAAAGTTTGTCTCTGTATGTGTGGTTAGCCAAAGTGTTGGTTGTACCTTAGAATTAAAGTTTGTCCCTGTATGTGTGGTTAGCCAAAGTGTTGGTTGTACCAAAGAATTAAAGTTTGTCCCTGTATGTGTGGTTAGCCAAAGTGTTGGTTATACCTTAGAATTAAAGTTTGTCCCTGTATGTGTGGTTAGCCAAAGTGTTGGTTGTACCTTAGAACTAAAATTTGTCCCTGTATGTGTGGTTAGCCAAAGTGTTGGTTGTACCTTAGAATTAAAGTTTGTCCCTGTATGTGTGGTTAGGCAAAGTGTTGGTTGTACCTTAGAACTAAAGTCTGTCCCTGTATGTGTGGTTAGCCAAAGTGTTGGTTGTACCTTAGAATTAAAGTTTGTCCCTGTATGTGTGGTTAGCCAAAGTGTTGGTTGTACCTTAGAATTAAAGTTTGTCCCTGTATGTGTGATTAGCCAAAGTGTTGGTTATACCTTAGAATTAAAGTTTGTCCCTGTATGTGTGGTTAGGCAAAGTGTTGGTTGTACCTTAGAACTAAAGTTTGTTCCATAGGGAGTTGTTTGTTTTGTGTTTGTTTTGTTTTTTCAAGGTGCGGTGAAGGAGAACGGGGGGTGGGGTATCCCGAAAAAGAGAGATAGGGAGAAAGGGGGAGAGAGAGCAAGAGAGAGAGAGAGTGACAGAGAGAAAGAGAGAGAGAGAGAATATGAGAGAGAGAGAATATGAGAGAGAGAGAATATGAGAGAGAGCATATGAGAGAGAGAGAATATGAGAGAGAGAATATGAGAGAGAGAGAGAATATCAGAGAGAGAATATGAGAGAGAGAGAATATGAGAGAGAGAGAGAATATGAGAGAGAGAGAATATGAGAGAGAGAGAGGGAGAGGGAGAGAGAGAGAGAGAGAGTGAGAGAGAGAGAGAGAGAGAGAGAGAGAGAGAGAGAGAGAGAGAGAGAGAGAGAGAGAGAGAGAGAGAGAGAGAGAGAGAGAATAACAACTCCTGTTAGTGATTCATTCCACACCTGAACTTTTCTTGACACCCCATTTCTTATTCTCTCTCTCTCTCTCTCTCTCTCTCTCTCTCTCTCTCTCTCTCTCTCTCTCTCTCTCATATTCTCTCTCATATTCTCTCTCGCTCTCTCTCTCATATTCTCTCTCTCTCATATTCTCTCTCGCTCTCTCTCTCCTTCTCTCTCGCTCTCTCTCTCTCTCTGTCTCTTCTTGTACTATATATACTAGTCAAGAAAACCGTAGTGAATTAGAGAATTCTTTACAAAAGGAACTTGATAATCTTACTAGATGGAGCAATGAAAACCGCATGCAAATTAACATCGACAAAACCAAATCCATGCTAATAACGACCAGACAAAAACTACAGACACTAGCCATAACTGGACCACCACTCGAACTCCGCATGGGCTCGTTACCTATAGTTAATGTGACTGAACATAAAACACTAGGTCTTTTAATCGACAGCCATTTGAACTGGAGCTCTCATGTTCACGCTCTTACCAAGAAAATAGCACAAAAAGTTTACCAACTTGCTAAAATTCAGCACTTCCTGGACGAAAGCACACGAAAAATATTCTATACATGCTATATCCAATCACATCTCGATTACTGTTCCACAGTTTGGGATGGTTGCCCTAAATCTAATTTAAAACGACTATGTTCTCTTCAAAACCGCGCTATTCGTCTGGTTTTTGGCATAAAGCACGTTGAAAGTAATAATTTGTACAGTCATCTAAGACTTCTACCACTTCAAAAGCGCTTCCTTTTCAACAAAGCCAAATTAGTGAATAAAATTATATCTCAAAATACCCCAGTGTATCTTCTGCCGCTGATTCAATCTAATGCAATGAACAGCAAGCGCCTAAATTTGTTACATGTCTCAAAGCCTAGATTGGACCTATACAAAACATGTTTCGCCTATTCTGGTGCTCACTTATGGAATGGTCTGCCTCCAGATCTGAAAACTCCAATGAGTCCCTACACATTTAACCGAAAACTCTTTCAATACTTAATCCATATCGACTATATGCCACCATAATTCATTTACTGGTATAATTGTTCATTATAATTGTTCACTATATATGTGTGTGCGTGTTGTGTGTGTGTGTGTGTGAGAGAGAGAGAGAGAGAGAGAGAGAGAGAGAGAGAGAGAGAGAGAGAGAGAGAGAGAGTGAATGTGTGTGTGCGCACGTGCATGCGTGTGTGTGGAGAGAGTGATTGAGCGAGAAATGGTGGGGGAATGTGTCAGTGCATGCATTCGTACGTGTATGTGTGAGAGTAAGTGAGGGAGTGTGTGCGTGAGTGCATGCGTTCATGCGTATGTGTATGTGTGAGAGAGTGTGATTGAGAGAGTGTGTGTGTGTGCATGAAGGATTGTGTGTGAGGGAGTGAGACAGTGGGAGAGTTGTTGTGTTAGTGTGTGTGTGTGAGCGCGCGCATGCGTGTGAGTGTGTGTATATGAAAGAATACAGAGAGAGAGAGAGAGAGAGAGAGAGAGAGAGAGCGAGAGAGAGAGAGAGAGCTGAGCAGATGCATGTCATGTAACACGCATGTTATGTAACACGCGAAGCCATATGTTTGTGTATTCTCATCTGTCATATTATCAGTTAAATACCAGTTGATTTTATCATGTATAATATAAACTTATGTTCATTACTGTAGTTTGAGTGAGAGAGTGAGTGAGTGTGACTGAGAGACAGAATGAGTTAGAGTGAATGAGTGAGAGTGATTGAGTGAGCGTGAGAGTGAATGAGTGAGAGTGAATGAGTGAGTGCGAGAGTGAATGAGTGAACGTGAGAGTGAATGCGTGAGAGTGAATGAGTGAGCGTGAGAGTGAATGAGTGAGCGGGAGAGTGAATGATTGAGCGTGAGAGGGAATAAGTGAGAGTGAATGAGTGAGCGTGAGAGTGAATGAGTGAGCGTGAGAGTGAATGAGTGAGCGGGAGAGTGAATGGGTGAGCGGGAGAGACAGAATGAGTGAGAGTGAATGAGTGAGCGGGAGAGTGAATGAGTGAGCGGGAGAGTGAATGAGTGAGCGGGAGAGTGAATGAGTGAGCGGGAGAGTGAATGAGTGAAAGGGAGAGTGAATGAGTGAGCGGGAGAGTGAATGAGTGAGCATGAGAGTAAATGAGTGAGAGTGAATGAGTGAGCGGCAGAGTGAATGAGTGAACGGGGCGGGAGAAGGAATGAGTGAGCGTGAGAGTGAATGAGTGAGCGTGAGGGTGAATCAGTGAGCGTGAGAGTGAATGAGTGAGAGTGAATGAGTGAGAGTGAATGAGTGAGTGTAAGAGTGAATGAGTGAGAGTGAATGAGTGAGCGTGAGAAGGAATGAGTGAGCGTGAGAAGGAATGAGTGAGCGTGAGAGTGAATGAGTGAGCGTGAGGGTGAATCAGTGAGCGGGAGAGTGAATGATTGAGCGTGAGAGTGAATGAGTGAGCGTGAGAGTGAATGAGTGAGCGGCAAAGTGAATGAGTGAGCGGGACAGTGAATGAGGGAGAGTGAATAAGTGAGAGTGAATGTGTAAGCGGGAGAGTGAATGAGTGAGCGTGAGAGTGAATGAGTGAGCGGGAGAGTGAATGAGTGAGCGGGAGAGTGAATGAGTGAGCGGGAGAGACAGAATGAGTGAGAGTGAATGAGTGAGTGGGAAAGTGAATGAGTGAGCGGGAGAGTGAATGAGTGAGCGGGAGAGTGAACGAGTGAGTGGAAGAGACAGATTGAGTGGGCGTGAGAGTGAATGAGGGAGCGTGAGAGTGAATGAGTTAGCGGGAGAGTGAATGAGTGAGCGGGAGAGTGAATGAGTGAGAGTGTGTGTGTGAGTGAATGAGTGAGAGGGAATGAGTGAGAGTGAGAGTGAATGAGAGAGAGAGAGAGAGAGAGAGAGAGAGTGTGTGTGTGTGGTGTGTGTACATATTTTTTTCCATGTTTAGCCTTGTTTATGTTTACAACATTCATTTCACAGTGTTTATTTTTCTTCCTATGTAAATGTATAATGCTCTTGATGAACGAAAGACGAGTGATTGGAAGGGCCGAATGTAAGACGGGCCTGCGCGCCCAATTTGTGACCCTAATAAAGTTGATTTGATTTGATTTGATTTGATTTCTTGTCTCTCGCTGTTGCTCCCGCTTATAATAGACAGACAGACAGATGGACGGACGGGTGCACAGATACATAAACAGGCATGCACTCAGAAATAAAAGAAGAATGAGGAGGAGAAGAAAGAAGAAAATGAAGAAAGAGGAGAAAGAGAGAAAGATGAAGTAGGAGGAGGAGAAAAGAAGAAGAACCAGAAAGAAACGAGGAGGAGATAAATCAGAAAGTAGAGGACAGAAAGAAGAGAATGAAGAAGAGGCTGACAGACATTCTCACCAGCAGTGGCATACAGGTAAGCAAGGGTTTCTCGCAGCTGTGACTTCGGCACTATCTTCTTGGCCTCGGTCAGTATCTGTGTCACGTAGTCTTTTAGACCTGTGTTGTTATTTACAAACTTGTCTAAGCTGGGATTGAATGTCTTGGTGTAGAGGAGCCCAATCCGTGGGTTGCTCGGGCCTTCTTCTGTGGTTATGTTGATTCTGAAGGGATGTCATTGAACGAGCGATATTTACTTTAAAAGTGTTAATAATTGGGCTGATCAGGTGTAAAACGTAGACAGCATGAAAATTAGCATTAGTAAAACAGAGGTAATTACTATAACCAAAGAAGTAAAAACAAGAAAGAGTCATCTAAAATAATCTTGTTCTTTTGCTCTGAATCTTGCCAGTTGTCACCAAGATCTCCAGTTTATTTCTTCCTATAACGTGCCCAAAACATTTTGACTGTCCACATCCAACCTCTCAAATTAGTCACTAAGGGAATATATTAGTGGTTAATAAGTAATATCACCATCACAATCTGGACCTGTCCATACGTGCTGTGATCTCCCCCTCAAAATCTCCCCCAGCCTAGATCGACTGATCGCATCAGTTCTGTGTTGGTTAAACAAATGTCTTGTGCTCTTGTTCGGGTAGCGGGGTAGGGGTACCCCCTATCAAAGGAAAAGGAAGGTGCCTCCTTCCCTCCGCTAGCCTACGGGACACCCTTGGGCAAGGTGGAGTACCCGTTTAGCCCCCCCCCCCCCCCCAACAGGGTAACGTGAAGCCATGTGAGCAGGTGGTGGATTGGACTTGGGAGCAGCCGACAGATAGTTGTTGGTTATTGTTTCAAGTCAGTGACGGTGGGCAGAGGATCTCTCAGTAGAGACAATGGCTACGGTCATCCGATCAGTATGGTCACTGTCAGGAAGGAAGAATGGTAGACTTCCCTCCTTATTGATTCCCGGACAGAAGAGGCTCGTCAGCCTTGGTTGGTATCTGCTAAGAGAGGGAACTCTAAATCTCAAACCTCCGTTGCCTTGCGGGTATACCCATATGGGAAAGGCTTCGGGAGTAAACCCTGAGGAAAAATCCGGAGATGGAGTCCCTGAGGCAGTTCCATGTTGCAAACAACATAGTTCTGGCAACTCCTGCGACGGCACCGATGCCAAGTTGCATTGGCTACTGCCTTTCCCTTGGTCAACATTGGCGACGTGGAGAGGAGGAACTTGCTACTGGGCAACAGCTGGTTCTCCGATTTCCATTGCCCAGGCTTGTGCCCTGAAGAGGTCACTTCAGCACCGCGTAAAGCGGTGACACCTCACGGGAAGCAGCATTTGCCGGTTATAAGTCTTAATGCTCGATTGGCGTAGAGCAAGGCGCCAAGGGCCACTTCCGACGGTGGGAGAGATCATCGTATCTCACTAGACAGCTACCGCCCGCCTAAGCTGGGCATCCCCTAGTCTATAAGGTGTTGTCTCGCCACGGTTCATCTGCTCCTGAGGGTGTGTGGAGCTTAGGGGAAAATCCTGACACATGGACCGCAATCTATACACTTAGCAACAAGAAAAAAACAAAACAACCGGCCCTAAGGCTGGGAACATGGAACGTAAGAACCATGACCCCTGGCATCTCAGACGATCTAAACGAGATTGTGGATGCCCGCAAAACTGCAGTGATAAACAACGAACTACTAAGACTGGGGATAGACATTGTCGCCCTGCAAGAGACCAGACTCCAAGAATCAGGAAGCATCAAGGAGAGGTACTTCACTTTCTACTGGCATGGCAAGCCGTGCGGAGAGACCAGGGAGCATGGAGTTGGCTTCGCTATCAGAAACAAGCTGCTTAATTCCATCATACCACCAAGTGATGGCACTGAAAGAATACTGAAGCTCCAACTCTAGACAGAGGCAGGCCAAGTTATTATTATACGCGTTTACGCCTCAACACTAAATGCAGCTACAGAATCTAAAGACAAGTTCTATGACAACCTTAGCAAAGAAGTCAGTGAAAAACCAGTGAAACAACATCTTTTTATCCTGGGGGATTTCAATGCCAGGGTTGGCTCCGACCACAAATCTTGGCCTTCATGTTGTGAGATATTCCCAGCCACCTCACGGTACTGCGACTTGAGATTGCTGACCAAAACCGGAAACAGCCAGCCAGAACCCCTCTAGCGAGAATTCGGGGGGGGGGGGGGGGGGGGGAAGGAAATGATTGTTCTAGCTAACATTCTTAGTAGGTTCTTCGCTTTTCTCTTAAGGTAGGCATTTGGGACTGCCACTGAAGGCATATACCTCCACACAAGATCTGATGGCAAACTTTTTAACCCATCAAGACTCAAGGCAAAGACCAAAATAAGATCAACATGCGTAAGAGGCAGATGATGCAGCACTGACTACTCATACAGCAGAAGATTTCCAAAGGCTCATAGATCATTTTGCAGCCGCCTGCAAAGACTTTGGGCTCACCATTAGCCTAAATAAAACACAGGTGATGGAACAAGATGCTGGTGCGCCTCCGTCAATCAAAGTTTCTAATTACGAATTGAAGGTCGTCCACGAGTTTGTGTATTTGGGGTCAACAATATCAGATAATCTTTCATTAGAGACAGAAATCGACAGACGCATTGGAAAGGCAGCCACAACAGTTTCCAGGCTAGCTAAAAGAGTTTGGGAGAATAATAGACTAACAGAGCGTACAAAAGCTCAAGTATATAAAGCTTGTGTTGTTAGCACACTACTCTATGGGTCTGAATCCTGGACCCTGTACTCAAGACAGGAAAGGAAGTTGAATTCCTTCCACATGAGATGTCTGAGACGTATCCTGGGCATAACATGGAAAGACCACATAACAAACAAACAGGTGCTTGAAAGAGCAGATATTACCACAGTGCACACCCTCCTCAAGCAGAGACACCTCCGGTGGCTGGGCCACGTATCTCGAATGGAGGATGAACGTATTCCTAAAGATCTCCTTTACGGAGAACTAGCCACAGGAAAGAGGCCAACCGGAAGACCCCAAATGCGATATAGGGATGTGTGTAAACAAGATATGAAAACCATTGGAATAGATCCAGACACGTGGGAGAGAGTTGCAACAGACAGATGCTCCTGGAGAAGAGATTACGAAACGGACTGGTGCTCTTTGAGCGCAATCTGATCCAACAAACTGAGGATAGGCGGCACAGGCTCAAAGCGCAGTCACTTACTGCGGGACTTGCCTCGTCTTACAGATGCGGAAACTGTGACAGGGATTGTCACTCTCGCATTGGACTATACAGTCACCAGCGGTGCTGCCAGGCACCTCCCAAGCGGCACAACTCTATAGTCCTTCAGGACTGAAAGAGGCCTACTACTACTACTGTGATCTTGACAAAACGTTGCTTTCTGGCGGCTTCCTGCTCCACTCCCATCACCCCTCACTGTGGACAAGGAAGCATATTTCAGGTTTCCTTAAAGTCATATGTCTGCCCAGCATCTCTTACAGCGCTGATGATATGACTGCGGTGTCAACTGCTGAATTGGTACTTTTGCCTTAATGCACCCCAAACAAACGTCACCAGCTAAATTTAGGGTCACCAGCTATATTTAGCACTGACGGTGATCTCCTGTGTTCGGGTACAGTGCGTGCCAGTGCGTTTCAATTGCCTCACAGCGTTTCTTTGGCTGTGGCAACCGTTTCTCTCTCTCTCTCTCTCTCTCTCTCTCTCTCTCTCTCTCTCTCTCTCTCTCTCTCTCTCTCTCTGTCTGTGTGTGTGTGTGTGTGTGTGTGTGTGTGTGTGTGTGTGTGTGTGTGATCATGAGTTTTCTGGAACAGGCAGCAGCAGCAGCAGCTGTCCACGACAAGCAGAGTAGCGTTGCCTTTTCTGGCAGCAGCAACATGGCGCATCTGACATTCTGCTAGACACTGTTTTCATAATCATGTCATCATGGTGCTATCGCTGAGTGAGCGTCAGGACAGATGGGAGATGCCGACGACGACATTCACCATGTCAGCAGGATATCCTCCTGCTGAGACAAGGCCACATGGCTGCAAGGCCTCGCGTCTCCCGTACAGACAGATCATTATCATTCTTTTCCGTATACTGCTAGTCTCAAGAGTTGACAGGCATTTCATTTTGCCAGTTACAGTTGGGGGAATGTCGCCGAGAGCGAACATTGGACACCGATAAAATTGGGCACCAAGCAACGGCGCAACACAGGGAACCCCTGGATGTCACGTTATAGTCTGGGATTCCGTTTTGTTTGTTTGTTTTTGTTTTGTTTTTTGGCGGGGGGGGGGGGGGGTGAATTAAGGCAAAAGTACCTAATTTTTCTCTTTGCAACTTGTGTCCAGAGTTAATAAGACAGAATCTGCTGGCACTGGCATCCATTCCTTTCCAAGATTGATGTTTATGGAAAACTATCAACTATTTATTCGACAACTTTCCAACTGCACAAACTTCAACCAGTAAACTTTCAGCCATTTATTCCAAACGATTTTAACTGCGTAAACTGCAAGTAGTAAGCTTTCAGCTACTTATTTGAACAGATTCTAGCTGTCAAAACTTCACCCAATAAACTTTCAGCTACTTATTGAAAAAAAGATTATAGTTGCACAATCTTAAACCAATAAACTTTCAGCTACTTATTCGAAAACATTCTAACTGCCCAAACTTCACCCAATAAACTTTCAGCTACTTATTCAAAAACATTTTAGCTGCCCAAACTTCAACCAATACACTTTCAGCTACTTATTCAAAAAGATTCTAGCTGCCCAAACTTCACCCAATAAACTTTCAGCTACTTATTCAAAACGATTATAGCTGCGCAAACCACCACCAATAAACTTTCAGCTACTTATTGAAAAATGATTATACTTGCACAATCTTAAACCAATAAACTTGCAGCTACTTATTCAAAACGATTCTAGCTGCCACCTACTACTATGACAGCATCAATTACTTACTGAAAGATTTCAGTCGAGTACTGGTGCTGCCTGCATCACAGACAATGACGTATCTGATGGTGCTTGTTGCTGCTTGACCTTCACCAAGGACACAAGTTTTTCCCTCTTTCGATGTGCACGGAGTGTCTCTCTTTACCGGGTGACCCCAGGACAGCGTGACGAAGACGCAGCATAACACTGGGTGTATGATAGCTCAACCATGTTGACACCTTGGAGTTTATAATAAAATATTCTCTGGTATACAAATCGTTTTTTTAAAATCAATTAACTCTTCATGACGTAAGCGTTTCCCACATGTTAATCACCTCATTGAGTCTGATATAATTATTAAAAGAGTCTGTTGCATACAGGGGCGTCACTAGGGGGGTGCGGGGGGTGCGGGCCGCACCGGGTGACACCATCAAGGGGTGACACCAAAATAAAAAAATTGCAAATTTGACAAAGCAGACATAGCAAAATAACAAAAATTTAACTTTGTCCGAGTTTGTCGAAGTTCTTTATTTATGTTTTACCTGAAGTATTGAAGTTATATGTTCATTTGTTTTCTTCTCATGTCCTTATTAACTTTTTGACTTATTTTACAAACATACTATATGCGATTATATATGGTACAGGAACACTCGGAAGAAGACCATGGTGAAAGTCTAGAGGGGTGACCCCAAGACTTACCAGCACTGGGTGACACCAACCCCAGTGACGCCACTGGTTGCATATCCTTTGCAGGACGTAGCAGTCAACTCATCTCATCTTGTTCCTCTTGTACCTCTCGGTGTCTACGTGACGAATAAACAGCGGGAGAGTGCCCGCTTATGGGCTTCAATATCGAGATTCCCATGGACTGTTAGTCTCCTTCGCCATCGCTTCCACGGTCAGCCTCTTCTTTTTTTGTGGTCTGCACATCATTGCTTGTTGTGGTATACTGTTAGAATACCATATGAAATCTGGCAAGACCCCGGGTCCAGACAAAATCTCAACAGAAATTATCACTGCCTTAGATAACCTCCTGAATTATGTAATTCTATATTTGTTGCAATCCTAAAGAAATCAGGAGCCTTGGATTGTGATCAACATCGAACAATTAGTATAATGTGCCACATCACAAAGATTTTGTTAAGAATTATCAAGCAAAAAGTTATGAAGCAAATACAACCCGAAATAGGAGAAGAACAATGTGGAAGGCAAGGGTACAGTAAATGATGTGTATATACTAAGAACAGTAATTGAACGTTCTATAGAAGTAGACAAAGACTTACATCTTTGCTTTATTGACTACACAAAGGCTTTCGATAAAGTAAGACATGTCAACATGATAGAGATGCTTGCAGATCTGCAAATTGATGGGAAAGACCTTAGACTCATAACAAACATATATTGGAAACAACAAGCTGCCATAAAGATTGATAATGAAGTAGGTAGATATCGGCCTATTAAGAGAGGTGTGAGACAGAGATGTGTAATGTCTCCAGATCTTTTTCCCTGTACAGTGAAAGTATTTTTTTTACAGAAATGTTGACGATATGAAAGGAATCATCATTGGGAGACATAACATCAATAACATTAGATATGCGGATCATATAGTATTGATTGCAGACAACGAGCAGGATATGCAACATTTAGTAGATGTGATTGTTGCACACAGTGAACAACTTGGGTAGAATTAAATTGTAAGAGGGAGTCTCTGTGGCGAAGTGGTCAAGCCGTTTATCTCAGTGCTCCGAAGGTCTGGGTTCGATTCCGGGCCGCGTCCTTCGAGTTTACTGAGTTAAATGTTTCGGAGACTCCTGGGGTCGTCGCTAAAAGCTACGGAGTTCGTGCTTTGTGCGACGCTTTCCGTACTGCGGAAAGAGACCGAGCCATATGGGATAAAACCCGGTGAAATGAAGTCGACCCTGTCGACTTTTAAGCGACTTTTTTTTTTAAATTGTAAGAAGTCAGATTATGATCGTCACTAAGAAGAAGGAAATACCACAATGTAATATACAAGAAAAGGGAATATTCTTAAAGAAGTGAATCGGTACAATTATCTCGGGACAGTCATAACATCTGTGGAAGATGCCTTGAAGAGATTAGAACAAGAATCGCCATTGCGATGGCAGCCATTTGCAAGATGATAAACATACTGACAAATTTTTAAAATGTCATTTGCAACGAGAAAAAGTGTATTGAAGTGCTACATAGAACCTGTGCTTTTGTAAGGATGTGAAGCGTGGACAATGAGCAGACAAGCTGAAAAACATGGCTGTGAAAATGTGATTTCTGAGGAGCATGCAAAGAATGCCATGGACAGACAGAAAATCTAATGACCAAGTCCTTCAAGAAACAAATGATCACCTTAAACTGATTAGAGAAATTAGACATAGACAGTCACAATATTTTGGTCACGTTATGAGAGGAAATAAATTGGAGAACTTGGTGACAACAGGCAAGATCGAGGGAAAGAGAAGAAGGGGAGGGCAGAGAAGTAAATAAATGGATGGTATAGTCGAGACAAGAACATTGAACTGATCCATGACTCTAGTGATCGAGTGAGATGGCGAAATATGCTCGTTCACGCTTATCGGCGAGGCACATGATGAATGAACTGATACCTGTTTGTTCTTTAGTATTGGTGCAATATATCTAATGAGTTGGTTTACCATATTGTATCTGTTTTCGATCTCGTCTTCTGATGTGTTTTCTAATGAAATTTACCGCTGCTATAACACCCACTTTAGTCCTGATTTCTTCATTTCTGATTTTCTCTCTTCTTGATACATTGAGTATTCTTCTCAGGAATCTCATATCCGTTGTTGTAATGTAATCGTTGGGTCATTGTCAGGTTTGGCATTGGTAGCATAGAGTGGTATGAAGACTGTATTGTAGAATGCTTTCTTAGCATCTACGGCAGCAGTTCCCAAGCTTTTCAAGCACAGGGCCATATCAACTATTTTCGGTAGTTAAGCGGGCCACAACGTTATAAAATGATAAATGTCGTGCAATATCATTCTTAAATTTCTTAACTTTCGTCAACAAAATTCTAAAACTTTAAAGGCAGTCAGCGTTAGTACTACACTGCGGTCATGTTTTGGTTTAAAATCAAAAGTTAATTTAACAATAAATTTTAAATCAGTTTCGAAAATCGTCATTAATGTAATTAATTTACAATTGAACTGTTCTTCATAATTAGTTACTTAAGTTCAGATACCAGTTTATTAATGTCTGGGCACAAATCTGTCGTGCCCAAAGTCGTAAGCGCAGCTAGGTTGCTGTCGGTGAGTCTGGTCGAACCAAAACGACAAATGTATCTCTGGGCGAATGAACGCAAGTGTTCAAATTGTTCGCCAGGCAATAGTCGCCAGAATGAAATCATATGATCAGCTGAAGGTGAAGCAGGTAGCTCCAGAAATTTACATCTCAGTGCAGAATTGCATTTCAAATCATTTACTTCATTGCTGAAGGTTTTGCTGAACTGAACAGACGCATTCGATAATATCCGAGCATACAACCACGAGCAGAGTAAATTATCGCACGCTGACGGGGCGCTCCGAGTGCATTTTTGAAATTATTAAGATATATTATATTAAATAACGAGGTCTCGCGTGCCATTTTACGACAGCTGGCGGGCCACAAGTGGCCCGCGGGCCGTAGTTTGGTAACCTCTGATCTACGGATACCTGTTTGTTCTTAGTATTGGTGCTATTTGTCCAATGAGTTGGTTTAACTTTATTGCCTATGTTGTCCATCTCGTCTTCTGATTTGCCATTTGATGATATTATACCTGCCTAAGTACTTGAACCTCTTTACTTATCTGGGGGTGTTCTTAGATGAATCTTTGGATGTTAAGTACCATCATCTATGCAGGACACGAACTATAGAAATCTAATCTATACTAGACACGAACCTATAGAATCTATCTAGACTAGACACGAACTATAGAATCTATCTAGACTAGACACGAACTATACTATAGAATCTATCTATGACTAGACACGAACTATACTATAGAATCTATCTAGACTAGACACGAACTATAGAATCTATCTAGACTAGACACGAACTATACTATAGACTCTATCTAGACTAGACACGAACTATAGAATCTATCTAGACTAGACACGAACTATACTACAGAATCTATCTAGACTAGACACGAACTATAGAATCTATCTATACTAGACACGAACTATACTATAGAATCTATCTAGACTAGACACGAACTATAGAATCTATCTAGACTAGACACGAACTATAGAATCTATCTAGACTAGACACGAACTATATAATCTATCTATACTAGACACGAACTATAGAATCTATCTATACTAGACACGAACTATAGAATCTATCTATACTAGACACGAACTGTAGAATCTATCTATACATGCTATGGCAGAAACAAGACTAAAGGGGCCAGTAAGACAACCTTGTGTCCAGGGTGGAATATCTACTGTAGCTATTTGTAAGCAGACCGATTTGCGTTTAATTCTGTGGTATGAGGCGTCGGCAGTTCAGAATGCAATGGCCAGCTGCTGAACTAACATTGCCTTATACATCACAAACAGCCAATAAATGCTGTGTTTGATGGCAACGTCCTGTAAAGAACATGCAACTAAGTTTACTTTTTGAGAATGAATTGTTTGGCAACTATATATCCATGTTACATAAACTTAGAAAGGAAATAGTGAAAGTAATAACAACAAAACTGTTAACAAATGTTGAAATTTATTGCCAAAATCAGTGTCGTCCAGTTACGAAAGCTAGTAAATATTGCTTCTAATTAATGAATCGCGTTTTTAGAGTTTAAATACATTCAGCATCCGAGACTTACCCCCAGTGCACGCAGAGACGACTACCTTACAATGACCTACCTGAGACGTATGGCGCTGGGCCGCTGTGCTAACTGGTAGATTTATATTGCGGCGGGCTCGATTGTGTGATTTGGCGCAACGGATTAAATTTTTTTTTTTTTTTTAATGATTATTGGCTGATAAATAAGACGCGCAGGAAATCTCTCCTATACAGGAGAACCTTTGAAATCTCCCCCAATTATGAATAAGTGAAATTGTGACCAACCTCTCTAACGACAAACCCAGAGACGATATCCGACCTCTCCAACGATGAACCACATAGACGATATCTAAACTCCCCAACGATGAACCACAGATATATCTAAACTCCCCAACGATGAACCACAGAGATATCTAAACTCCCCAACGATGAACCACAGAGACGATATCCAAACTATTCAACGATGAACGACAGAGGCGATATCTAAACTCTCCAACGATGAACCACAGAGATATCTAAACTCTCCAACGATGAACCACAGATGCGATATCCAAACTCTCAAACGATAAACATCAGAGACGATATCTAAACTCTCCAACGATGAACCACAGAGATAACTAAACTCTCCAACGATGAACCACAGAGACCTTATCTAAACTAGTCAACGATGAACCACAGATGCGATATCTAAACTCTCCAATGATGAACCATCAGAGACGATATCTAAACTCCCCAACGACGAAATACAGAGACGATATCTAACCTCCCCATCGATGAAACACAGAGACGATATCTAACCTCTCCAATGATGAACCACATAGACGATCTCTGACCTCTCCTACGATGGAAATTGGAGAGCTTATTAAACCCCCTCTTCTTCTTCTTATTCTCTTCTTCTTCTTCTTCTTCTTCTTCTTCTTCTTCTTCTTCTTCTTCTTCTTCTTCTTCCCCTTCTCCTCCTCCTTATCCTCCTGCTCCTTCTTCTTCTTCTTCTTCTTCTTCTTCTTCTTCTTCTTCTTCTTCTTCCCCTTCTCCTCCTCCTTATCCTCCTGCTCCTTCTTCTTCTTCTTCTTCTTCTTCTTCTTCTTCTTCTTCTCTTCTTCTCTTCTTCTTCTTCTTCTTCTTCTTCTTCTTCTTCTCCTTCTTCTTCTTCTTCTTCTTCTTCTTCTTCTTCTTCTTCTTCTTCTTCTTCTTCTTCTTCTTCTTCTTCTTCTTCTTCTTCTTCTTCTTCTTCTTCTTATCCTACTCCTCCTCATTCTTCTTCTTCTTCTTCTTCTTCTTCTTCTTTCTTCTTCTTCTTCTCTTCTTCTTCTTCTTCTTCTTCTTCTTCTTCTTCTTCTTCTCTTCTTCTTCTTCTTCTTATCCTACTCCTCCTCATTCTTCTTCTTCTTCTTCTTCTTCTTCTTCTTCTTCTTCTTCTTCTTTTCTTCTTCTTCTTCTTCTTCTTCTTCTTCTTCTTCTTTCCCTTTCTCCTCCTCCTCCTTATCCTACTACTCCTCATTCTTCTTCTTCTTCTTCTCTTCTTCTTCTTCTTCTTCTTCTTCTTCTTCTACTTCTTCTTCTTCTTTCTTCTTCTTCTTCTTCTTCTTCTTCTTCTTCTTCTTCTTCTTCTTCTTCTTCTTCGTCTTCTTCTTTCCCTTTCTCCTCCTCCTCCTTATCCTACTACTCCTCATTCTTCTTCTTCTTCTTCTTCTTCTTCTTCTTCTTCTTCTTCTTCTTCTTCTTCTTCTTCTTCTTCTTATTATTATTATTATTATTATTATTATTATTATTATTATTATTATTATTATTATTGTCTACTGTTTTTGCCGTGAATCGTCGCAGAGAGGTGGCAGATGCCATTTTCTGCTGTTCCCTTCTCTTGTTGCTTGTACTAAACTAGTATTTTATTCCTTCATTGTATCGTTTACTCCCTCTAGCCAACCCTTCCTGTGTCGTGCTCTCACTTGTATCCCAATGTTCTCCAGTACACCGCTTTGGCCGCTGGTGATCTTGTTCCACTCTATGTCCGAACCAGTGAACTCTTGGTGTTCTATAAAGTCAGTCATCTGCGCTATCCCTTCACTTGTTCTTTGTTTCTCATTTGTCTCTCTATCTCTTCTCGTTCTTCCAGTTGCGTTTCTTATGCATCCCATCTGACAATATGTGAGTTTACGCCGGTGTGTTTCTAGTCAATCAATCAATCAATCATGCGCCATGCCTGAAAGCGTGGGCGGTCATGGACTCGCCATTTCACTCGATCACCAGAGTCGTGGATCAGCTCAGTGTTCCTGTCTAGTCATGTCACGTGGCCAAGCCGTCCATTTATTTTCCTCTCGGTCTTCCTCTTGGTCTGTTCCCCTCGAATTTGCCAGTTGTCAATAAGTTCTCAAATCCATTTCTTCTCATAACATGTCCAAAAAACTTTGACTGTCTTCGTCTAATTTCTGTAATCAATTTACGATTTTCATCTGTCTCCTGTAGTACTTGTCATTGGTTTTTCTGTCTGTCCATAGTAGTCTTTGCATTTTCGTCAGAAACCACATTTCTGCAGCCATCAGATGTTTTTCAGCTTGACAGCACATTGTCCAAGTTTCACGTCCATACAAAAGAACAGGCTCTATGTAGGCCCTCAACACTCTTTTTCTCGTTTCAATTGACATCTTTTTATTGGTCAGAATGTTATTCATCTTGCTAAAGGCTACTTTCGCCATGGCGATTCTTGTTCTAATCTCTTCAAGGCATCTCCCATTAGATGTTATGACTGTTCCGAGATAATTGTACCGATTCACTTGTTGAAGAATAAAAAAAAGTCGCTTAAAAGTCGACAGGGTCGACTTCATTGCACCTGGTTGTATCCCATAAGGCTCTGTCTCTTTCCGCAGCGCGGAAAGCGTCGCACAAAGCACGAACTCCGTATCTTTTAGCGACGACCCACAGGAGTCTCCGATACATTTAACTCGTAAACCGAAGGACGCGGCCCGGAATCGAACCCACAACCTTCGGAGCACGAATGCAACGGCTTGACCACTTCGCCACAGAGACTCCCAAAGAAGAATATTACCATTTACTTGTATATTACATTGTGGTACTTCGTTCTCTCTAGTGACGAACATAACCTGTGTCTTCTTACAATTTAATTCCAACCCCAGTTGCTCACTGTGTACAACAACTGCGTCTACTAATTGTTGCAGATCTTGTGCGTTGTCTGCAATCAATACTGTATCATCTGCATACCTAATGTTATTGATGTTTCGTCCTCCAATGCTGATTCCATTTATATCTTCTACATTCCTGAAAATATTTTCACTGTATAGGGGAAAAAGATCTGGAGACATTACACATCCCTGTCTAACACCTCTCTTAATAGTTTGATATTGTCCCACTTCATTATCAATCCTTATGGCAGCTTGTTGTTTCCAATATATGTTTTTTTTATTATAAGTCTAATGTTTTTCCCATCCATTTGTAGATCTGCAAGCATATCTACCATGTTGACATGTGTTTCTAGTACTGTCCCTTTTTTGGCATTTGTAACACAGAGTTGAGACGAGTAAAGGCTCGGCTTCAATGTTCCTTCCGTAAAAGACATGTCATTAACCACTGCAAAGTTTGCGTTTTCTGCCCAAACTGTACAACTGTACATCGCGGCGTACACGACTACGCACAAAACTACGTGAATGCGCTTGAGTTAAAATTACTTCACTAAATTAGTCTGCAGACCATAGGTGCATACCCCCACCTGGCACATGACATATTACAATAGTGAGGCAATCAAAGGTGTGCAGAAATGCCGAGCTTTGGGACGAGGTTCACAACAGGCGGCCACACAGCAATATGTAGATGTAATTGGTGTGACAACGGATTGTAAAGAATTATCCTGGGATTTAGTAGATCAACCGGCATTGTGTCGAGGGGATTACGGACGCAATTCGTAATCCCGAACAGCACAGCTGCAGGAGATTTGACAGCAGACCGTCTTGCGTTTGTTTTCATACAATGGCATGGGTGCCGGTCGCCGAGAAAGCGATGGCAAACTACTAAAATTTCCAAGAAATCACAAACGGTCCAGCATAAAATACAGGGGTTGCCTGCGATGTCATGTAAAGGATATGCACCTACCTTTTTCAGTAGTAGGTCACAGCAGTGGCGCAGTGGGTAATTTACGTCCCCAAGTCAATGACGAAAGGTCAACATTTTAGTCCAACTGTCCGATAAACTTCTTACCTCGGCATCAGCACACTGGACGTTTAACTGATTCAGTGCCAAAGGATAATATATCGTGAAATGTGACCTTCCATTTTTACAGAAGGGCGATATATCGCCATATTAGGGTCATCGTGTTAATTATTTCGTTTCGCGGTATCTTCCACAATTTCAGTGCGCAGAGAACGTAAATTTACATTACAATACTTGTTCATTTGAGTTTTAGTCTCATCTCTCTTCGTTAACATTGGAGAGGTTTAGTCGCATCTCTCTTGTTTAACATTGGAAAGGTTTAGTCGCATCTCTCTTGTTTAACATTGGAGAGGTTTAGTCGCATATATATTGTTTAACATTGGAGAGGTTTAGTCACATCTATCTTGTTTAACATTGGAGAGGAGAGGTTTAGTCGCATCTATATTGTTTAACATTAGAGAGGTTTAGTCGCATCTATATTGTTTAACATTGGAGAGGTTTAGTCACATCTATATTGTTTAACATTGGAGAGGTTTAGTCACATATATATTGTTTAACATTGGAGAGGAGAGGTTTAGTCGCATCTATATTGTTTAACATTGGAGATGTTTAGTCGCATCTATATTGTTTAACATTGGAGAGGTTTAGTCACATCTATATTGTTTAACATTGGAGAGGTTTAGTCGCATATATATTGTTTAACATTGGAGAGGTTTAGTCGCATATATATTGTTTAACATTGGAGAGGAGAGGTTTAGTCGCATCTATATTGTTTAACATTGGAGAGGTTTAGTCACATCTATATTGTTTAACATTAGAGAGGTTTAGTCACATTTATACTGTTTAACATTGGAGAGGTTTAGTCACATATATATTGTTTAACATTGGAGAGGAGAGGTTTAGTCGCATCTATATTGTTTAACATTGGAGATGTTTAGTCGCATCTATATGTTTAACATTGGAGAGGTTAGTCACATCTATATTGTTTAACATTGGAGAGGTTTAGTCGCATATATATTGTTTAACATTGGAGAGGTTTTAGTCGCATATATATGTTTAACATTGGAGAGGATGAGGTTTAGTCGCATCTATATTGTTTAACATTGGAGAGGTTTAGTCACATCTATATTGTTTAACATTAGAGAGGTTTAGTCACATTTATACTGTTTAACATTGGAGAGGTTTAGACGCATATATATTGTTTAACATTGGAGAGGTTTAGTCGCATATATATTGTTTAACATTGGAGAGGAAAGGTTAGTCGCATCTATGTTGTTTAACATTGGAGAGGTTTAGTCGCATCTATATTGTTTTAACATTGGAGATGTTTAGTCGCATATATATGTTTAACATTGGATGAGGAGAGGTTTAGTTCGCATCTATATTGTTTAACATTGGAGAGGAGAGGTTTAGTCGCATATATATTGTATAACATTGGAGAGGTTTAGTCGCATATATATTGTTTAACATTGGAGAGGAGAGGTTTAGTCGCATATATATTGTTTAACATTGGAGAGGTTTAGTCGCATATATATTGTTTAACATTGGAGAGGAGAGGTTTAAACGCATTTATATTGTTTAACATTGGAGAGGAGAGGTTTAGTCGCATCTATATTGTTTAACATTGGAGAGGAGAGGTTTAGTCGCATATATATTGTTTCACATTGGAGAGGAGAGGTTTAGTCGCATATATATTGTTTAACATTGGAGAGGAGAGGTTTAGTCGCATATATATTGTTTAACATTGGAGAGGAGAGATTTGGTCGCATATATATTGTTTAACATTGGAGAGGAGAGGTTAAGTCGCATATATATTGTTTAACATTGGAGAGGAGAGGTTTAGTCGCATATATATTGTTTAACATTGGAGAGGAGAGGTTTAGTCGCATCTATATTGTTTAACATTGGAGAGGAGAGGTTTAGTCGCATATATATTGTTTCACATTGGAGAGGAGAGGTTTAGTCGCATATATATTGTTTAACATTGGAGAGGTTTAGTCGCATATATATTGTTTAACATTGGAGAGGAGAGGTTTAGTCACATATATATTGTTTAACATTGGAGAGGTTTAGTGGCATCTATATTGTTTAACATTGGAGAGGAGAGGTTTAGTCGCATATATATTGTATAACATTGGAGAGGAGAGGTTCAGTCGCTATATATTGTATAACATTGAGAGGTTTAGTCGCATATATTGTTTAACATTGGAGAGGAGAGGTTTAGTCGCATATATATTGTTTAACATTGGAGAGGTTTAGTCGAAAATATATTGCTTAACATTGGAGAGGAGAGGTTTAGTCGCATATATATTGTATAACATTGGAGAGGAGAGGTTTAGTCGCTTATATTGTTTAACATTGGAGATGTTTAGTCGCATATATATATATATATATATAATATATATATACTATATATATATATATATATATATATATATATATATATTGTTTAACATTGGAGAGGAGAGGTTTAGTCGCATATATATTGTTTAACATTGGAGGAAGAGAGGTCTACTCGCATCTATATTGTTTAACATTGGAGAGTTTAGTAGCATATATATTGTATAACATTGGAGAGGAGAGGTTTAGTCGCATCTATATTGTTTAACATTGGAGAGGAGAGGTTTAGTCGCATATATATTGTATAACATTGGAGAAGAGAGGTTTAGTCGCATATATATTGTTTACCATTGGAGAGGTTTAGTCGCATATATATTGTTTAACATTGGAGAGGAGAGGTTTAGTCGCAATCTATGTTGTTTAACATTGGAGTAGGTTTAGTCGCATCTAGTATTGTATAACATTGGAGTATGTTTAGTCGCATCTATATTGTTTAACATTGGAGAGGAGAGGTCAGTCGCATATATATTGTTATAACATTGGAGAGTTTAGTCGCATATATATTGTTTAACATTGGAGAGGAGAGGTTAGTCGCATATCTATTGTTTTACATTGGAGAGGTTAGTCGAAAATATATTGCTTAACATTGGAGAGGAGAGGTTTAGTCGCATATATATTGTATAACATTGGAGAGGAGAGGTTTAGTCCGCTTATATTGTTTAACATTGGAGATGTTTAGTCGCATATACTATATATATATATATATATATATATATCATATATATATATATATCTATATTGTTTAACATGGAGAGGAGAGGTTTAGTCGCATATATATTGTTTAACATTGGAGAAGAGAGGTCTACTCGCATCTATATTGTTTAACATTGGAGAGGGGAGGTTTAGTAGCATATATATTGTATAACATTGGAGAGGAGAGGTTTAGTCGCATCTATATTGTTTAACATTGGAGAGGAGAGGTTTAGTCGCATATATATTGTATAACATTGGAGAAGAGAGGTTTAGTCGCATATATATTGTTTAACATTGGAGAGGTTTAGTCGCATATATATTGTTTAACATTGGAGAGGAGAGGTTTAGTCGCATCTATGTTGTTTAACATTGGAGAGGTTTAGTCGCATCTATATTGTATAACATTGGAGATGTTTAGTCGCATCTATATTGTTTAACATTGGAGAGGAGAGGTTTAGTCGCATATATATTGTTTAACATTGAAGAGGTTTAGTCGCATATATATTGTTTAACATTGGAGAGGAGAGGTTTAGTCGCATCTATATTGTTTAACATTGGAGAGGAGAGGTTTAGTCGCATATATATTGTATAACATTGGAGAAGTTTAGTCGCATATATATTGTTTAACATTGGAGAGGAGAGGTTTAGTCGCATATATATTGTTTAACATTGGAGAGGTTTAGTCGCATATATATTGTTTAACATTGGAGAGGAGAGGTTTAATCGCATATATATTGTTTAACATTGGAGAGGAGAGGTTTAGTCGCATCTATATTGTTTAACATTGGAGATGAGAGGTTTAGTTGCATCTATATTGTTTAACATTGGAGAGGAGAGGTTTAGTCACATATATATTGTTTAACATTGGAGAGGAGAGGTTTAGTCGCATATATATTGTTTAACATTGGAGAGGAGAGGTTTAGTCGCATATATATTGTTTCACATTGGAGAGGAGAGGTTTAGTCGCATATATATTGTTTAACATTGGAGAGGAGAGGTGTCAGAGCCTAGCTATGCAGCAACATCGTTACGGCACCCGGCGGACAAGAGTTGTCGGCTGGCAAGATTGCTACCTGACACGCGACCAGCGGTCAGGCTGACGACAGACGCACGCAAGCCACGTGACCCCACCAAAGGCAGTGGGCAGTGTGCGTGATAGCTCAGACCGAGCTGGGACAGGAGACTGGAAGGACATGTGTGACGAGAGCAAGGCGTTTGTGTGAATCTCCGTGGTTGAAAGCCGAACGACTGATATCTTGAGCGTCAGACCTATGAGCTGTATTGTGGTTGTGAGTTATATATTGTAGATCGTTGTAATTATCGTTCTGTATTTAATGTGGCAATAAATCCATAGAACTTGTGTTGCTGTGTCTTACGTCGAATCACGTTATACTTGTACTGTCTCACACGTGTTAGCCAACGAGCCAAATATAAGATCCTGACAAGAGGTTAAGTCGCATATATATTGTTTACCATTGGAGAGGAGAGGTTTAGTCGCATATATATTGTTTAACATTGGAGAGGTTTAGTCGCATCTATATTGTTTAACATTGGAGAGGAGAGGTTTAGTCGCATATATATTGTATAACATTGGAGAGGAGAGGTTTAGTCGCATATATATTGTATAACATTGGAGAGGTTTAGTCGCATATATATTGTTTAACATTGGAGAGGAGAGGTTTAGTCGCATATATATTGTTTAACATTGGAGAGGTTTAGTCGCATATATATTGTTTAACATTCAGTTATCAGTTATCAGTTATCAATTGGGGTATCTTCATTGCACTCCGGACAGGTCCATAGGTGCTCAGATCCTCCCCCCCCCCCCCCCCCCCCCCCCCAGCATATGCATCAGCGTGCGTCCGGTGGCTAATAGTGCCAGTTCTGTGTTGGTTGACAAAGCACCTCGTTTTCTCGATGTACCTCTCGCGTCTGGTCGTGTCAATTCTTACTCCCAAGTCTTTCATCCTGGACAACGATGTGGATTCACTGTCGTCAAAGAACTTCTGTTCTCGACGTATCTTTAAGGGCGTTAATAACATCGGCACGATCCATGGGCTGGCCATCTACAGGTGGTGCAGAGCCAGCCAGTTTATCAGCTCGTTCATTTCCCTCGATTCCCGCATGTCCCGGGACGAAGATGAAGGTGACTTCACGAACAACAGACTTCCGCAGCGACTCAGTCCACTGTCTAAAATTGGAAATATTTAGTCGCATATATCTTGTTTAGCATTGAGGAGGTTTAGTGGCATCTATGTTGTTTAGTATTGGAGAGCTTTAGTCGCATGTATATTGTTTTACATTGGAAAAGTTTAGTCGCATCTTTCTTGTTTAACATTGGAGAGGTTTAGTCGCATCTATATTGACTACATTGGAGAGGTTTAGTCGCATCTATATTGTTTAACATTGACAGGTTTAGTCGAGTCTATATTGTTTAACATTGGATAGGTTTAGT
>JACEFZ010015426.1:365000-397834 GCA_014155875.1 Cepaea nemoralis
ATGTTGAATGCTTTGTGGTTCACAGCGGGTAGTGACACAAAAGCCGGTAGATATGTGCACAGTCATGAATGAATTTATATATACATTTTAGTCTATAATAGACCCCTGTGTGCATTGGACTAACATCGGAAACAACTGCAAAGATCGTGATTGGCATTCATTGATAACAATGTGTAGAATCCGGAGAACGTATTCATCATCGCATAACAGATCCTTTGTAGAACGTCGCTTTCATCACGGGGAGCCTAAAACACTGTTGATCCCTTTACAGTTCCCCTGTATGTTCATACCCAAGATGCCTACAATGTCCCATGTCGATCCTCATCCTGGTCGACCGCTGCCTCATGTATGTTCATACCCAAGGTGTCTGCAATGTCCCATGCCCATTCTGGTCGACTCCTGTCTCATGTATGTTCATACCCAAGGTGCCTGCAATGTCCCGTTCCCATCCTGGTCGACTCCTGTCTCATGTATGTTCATACCCAAAGTGCCTGCAATGTCCCGTTCCCATCCTGGTCGACTCCTGTCTCATGTATGTTCATACCCAAGGTGTCTGCAATGTCCCATGCCCATCCTGGTCGACTCCTGTCTCATGTATGTTCATGCCCAAGGTGCCTGCAATGTCCCATTCCCATCCTAGTAATGGACGACCTCCTCATATGCCATCGCCATCACATGTTGTAGGCCTAGAGCCAGGAGTGCGAGGTGGTGGTAGACCGCTGTCTCCCATGTGGTCCATCGCTATCTCCCATGTGGTCTATCGCTGTCTCCCATGTGGTCTATCGCTGTCTCCCATGTGGTCCATCGCTGTCTCCCATGTGGTCCACCGCTGTCTCCCATGTGGTCCACCGCTGTCTCCCATGTGGTCCACCGCTGTCTCCCATGTGGTCCATCGCTGTCTCCCATGTGGTCCTTCACTGTCTCCAATGTGGTCCATCACTGTCTCCCATGTGGTCCATCGCTGTCTCCCATGTGGTTCTTCGCTGTCTCCCATGTGATCCATCGCTGTCTCCCATGTGGTCCATCGCTGTCTCCCATGTGGTCCATCACTGTCTCCCATGTGGTCTATCGCTATCTCCCATGTGGTCTATCGCTGTCTCCCATGTGGTCTATCGCTATCTCCCATGTGGTCTATCGCTGTCTCCCATGTGGTCCATCGCTGTCTCCCATGTGGTCTATCGCTGTCTCCCATGTGGTCCATCGCTGTCTCCCATGTGGTCCACCGCTGTCTCCCATGTGGTCCATCGCTGTCTCCCATGTGGTCTATCGCTGTCTCCCATGTGGTCTATCGCTGTCTCCCATGTGGTCCATCGCTGTCTCCCATGTGGTCCACCGCTGTCTCCCATGTGGTCCACCGCTGTCTCCCATGTGGTCCACCGCTGTCTCCCATGTGGTCCACCGCTGTCTCCCATGTGGTCCACCGCTGTCTCCCATGTGGTCCATCGCTGTCTCCCATGTGGTCCTTCGCTGTCTCCCATGTGGTCCATCGCTGTCTCCCATGTGGTCCTTCGCTGTCTCCCATGTGGTCCATCGCTGTCTCCCATGTGGTCTATCGCTGTCTCCCATGTGGTCTATCGCTGTCTCTCATGTGGTCCATTGCTGTCTCCCATGTGGTCCATTGCTGTCTCCCATGTGGTCCATCGCTGTCTCCCATTTGGTCTATTGCTGTCTCCCATGTGGTCTATCGCTGTCTCCCATGTGGTCTATCGCTGTCTCCCATGTGGTCTATTGCTGTCTCCCATGTGGTCTATCGCTGTCTCCCATGTGGTCCATCGCTGTCTCCCATGTGGTCTATCGCTGTCCCGTCTCCATCATCGTTCTGGTCCACTGCTGCCTCCTCTCCCATCAACCGTGTCTCCCATCGCTGTTCTTCCCAAACCACTATGACAGTGGTTCTCAACCTTTTTTGGCCCATGCACCCTTCACCGTATTTTAAGAACGTCATATCCCCCCCCCCGACCTTCGTATATCCTCCCTATAAATTCTCCCCACCCCGCCCCATCACAGTATACGTAAAAATGGAAGCTAAATTTTATAACCCATACTAGAACAAATCTAGATGTCAACATAAAATGTGATCTGCGGGTCTACATAAGTTATAAAACGAATGTCAGTAGGGCGAGAAGTACAGAACTGTAAAGTATGGAGGGAAAAACAATATCAAGTAATCGGTTCTTGTATTAACACGATCTTGAAATAATCTTAATTCTCTCTCCCCACCCCCACCCCTCTTGGAAACCCTAAAATCCCCCCCCCCCCACCGATTGAGAACCACTGCACTGTGTGTGATATTTTACTGTGTAAGTGCCATGGGATGATTAATTGTCTCAAGCCGCAACTCGTATCTGCCATGAGCTTATTTATAGTAGTTTTCCGTATGCAACCCCTTTTAGTTTGATATATAATACAACATGTCTGCTGCCATATTAACAACTTGTCAGTCATAACTGTGACACACCCCTACCTACCATGTCCCGCCATCCATGTCTGTTTGATACAAACGTGCTTTCTGTTTGGCACTGGATCTCTTAATATGGCTAAAATATCTCTGTTTCCAAGTTAGTTAGTTAGTTAGTCAGTCAGCCAGCCAGCCAGTCAGTCAGTCAGTCAGTCAGTCAGTCAGTCAGTCAGCCAGGTAGGAATGTAGGTAGTTAGTTAGTTAGTTAGTTAGATAGTTAGTTAGTTAGTTAGGTAGGTAGTTAGTTAGTTAGTTAGTTAGTAGCTAGTTAGCTAGCTAGTTAGTTAGTTAGTAGTTAGTTAGTTAGTTAGTTAGTTGATAAGTTAGTTAGTTAGTTAGTTAGTTAGTTAGTTAGTTAGTTAGTTAGTTAGTTAGTTTGTTAGTTAGTTAGTTAGTTAGTTAGTTAGTTAGTTAGTTAGTTAGTCGACAGATCATCCTCATTGCACATCGAACCATTCATTCCATAAGTGCTCGGATCCCCTCCTCAGCAAATCCCGCAGCGTGTAGCGGCTAACGACACCAGTTCTGTGTTGGTTTATCAGTCTGCGTAGTGTTCTTGTTTGGCCACCCGTCTTTTAATTTGCTGTTCTCGTAGTCTGGCCATGGTTGTAGATTCACAGTCATCACTTGGTTCTCGCAAAAGTCTTACTTCTCGTAGAGCATTCAGAATGTCAGCCTGGTCCATGGCGCGTCCGCCCTCCACAGTAGCCTCACCTGCGAGCTTGTCAGCCCGCTCATTTCCTTGTACTCCTGCATGCCCTGGCAGGAAGATGAAACTAATCTTTGCCAGCCGAGACCGCTCCAGAGACAGCAACCATTCTCTTCGGATCCCCCCCCCCCCCATCTCTGTCCTCTTGAGCATGTTCATTGAGTCGCTAAGGAAACAAGCCTAGTGAATGTCTGTGTCTCGAGCCATGTTATTGCTTTACTTACTGCCATGACTTCCACTTCTGTTTCCAGACATAATGTTCCTAATGAGCCAGTTTTCACTTCTTTCTTTTTTCTTCTGGCTTGTTTTGAACTCAAGCTCCTAGTTCTAGAGCAATGAACTGACTTTTGTGTGTGTATTAGCTTTCCATATTACCAGTGTCCCTCGCCATTAGGCAAGCTCCTTCGATTTCTGAGATACTTGTAATTTACGTCCCCACGTCAAGGACGAGAAGTCAACATTTTAGTCCAACTGTCCGGTGTAGGGGTTGAACCCGCTACCTCGGAATAAGCACACAGAAAGTCTAAGCGCGAGCACTCGTAACAATTCGGACACGCTGAATCCCGTACCCAATAGAATGAGAACCAATATATGCATTTTGTTCTATTCAGTTATAATTATAAACAATACTACTCAGCTTATTTGTGATAGGAAAAGCAAACTTGAGGGCACAAGAGTGGCCCTTTAGAGCAGGCATAATTTAACATGTGCCATCATACGATGACGTATTTTCACTGTCAACTTTGTTTTCCCTATCACTAGCTGCTAAATAATGTAAATGAAAAACAATAGTACTGCACACTTTAACAGAATCTTTCACATAAGAATCACTATCATGTAACATTGTTTCAAATAATAATCTGGTGCAAATCGAAGAGGTCGAGAACTGAAGTCAGAAAATTAACCACAAAATAACGGAGATTTTTTCACAAAAGTGAGCTATCATGACTTCTAGTTTCCGATACACAGGGGAAAAAATGAGGTCTCTAATGTATTTTTCCGTTTACTGGGCAATACATTTGAGTAAGATATTGGGAAGATAAACAAATAACGCAGTAGACAAATTATGACTGTATACAAACCAATTCAAATAAGCGAAATTGCGATTAAGCATCATTCGCACTTAGTGTGAAACGTCCACAATGAGCAGACAAGCTGGAAAAAACAAACAAACATCCGATGGCTCTGGAAACATGGTTTAAGAGGAAAATGCAAAGAATACCACGGACAGGCAGAAAAGCCAGTGAGCAAGTCCTACAAGAGACAAATGAAGATCGTAAACATCTTGTGGGCACGTTATGAGAAGATATAAACTATTGAATTTGGTGACAACTGGCAAGATTGATGGGAAACGAACAACGGGAAAGCAGAGAAGTAAATACTGTATCTTGATGGCATGGTCACGTGACATGGTCGGGACACGAACACGGAGCGGATCCACGATTCTGTTGATTGTGCAAGATAGGGAAACATGACCGCCCATGTTTATCGGCATGGCACAAAATGATGATGGCGACCAAAATACAAAATCAATACACACCAGAAAATTAAATTTCCAACAGCATAATGAGTTTTGGTAGTTGCACTGAATACTTGACTGGGGTCAATATTTCTTGCGCGGATGCTTATCAAAAGGAAAGACAGCCGTGGCATGTTAATGCGCTGTACTATGTGAACTGGGCGTTTGTGTGTCTCAGTGCAGTTCCAGTGAAACAGCTGTGGCCATGTGACCGTTGAGAAATTGCCTACACGGGAGATAATGGGCACGACTGAAAAGGAGAATTTAATGGCTTAAGCATCTGGCTGGGGGGATTTAAGTTACATAACGTCTTAACTGCTTATGGCCAGTCTCCCTGGCGAAGCGCTATTGACTTTCGCCATAATCCCGTATATCCACGTAGGGTAACGCAGCTGCGCGAGATTAGGTAGCGGATCGCGCCGCGTTAGTTACTTACGGGAGTATGTGAGCCGGTCGTTCAGAAAGCAATGGCAGACTACAGAGCGTAATCTTGCCAAGACATCAACAACAGCAGTAAAATGCTTGTTTTGACAGCGATGTCCTGTAAATAAGATATTCGAAAAAAAAAAAACTGCTTAAGTGTCATAGGATGATTAATCGTCTTAAGCGCATTCCTGTATGTGCCATGGGTTTTAATTTCAGTAGTTGTGCCCAAGCAACCGCCTTAACTGTGATATATAAAACAACATGTCTGACACCATAATGACAACCTTTTAAAAAGTCACACCTGTGATACACCTCTTTTTCTTATTTTCCACCATCCATTTTTGTTTGGTTCAAACCTACTTTTGTTTAGTACTGAATCTGTTATGTCTTTTTTTTTTATATTGAAAAGTTGGATTATTTCCCCTGGACTCGCTGGCGTTATGGAAAACCAGCAGGTGGATAGATTGGCTGGGCCTGCAACACTCGGTGGGGTATTGGTGCATGATAAGGCAGACGTGGCCGGGGTACAAATTCCACAAGATAAACACGTACCTATCCCAAAGGAAATATCACACAGATGTAATGTGCGGCTCGGTGAATGCTATGTATATTCATTACTACTGTGGTGAGGAACAACATGTGAAATAGAACCACGTTTATTGAACACAACAGTAAGGAGTGAAAACGTGTGAAATAGAAACACGTTTATTGAACACAAAAGTATGGAGTAGAAACATATGAAATAGACACACGTTTATTTCACACTACAGCATCGAGCTGAAACATATGGACTAGAAACAAGTTTATTCAACACAACAGCATGGAGTATAAACATATGAAATGGAAACACATTTATTCAACACAATAAGAATCAACAAGCATATACGAACATTTCAATCCATACAGAAGTGTGTCACATCGTCGTGTGTGTGGCTCTCTGGTTTGTTTTATATAAACAGTTGCGTGTATATAAAGTTTGCGAGATCGCGCTTGGTGGCTATAATGAAAATAAAATAATCTATACTGGCGACACTGTCCGAATAGAAACAAGTCTGAAGGAAACTAAAACAACTGATAAATTCAGTGGCTGTAACAGATTAAAAGATGGACGTGAACTTGAAGAAACTGAAGACACGCAGAGATGATTTCAAATAAATGGACAACGCCTAAATGTGCGATTAAAGTCAATAATATTAATGCGGGACAAATACACATCACGAAGATTTTTTAAAGACTTATCATGCAAAGAGTTAGGAAGAAAACACAACCTGAAATATGAGAAGAACAATGTGGGTTTGTACAAGGCAAGGGTACAGTAAATGTGTATATACTGAGAACAGTAATTGAACATTCTAAAGAAGTAGACAAAGATCTACACCTTTGCTTTATTGACTACACAAAGGCTTTCGATAAAGTGAGACATGTCGACATGATAAGGATGCTTGAAGATATACAAATTGGTGGAAAAGGCTTAGACTTGTAAGAAACATATATTGGAAACAACAAGCTGCCATTAGAATTGATACTGAAGTTGGTCAATATCAGCCTATTAAGAGAGGTGTGAGACAGGGATGTGTAATGTCTCCAGATCTGTTTTCCCTGTACAGTGAAAATATTTTCAGAAATATAGAAGATATGGAAGGAATCAACATTGGGGGACGATGCATCAATAACATTAGATATGCAGATGATACAGTCTTGATTGCAGACAATGAACAGGGCCTGCAACATTTAGTAGATGTGGCTGTTGCACACAGTGAACTACTAGGGTTAGAATTGAATTGATAAAAGACACAGATTATGGTTGTCAGTGGAAAACAGTAAATATCACTCTCTGACTGAGAGGTTACAACACTTTCTCCGTAATCCCGTTTATCACGCAGAGTCTCGTAGCGGGAGCGAGCTGGGAGCGGTTCGTCCCCCGCTGATGACTTGCGGGACACTGAGCCGGCCGCTCAGAAAGCAATGGCAAACTACTGAGCGTAATCTTGCTGTAGCATAACGCAGCCAACATTATTCATCTTATCAACAAATGCCGCAAAAAGAGGAAACAACATTAAAAGAAATTGACTTCACAAACGCAATTGGAGATTGGGACGTAAAACTTAACATCGAAACTGGAACTGAACAAGTGACAAATGACGTGGATTCTTAGAAGGATTTCATCAGACCAAGCTCGGAAAATCATTGGATGAAAAAACCACCTGACCCGCCTTCGCGCCAGTGCATAATTAACATATATCCCCATTTCATCAGAAATGTTAATCAACCGCACTTTTGTCTGAATTCGCTCCATGGACGGAGGTGAGAAGAGTGTGTGATCAAAAATTCAATGGACAAGGCAAAAGTCTGGATCCGAGGTACGTTTGTTAGCCCTTGATTAGACTAAGAACCCGATGTACCAAGTGTCAAGTAACATAAACCCATGTTGTGATGTCAATTGAAATGTATGATTATTAATTAAAACCTCAGAAATGTAAAAATGCTCGACTGTAGATTCTAATGACGCAAAGCCATTCCCGGCCAGAATATTCTCTTCGATGAAACTGCCACCTCTGATATTCTTAAAGATAATTATTAACTTTAAGAAGTGCATTACACTATTACATTCTATTCTAAACAACTGTGAGAGGTGATGATTCGAAAGCAATCTTGTGCATTTCACCAGAAACATTGTAGAAGATGCTATCACTGTCTACAGCTGAAATGACAGTTCGTGTACTAGAACAAGTGCCTTGTTCTAAAACAGACTTATCTATGCCTATTGACACTCTAGAAAGCTGAAGGTGAAATCAATCTTTCCTTTCTCCTTTGTCTATAGAAATAATAGGGTTTGGCGAAATAAATATTTATATTTATGTCAAATTTAATTAGATAAGAGCACTTAGGAACTGCAATACATGAGAAAGTTGTGCTTCGCGGAACACCACCACGCGAAGTGAACTTAACTCATTACTCAACATAACTTAAAACAACCCCACTCATCACCACACAACACAACACTCAACATCACAACAACAACAGGTAATGGAAGAGAGTTATTAGACACAAGAAGAAGAAGTAGTTAATTGGGAAAACACAGAGAATTATTTATACACATTGTGAACACCATTGAGTAGAAGAAATGTTATAAATGTATGTCATTTATTTACATGCATCTTGACACCTTCTCACTCTTGTCATTGTCTCACTGTACACGTTCACTGACCCCAGGTCAAATGAAGATTTACATACAGCAGGAACAAGTTGATCCAAGGCGTACACAGTGTGATAAACTCTGACCACCCCAAATTAACCCAACACTAGCTTAGAGAGAAAAAGAGGGGGAGGGGAACTAGTTCCTACTTCAGGAATTTAGGTTCTTTTACCTACTTTTAAAAGATTGTATTGGTAGGATTGTATATATTTATGTGAATACTCATCAGTGATCTTGGTGGCTACATACCAACAACCACCCAACACATCAGCAAACTAACCACCTAAATCAGACCTGAGAGAGGGAAGCCGAGAGAGGATGAACCACAAGTGAGATGGAGGATGACTTCGCTATGAGCAGAGCATGGGGAGGCCTTCAGTGGAGCTATACGGGCAGACCTGACGTGGATCCATCAGTCAATGGACCCTGGCTTACCTAATCCTCCAGTCACCAGGTTACATTTTACTTGGGATACACCACACCCAATCTCAGGAACTTAATGATTAAATGTTGATGCAACACTATCAATACTTAATATGTACAACATCAAAATGTTTACTATGTTTTCACACTTGTTGACATTTCATATATTGATGCTTGCTATTGATTGTCTGGGACAATGGTCCAATGTGCAACTGTTCTATTACTTTGTGTGAATCACAATAGAGATGTATGTACTGACCAGAAGGCTCAGGCCAGTCAATAAATGATTAACATGAATTGACCTTCTGTTAATTTGTCAAGTTCAAACCTATCTGTGTCAACAACTTCTTTGTACATCATGTTGTCAAAATCTAATGTGATTGATTATGTGTTTGATTGTTAAAAGATAAATTAACTCATAATGACTTACTAAAAGGGGAAATAAAAGACTCTATACTTATCAACTGCTCAACATCCATGTTTTCTTCATCTAAATCAGGCTGAGAAAATTCTCCTGACTTTCCTCAGATTTGATAAACTAAAAGGGGGCTCCAGAGCTAAAGAATCATTGGAGAAGGGGCAGATTCCCACTTAGTAATTACCATTCTTACCAGGGCCATAATCTATATCTCCTAGACATAATTTAAAAGAACGAGGCCTGCAGATAACTCAAGGTTCATATTCTGGGGTTATTGAAGATAGAAGAGGATGGGGCTCTACATCTTTTGTTAGAGATGGGGCATGCACTACAGTGATCTCCCACTCCCTTCAAAAATATATGACATATTGCGGTCTACGTCCTGGATGGTTCCCATATGTTAACCTTTAAACAATCACACAAAATACATGCATACAGTTATCTTTAGATTTTGAACATTGTCATTTTCTAGAATGTTTAACAGATACCATGTGGGGTATTGATTGACAGCCACATGATATGAATGACATTTATAGATAAATAAGATAGGTGACTAATCTTTACTCCTGGAGAAGGAGCCATGTTCATATATTGCTTCTACTTCAGAAAGAGGTACTCCAGGTGAAATATATAGTGTGTATCTACTCTACCAACACTACTTCTCTTCCAGAGAAGGTGTTCTATTCCTGTGAAGTCTGAACTTAACAGCATTTCATCAACCACCGGAAAATCTTATCCGTTGGGAAACCTCTGTCTAATTTCAGATTCTTTTCTTTACTAGGAATTAATTGTGGTTACTTCAGTGCCTGCTGCCTTTGGCTTTTCCAGCATTGACAGACAGACATAACATAGGGTGTTTTTAATATTGCACATGCTCTGTTGTATCTTTGCAGATCAGGGACTGACAAGCGTACGCGGATCAGACTAGCTGCAATTATATTGTTAATCAGAGCACAGCAATAAAATATAGACATGGCGGAAACTGCAAAGTTTAGAGCCCAAATAACAGAAACAGGTAGGGAATGCGGGTTAGATGGCCTTGAGCTAGCTAACTATGTTTCGGATGCATTTGACAAAAGGGAAAGACTGCAAGCTGAATTGACTCAGAAAGAAAAACAGCTTCAGGCAGAATTGGAGGAGAAAGAGAAACGATTTCAAGCAGAATTGGAGGAGAAAGAGAAACGACTACAGGCTGAAATGGAAGATAAGGAGAGAGAGCGTCAACACCAACTGGAGTTGAGGAGAATGGAGATTGAAGTGGAGATCCGGAGAATAGAGAAAGGGAGTGGTCCTACACCCTCAACATCATCAGGATCGCCAGTGACAGAACCACCTCACGTCTCTCAACTTAATTCAGGAGCTATGTCATTTCCTCTGGACCCCTTTAATGAACAGACTGACCACATCGAAGGATTTTTATCACGCTTCGAGGCAATGGCTGTCAGCTGTGGGCTTGAAGAGAGCAGATGGGCGACGAAGTTGGCGCAGGCCTTAAGATCCACGGCGTATGAAGTGTTCTCAAGACTCACTAGAGAGGAACAACAGAACTACACAACACTCAAGACGGCACTCTTAAGCCGATTCGAAGTGGACGCCGAATCTTATAAACTCAGGTTCAAAGCCGCAAGGAAGGAACCGGGTGAGAGCTACGCACAGCTAGTCGAAAGACTGAAGTCATACATACAAAGATGGACTTGCTTGGGAGGATTTGAGGAAAATTATGAAGGACTCCGTGAAATGATTATCATTGATCAGATCAAGGGGAAAATGCAGAACGAAATGAAGGCATTCCTAACCCAAAACGGGGCTGACCGCCTGGAAACTATAATCATCCTGGCAGAGAGATTTGAGAAATCTCAAAAGGAGATGGGAGGAAAGGGACGTTCGAACAACACCCCCTCTCAAAACAAAACTCCACAGCCAAAAGAGGGTGAAAACACTGTAGCCACCGGGAAAAAGGGGAAATCCCCGAAAAACACTCAACACTCAGTCCAAACAGCGCCGAAGGAGGACAAACCATTCTGTACCCATTGCAAAATTAAAGGTCACACATTTCAGAGTTGCAGAAAGAAGCCACCTCCACACACAGCGGCATGTTTGGCCAACCGAAAAGAGAGAAAAGTGAGCACTGGTGAAACGTCCAAACAGACACCTCATCAAGACACATCATCTCGTATTCCGGTTGTAGAATCCATCTTGCTAAATGGATTCCAAACGACCTGTTTATATGATACTGGATTATCATATGACTGTGTTGTTTCATCATCCTTGGTTCACCCTGAACAGGTGACAGAGGAAATAGTGGAATTGCAGGGACCACTGAAGAGTTCAACAAATATGTCTCTTCCAGTGGCAAAAGTGAACATAGCCTCGCGGTATGTCACCGGGACGATCAAGGCAGCCATCTTGGACGATCCGATATATCCTGTAATCCTCGGGTGTAGATTTATCGTTCTAGGAGAACCGGTTCAACCTGTGGCGATGGCGGCCATGACCACTCGATCACAGGCAACAAAAACTCCAGAATCAACTACGCCAATCCCTCGAACGGAGGAACTGAAGAGGGCACAAGCAGCCGACAGCACCTTGGAACCCTGCTTCAGAAAACTGCCAAAATCACATTTACCTCTACGTAAAGGTGGTCTGTTCATGAAGTCAGCACTTCTTTACAGAAAAGCAGGACGAGCTGGACAAGAGTTTAATCAACTTGTTGTACCGACTCAATACAGGACTCAAATCTTAGAGATGGGTCACAGTCTACCATTCAGTGGGCACATGGGTATCAACGCTACTACACAGCGGATTACCACTCACTACTTTTGGCCAGGGATGAACTCAGACATACAACGGTTTGTAAAATCATGCCCACAGTGTCAGAAAGTATCACCAAAACACCGGACACCACCGGCAATGTTGGGTGAATCGCCAATCACTGGAATTCCATTTGAGAAAGTGGCAGTAGACATAATCGGACCTCTCTCAGCAACGAAGAGGCGAAACCGATTCATATTAACGCTTGTGGACACAACAACCATGTGGGCCGAAGCAGTTCCTATGCCCAGCTGTGACTCCAAACACGTCGCTGATGCATTATTAGGAATATTCACACGTCTAGGATTCCCACAAAGGATCTTGACGGACAACGGTTCACAGTTTCGTGGTAAACTCATGGAAGAGACCTTCAGACTTTTTCATGCCCGCCATATCTTCAGTTCACCATATCACCCTCAGTCAAATGGACTTGTGGAAAGGTGGAACGGGACATTGATTAGTATCCTGCGCAAAATTGCCCAGGAGAAGACAGAGGATTGGGACTTGTATTTACCCGCAGCTTTATTCGCTTACAGGGAAGTACCCCATCACTCAACAGGTTTTGCTCCAGCCACACTGTTGTTTGGACGACCGATCAAGGGACCACTGGAGGCGTTACTCCGAACGTGGACTGATAATACTACAGATGATACAGTCGTGACTGCATCAACATATGTTGCCGAGTTGAAAAATCGTTTACAACACAGTTGGAAACAAGCGAATGTCAATCTACGTCAAGCCAGACGAAGAATTGCTCGTAACTTCAACCGCAAGGCAAAGGATAGAGAGTTAGAGGTAGGAGAGAAGGTGATGTTGCTGCTTCCAACCAGTCAGAATAAGCTGCAAATCGGATGGAGAGGACCTTATGTAGTGACGGAGAAGATCTCACGTACCAACTACAGAATTTCAGTCAAAGGCAAGATGAAAGTATTTCACATAAACCTCTTGAAGAAATATCATGAAAGACCCTCAACCACCGAACCTGCACATCTGATGGCCATGAGTGTGGCTACTGAAGTCGAAGAAGGATCAACAATGGGAGTCGAGTGCCAACTGCAAGCCAAAGAGACCTTTAAGGATGTGGAAATCAATCCCAACTTAACAAAGGATCAGCAAAAGCAGATTAGGGAACTTATGGCGAAATATGCAGAAGTACTTACTGATAAGCCAGGAAGAACTGATTTGGAGGAATTTGACATGAAGTTAAATGACCCAGTGCCTGTGCGAGTCAAGACTTACCCAGTTCCTTATGCCAAGCAAAAGACTTTAGAGGAAGAAATACAACAGCTGCTCACCGCAGGAATAATCTCACCATCTGAATCACCTTACAGTGCTAGCGTCGTCTTATTGAGAAAGCCAAGCGGAGAACATAGATTGTGCATCGATTATCGACAGCTCAATGCTATAACTGAATTCCAAGCAGAACCTCTGCCGGATCAGAATAAACTCTTCACAGCACTCAACCGAGCTAAGTACTTTACTAGGATTGATCTCAGTAAGGGATATTACCAGATTCCTGTAAAACCGGAAGTTGGACCATGGTTGGCTTTCAGCACGCCTGGAGGACACTATGAGTTCAACGTTCTTCCATTCGGATTAAGTAATGCTCCCAGCGTCTTTACACGTATGATGAGAAAATTACTTGACCCACTACAGCATCCAGACATCAGTCACTTCATGGATGACATCCTGATCGCAACTGAAACATTTGAAGAGCATGTAGAAACCCTGCATCTTTTGTTCAGGCGCCTCAGAGAAACTGGATTGACGGCTAGACCAAAGAAGTGTCAGATAGGATTCCAAGAATTGGACTTTCTAGGTCATAAGATATCTCATGGACTGATAACTCCACAAGAGGGAAATGTGGACAAACTCCAGAGAGCACCTCGTCCAAAAACAAAGAAGGATGTAAGATCATTTGTATCCTTATGTGGATTCTATCAAAAATACATCAAGGACTTCAATACTCTGTCAGCACCTTTAACGGATCTTACCAAAAAGGGGAAACCAGAGAAAGTCACTTGGTCAGCTGACTGTGAGAGAGCTTTCACAGCATTAAAGCAGGCATTAACTGCTCATCCAGTCTTACATCTACCAGACCTCGACCAACCATTCGTGCTGCGCACCGATGCCAGTAACATAGGAATTGGGGCAACGCTGTTGCAGAGAAAGGGAGATGTAACATCAGAGCTATTCCCTGTGGCCTATGCTAGCAGGAAATTGAATGCAGCAGAGAGAAATTACAGTACTATCGAGAGAGAATGTCTTGCGCTCGTATGGAGTGTACAGAAATTTCAAGCATACCTATATGGCAAACATTTCACAGTGCAATGTGACCATCAACCACTCATGTTTCTCGCAGCATCTAAGACTCTGAATGCCCGACTTATGAGATGGTCGCTGCTTCTTCAACCTTACTCGTTCCAGGTTGAATATGTTCCTGGGAAAATGAATGTGGGAGCGGACTTCCTGAGTCGACACCCAGTGCCTGATGAACCAGGTCAATCAGATGCAGAAGAGAATACAGGGGAGGACAAATGGGAACAGCTTGATAACTGAAAATGTTGGAAACATAGTTCCATACCATAGAACAATCTGGAGTGGGGCCATGTAGCATAACGCAGCCAACATTATTCATCTTATCAACAAATGCCGCAAAAAGAGGAAACAACATTAAAAGAAATTGACTTCACAAACGCAATTGGAGATTGGGACGTAAAACTTAACATCGAAACTGGAACTGAACAAGTGACAAATGACGTGGATTCTTAGAAGGATTTCATCAGACCAAGCTCGGAAAATCATTGGATGAAAAAACCACCTGACCCGCCTTCGCGCCAGTGCATAATTAACATATATCCCCATTTCATCAGAAATGTTAATCAACCGCACTTTTGTCTGAATTCGCTCCATGGACGGAGGTGAGAAGAGTGTGTGATCAAAAATTCAATGGACAAGGCAAAAGTCTGGATCCGAGGTACGTTTGTTAGCCCTTGATTAGACTAAGAACCCGATGTACCAAGTGTCAAGTAACATAAACCCATGTTGTGATGTCAATTGAAATGTATGATTATTAATTAAAACCTCAGAAATGTAAAAATGCTCGACTGTAGATTCTAATGACGCAAAGCCATTCCCGGCCAGAATATTCTCTTCGATGAAACTGCCACCTCTGATATTCTTAAAGATAATTATTAACTTTAAGAAGTGCATTACACTATTACATTCTATTCTAAACAACTGTGAGAGGTGATGATTCGAAAGCAATCTTGTGCATTTCACCAGAAACATTGTAGAAGATGCTATCACTGTCTACAGCTGAAATGACAGTTCGTGTACTAGAACAAGTGCCTTGTTCTAAAACAGACTTATCTATGCCTATTTACACTCTAGAAAGCTGAAGGTGAAATCAATCTTTCCTTTCTCCTTTGTCTATGGAAATAATAGGGTTTGGCGAAATAAATATTTATATTTATGTCAAATTTAATTAGATAAGAGCACTTAGGAACTGCAATACATGAGAAAGTTGTGCTTCGCGGAACACCACCACGCGAAGTGAACTTAACTCATTACTCAACATAACTTAAAACAACCCCACTCATCACCACACAACACAACACTCAACATCACAACAACAACAGGTAATGGAAGAGAGTTATTAGACACAAGAAGAAGAAGTAGTTAATTGGGAAAACACAGAGAATTATTTATACACATTGTGAACACCATTGAGTAGAAGAAATGTTATAAATGTATGTCATTTATTTACATGCATCTTGACACCTTCTCACTCTTGTCATTGTCTCACTGTACACGTTCACTGACCCCAGGTCAAATGAAGATTTACATACAGCAGGAACAAGTTGATCCAAGGCGTACACAGTGTGATAAACTCTGACCACCCCAAATTAACCCAACACTAGCTTAGAGAGAAAAAAGAGGGGGAGGGGAACTAGTTCCTACTTCAGGAATTTAGGTTCTTTTACCTACTTTTAAAAGATTGTATTGGTAGGATTGTATATATTTATGTGAATACTCATCAGTGATCTTGGTGGCTACATACCAACAACCACCCAACACATCAGCAAACTAACCACCTAAATCAGACCTGAGAGAGGGAAGCCGAGAGAGGATGAACCACAAGTGAGATGGAGGATGACTTCGCTATGAGCAGAGCATGGGGAGGCCTTCAGTGGAGCTATACGGGCAGACCTGACGTGGATCCATCAGTCAATGGACCCTGGCTTACCTAATCCTCCAGTCACCAGGTTACATTTTACTTGGGATACACCACACCCAATCTCAGGAACTTAATGATTAAATGTTGATGCAACACTATCAATACTTAATATGTACAACATCAAAATGTTTACTATGTTTTCACACTTGTTGACATTTCATATATTGATGCTTGCTATTGATTGTCTGGGACAATGGTCCAATGTGCAACTGTTCTATTACTTTGTGTGAATCACAATAGAGATGTATGTACTGACCAGAAGGCTCAGGCCAGTCAATAAATGATTAACATGAATTGACCTTCTGTTAATTTGTCAAGTTCAAACCTATCTGTGTCAACAACTTCTTTGTACATCATGTTGTCAAAATCTAATGTGATTGATTATGTGTTTGATTGTTAAAAGATAAATTAACTCATAATGACTTACTAAAAGGGGGAAATAAAAGACTCTATACTTATCAACTGCTCAACATCCATGTTTTCTTCATCTAAATCAGGCTGAGAAAATTCTCCTGACTTTCCTCAGATTTGATAAACTAAAAGGGGGCTCCAGAGCTAAAGAATCATTGGAGAAGGGGCAGATTCCCACTTAGTAATTACCATTCTTACCAGGGCCATAATCTATATCTCCTAGACATAATTTAAAAGAACGAGGCCTGCAGATAACTCAAGGTTCATATTCTGGGGTTATTGAAGATAGAAGAGGATGGGGCTCTACATCTTTTGTTAGAGATGGGGCATGCACTACAGTGATCTCCCACTCCCTTCAAAAATATATGACACTTGCCAAGAAATCAACAGACAGCTGAAAGATGCTGCTGTTGACAGCGATGTCCTGTAAAGGATATGAAATATATATATATATATATATATATATATATATATATATATATATATATATATATATATATAATATATATATATACACTAGCTGACCCGGCCCGGCTTCGCCCAGGCCCTGGAGGGGATCTATCTATCTATCAGTCTGTCTGTCTGCTTGTTTGTCTGGCTGACCCGGCCCGGCTTCACCCAGTCCCTGGTGGGGAGCATCTCATTTAATTCATATAAGTAGTCATATAAGCTCTCCCGTTCCCGACTATCTGTCTGTCTGTCTATCTGTCTGTCTGACCGGGCCCGGCTTCACCCAGTCCCTGGTGGGGAGCATCTCATTTAATTCATATACGTAGTCATATAAGCTCTCCCGTTCCCGACTATCTGTTTGTCTGTCTGTCTGTCTGTCCCGGCCCGGCTTCACCCAGTCCCTGGTGGGGAGCATCTAATTTAATTCATATAAGTAGTCATATAAGCTCTCCCGTTCCCGACTGTCTGTCTGTCTATCTGTCTGACCGGCGTGGTTTCGCCCAGCTCTTGGCGCACAGTAACTAAAAAAGAATGTCCTTCCACACACCATTCAATGAAAACTGTAGAAAAAGATGGGTTACAATGTTATGCATTATGCATTATTTTTATGAAAACTTTGAAAATGCCTTAAAGATTATATCATTATTTATTATAACTCATATGCCTGAAAATAACTATAGACAAAGAGTTTAACAATAGTGCAAGTAAGTCCAACAATATGACTATAAAGTATATAGAAATGTTATTAAAAGTTATGCCCCTTGAAATAACTTTTCTAGAGTGAAGTCCCCCTGCTATATAGACATTATATAATGAAAATGGAAAAGTAAATGTTATTAAATAAGTCGAAGATTTTACATTAAGAAGTTATTATAGTCGGTTGCACAGGATTGAAAGGAAGACGTGTAGAAAATTTCATCTCAATCGGATGTACCGTTATCGAACGCATCCAATACAAAAATCCCCACACACAAACAAACAAACATACACTCTGTTTTATTATATATATATATATATATATATATATATATATATATATATATATATATATATATATATATATATATACAAGTAAATGGGCATATTCTTAAACAAGTGAATCGGTACAGTTATCTCGGAACAGTCATAACATCTGATGGGAGATGCCTTGAAGAAATTAGAACAAGAATTGCCATTGCGAAGGTAGCCTTTTGCAAGATGAAAACATACTGACCAATTAAAAGATATCAATTGAAACGAGAAAAATATGTTGTAGTGCTACATAGAACCTATACTTTTGTGTGGATGTGAAGCGTGGACAATGATCAGACAAGCTGAAAAAATCTGATGGCTGTGGAAATCTGGTTTCTGAAGAAAATGCAAAGAATACCATGGACAGACAGAAAAACCATTGAAAAAGTCCTTCAAGAAACAAATAAAGATCGTAAACTGATTAGAGATATTAGACGTAGACAGTCAACATTTTTTGGGCATGTTATGAGAAGAAATGAATTGGAGAACTTGGTGACAACTGGTAAGATCGAAGGGAAGAGACCAAGGGGAAGGCCGAGAGGTAAATACCTGGATGGCTTGGCCATATGGCATGGACGAGACAGGAACACGGAGCTGATCCACGACTCTGGTGATCGAGTGAGGTGGCAAAACATGACCGCCACGCTTATCGGCATGGCATATTATTGATGGATGGGACAAATACATAAATTCTAGTAACTAGACACAAGCATAACGTTAAATAGTAGGTGTATCAGAGATAAAGAACAGAAGAGTACAAGTAGAAGCTATTTTATAAAATGAAGCACATGACGTCATACAGCTCCAAGAGAACAAGGAGTGTTGTAGTATACATCCTGCAAATCGCCACATCGCTGTTAGAATTTCCCCGCACTAACCTCTAGTTAGCCGGTCTCCCTGGTCTAGGAGTTACACGACTTTCTCCGTAATCCCGTATACTCTCGTGAGTAACGTGACGTTGTGCTGAGAATCGGTAGCGGTTCTCTCCCGTCGGTAACTTACGGGGTATGTGAACCTGCCGCCCAGAACGCAATGGCACACTACTTAGCGTAATCTTGCCAACAAATAAACAATCAGCTGAAAGGTGCCGATGTTGACAGCGATGTCCTGTAAAGGATATGCCAACCCAAAAAAAAAAAAAACACACACAAAAAAAAACTCCAGTTAGCAACAGCGCCAACAACCACCACCATCAGAATTAAATTAAAATTTAAAAAATGAAGACATTAGCGCTTATAGTTTAAGAAGAAATGTGAAATTTACATTATCTTAATTTGAAGAAAAAAAAGAGCGCTGATTTGAAAAGGGAGCTACAATATTCTAATTATAGCCGAAAATGAGCTCAGCCATTGGTCACGACTCGACATGACTTCAGAGCCCAATCAAGGAAGAGCAGGAATAAACAACAACCGAGAGGCTTTAAAATGGAGTCAAGACCGGCAGACGGTCAGTGTGTAAAACAAAAATCCTTCAGCAATCGCTCAACAGGAGAACGTCCACTGGAATTGACGGCCTGGTGTCCTATACTCAACAATCCATATGAAGTTTACCCAACTCTAATAGAGAAAGAGAGAGAAGTACCGGCCTACTAAGCAGCCAGCGAAGTTGGAAAGCCAAAAACCTAGTCTGGAGCCTAAAACCTGATGACGTTATGCTTGAAGAAGACACACTGTAATATTAAATTAGTTATACTCCTTTCCCAGAAAATGGTAAGTTGGTGTGCTGTAAAAATGTGGTTAGTCCTTAAGAACTTAATTCAGGAGAGACTAAGCACTATATTCAGATGTCGTAGTTCGTAGATAATCTGTGCACTAGGTTAACCATTAGTGAGGCTTTTTCCTCTAGTTATGCAGCTTCTATGAAAGCATAAGCATTATGCCTAGTGTGTGCATTTTACTCCTTAAGCAGTTAAGCTAAGTCAGTAGTGATTTGGGTGTTAGTGATTAATTTAGGATTTAGAAGGTTAGAACCCATAGTTCAGTAGTAGGAACTATCTTAAACGTGCAATCACTAATTAGGAGGAATTGCTGGACAAGCAGAAACAGTACATGGGCACATTAAATGTTAAATAGTTCCCTATGTGTTATCATAAAATCCTATGTGTTCTATGGAAGCATTCATGTGGATATTCAAATGGGACTTCAGCGGTGTTAAATACATGAATTTATCTTTTAACTTATTGATTGTGAGTCACATAACTATGCCTATTCATCATCCATGCAAGTATGTTTATGATGTATGATGAATGATTGTATATTCGGTGAGGAGACGTGACATACCGAGGATGAGTATGATCAATCAATCAATCACCTGAGAGTAGGTAATTTGATGCATACTGCCCTGTCTATCAGAGGAGAAGATGATAGTGGTACCCATGCACTAATTGATAATTTAGTGTGTTCAACGCATGACGCCACTCTGAATTCCATATCACTCATGTTACAATTATATGGTTTTGTTTCCTGAATTGTGTTTGAATTCCATATCTCTCATGTTACAATTATATGGTTTTGTTTCCTGAATTGTGTTTGAATTCCATATCACTCATGTTACAATTATATGGTTTTGTTTCCTGAATTGTGTTTGATTATGATGACGATGCATCTTATAGATGTGTAAGGGAAAGGCATATTCCTACATGTTGAAGAGGGAAGATGCTCCTCCTCAAGGCATTTGATTGGGAAGAACCCAGCTGAATGTTATACAGGAGATTATGTCATAATGTACTTATATTGTTTATAAGTAAACACTCATTGCATTTAGAAATTAATTAAGACACTTAATGTGTGATGCCTTTTCTTTTAAATGGAGGGATAAATAGAGAAAATAATTATGTACAAAAGAGAATGGTGAACACAGTTATCAAATTCCGAATCGATCCAGGTATTACTCAACTTTCAGACCATGGGGACAGGCATGGGTGACGATGACACTGCTTATCTGGTAGTCTAAGCCTTGAGCTCCCTGTACCTTGAGGACTGGATGGAGAGGAACCAGTTATGAGGTTGATAACTGTTAGGGGACACTAAAACCCTCTTCCCCTCTTCTTTATTTTTCTCTGGGGTCAAAATTCCCTTTATTTATTTTCCTTGTTTGCTTTGGGGGATTTTAACTTCTTCCAATTCTAATGATAATATAGATACATTTATGATATCAGTAGATATATATTTGATGCTGGAATTTCAGGTAATGGTTGGATCCATCTAGATCCAGACCTGCCTCTTTTCGGGAACTCCTGACTGGAGTGGTGATGAAACCTTTTTTTTTGGGGGGGGGGGGGGGGGGAAATAACATACAGGCAAGATTGTCATCCAACCACACACACACACACACAAAACAGATAATCTTGTATCACCTTGAGGAAATCAGGAGAATATTAGCTTGTACTTGGAATTGGAGAGACAACTCAACTACCATCATACCTTATCCAGAATAACACTCACACAGTAGACCAACTGTATTTAATTTTACAGAACTTTTTACAAGTGGGCTCCAAAAACCCTTGAGTGGAGAAGCTCGAGTTCATGAACAAGACTCATGATTATTATACCTCCACTGATAGATGTGTGGTATTGGTTCATCTGGGAAAGTGGGGTTTATGGTGATGTTCATGTCAACACCAAGTGAATGATTGTGAGATTAATGAGTATACATAAAACCTTTGGACTGGATGGTAATTGTTGGATTAAAATGGCCAAACCCCAACCCCAGCTTGTTGATTAATAAAATGTTACAGATACGTCATTTCCTCTCTTGAGTGTTACAAGAATTCCTTGAGTGTTTACGTTAGCGTTATTATTAATATACCCTAGATATTAATTATTTAGCTGAGAGAGGAAGGGCAAGGAAAGTCCACAAGAATATTATTATTCAAGGAAATCTTTTCCTTGTTAACCTTGAGGACTTCCTATGCCCTCTGGGACTTTATTTATGCACTCAAACAATTGAGCCACTGAAGGCTATTAAAATTATAACGGGCAGGATCACACTGGGAGAGAGGAACTCTAGCTTTCCTCTATCTTTGTGAGATTTTCCCAAAACATCCGACAAGCGTAACTTCCAAGAATCATGAGATAGGTCCAGAGAATAGTTGTCCGAACATCCTCAGTAGCTGACGAATGGCGCCACCATAAGTGAAATGAAACTGTCATTAACGTTGCCATCTTACGAGTATTACATTTTCCTATAGGATTTCGTAAGCCAACAAAAGTAACCATTTCATTTATGGCGCATGTAATGTAGCTGTGTCTCCAATGACGTGGATGATTGTCAGAACCAGCAGTTAGTTAAACGATGGTACCTATAGCGTTCCCATACGTGCTCCGTCCTCATCTTCAACAGCCAGCAAAGAGTCCTAATACTAATAGTACCATTAGTAGTCTGATTATGTATCCGTCTGGTCTTTCGTCGAAGTCCTGAGTGTCGGCCAGATCCTCTGGTCAATCCCTGCAGTATCATTCTCCACAGGCCGTACTGATCTATCTGTTCTTGTACACACAATCCCAAAGAGGGGGCTGCGTGGTCTTGAGGTATGGTGTCCGCCTCGAGTGCTAGAGGTCCTGGGTTCAGGCCCTGGTGAGGACCGGGATTTATTTTAAAAATCCACCTGGACTTCCAGTAATAAAATTTCCCCTGGTCTCTGGGTAGTGAGATCGGACGCCCGTGTGTATTGTTGCGCACGTAAAACATCCCTTGGCAGTTGGAAATCGAAAAAGAGTAGCCTAAAGGCGCTTCCCGGGCAAAATTTCGAGTTAAATATCAACCCAAAGTATTTCAGGATCCTCGCCGATGCAACGGAGTTCGTGCATTGAGCTGAGTTTCTCCAGACTCAGGTTTGAGTTAGGAGGAAAACGGAGCACTAATGGGTTAAACCGTGTGCTGTGATGTTGATCCAACGACTAAACTAAACTAAACTAAACACAATCCCAAAGCGGCGCCCCGACCGTATTTGCCTTATCAGGCACAAATACCCCACCAAGACAGACCCAGCCAATCTCTCCGACCGCTCGTTTCCCACCACACCAGCATGCTGTGACTTATTGTGTGCATGAACAGTGCTAACTTATCAGTTATAAGTCGTCAATTTATGTTGCCACCGTACGAAAAGAGAAAACCTGGAACGTGACAACTGGAAAGATTTCTGGACATAGAGACAGAGGAACACAGCAAGAGAAGATAATTGACAGCCTTTTGTGGTGACAATTAAGGGTATCAGCACACGAACTGATAAATATTGTAGGAAATAGCAAGTTGTGGAGAATCATGCTCGCCAACCCTAGTCGGCAAGTCATTCATTCATTCAGTAGCATGTCCTCAGCAGAACTTCGCTCCCATAACAACCGTCCGGAAAACTTCTCGGTCATTAGCAAGATGTCCCGCGTCCGATAAACCCATCTAGAGATCATCTGCCACAACCTGCACCCATCTTCTCTTTGGCCTCCCTCTTCCTCTCTTCCCAGGCATATACCACTCCATTTGAAGAAATCATTGACGATTCAACGGGCAAGACGCCGTTTACCTGCAAAGCGTTGTGGGACGTGTTGAGCACGGCAGGCACGTAGATCGCCCTCGTCATCCACTGCACCTGTATTCGTCTCCAGTCGTCTTGACTTGTCCTGCCACTAGATTCAGATGGACTCAGGCGAGAGAGTGAGGTCGACGAATAGCGCAACTCTTCCTCACTTTAATCCAATTCATCGCGCAAGACATTCTTCATCCAACCCCTCAATTATTGTTCTCTCCAAACTGTCGTGACGTTTCAAGTAACCAAAATATTTCAATTTTCTTTGTTTTATCGTCTTGAGTAGCCAACCTGCTTTAATATTCAGATCTTGTCGTTTATTCTTTTCTGCATTTGTTCTTTTCTGTATCCAAGATATTCTTATAACTCGTCTATAACATTTATGTTAAAGGCATTTATGCGCTGTTCAGCTTGTTTAGTAAGTGTCCAGGTCTCATGGGCGTATGTTGCAATGGAAAAGACCACAAGTCACGTGATTGTAATAATATAATTTAACATACTCACCACCTTGTTCTTCAGGGGATAGTGACACTCGCAGTTTCATCACGCCCCGACACACCGAGTCCAGGCTTCGAGCTCAGCCCCGGGAGATTTGGAAGCAGGCTGCTTGGTGTTGGTTTCAATGATATGAGACGTCTGCGTTCAGAAAGCAATGGCAAACTACTGAACTTAACTTCCCAAGTAAATCACAAATAGCTAATAAACGAAGGGGTTGATTGGAACGTCCTGTAATGAACACGCACCTAACTTAACCAACTTGAAAGTACACAGCATTAATATCGGCAAGACGCATCCGAAGTAATAGAGACACTGAAAAAAGACCAACAGAAACCAGATCTAATGACATCAATGCAGTTTCACGTTTACGGTTGTTTGAACTCAAACTTACCAACAAACTGATCGTCTGCAGCTCAGATGCCTTGATTTATATCCACAGCTGTTGATTTCCCGCGCTGTCTTTAATGAGAAGGTGAATATACAATATCGGTTGCTCGCGTCCACTTAATTTAATCTTAATGAAATCATTGAATGATTGAGATAGCTATAAATTGGTGATTGTTGTCGATAGGCTGTCTCTTTTATTACACTGACACGCGTGATTGGGAAGATAATGGCGTCATACGTTTACATCACGGACTGTTGAGTTTAGGAATCGACACCATTGTACTCTGGGCACATCTATTCTATAGATGATACTTCTCTTTCAGCGAATGTCATATGGTGTAGAATCTCCTTCAACAAATGTCTTAATGTGCAGATTCTCATCGTTCGGCTAAAGACGCTGGTTGTAAGCATGTCGGATTCGTCCCCTTATACGTCCTCCTTGCTGGGCCCACTATAAATCCACACTCAAGCATTCTTAACTGTTCAAGTGCCATGGGATGATTAATCGTCTTAAGCCATTTGCCATATCTGCCATGGGCTTATACGTCGCCGAAATGTTGTTATTGTGTTATTTTGACAGTGAGAAAAGAAGAGGAAGAAGAGAGAGGAAGGAGGAGAGAGAGGAGAGAAAGAAGAGGGAATTGATAAGAATATGATATAAATAGTGTGAAGCCTAAAAGTTCGTTCCTCAGTCGAACTCTGCCTACTACACACTACCTTTAATAGTAAAGAAATATGAAGAGAGAGAAGGAGAAAAAAAAAAGGATGAGAGTGAGGGATACGACAGATTTAGGTTCGTGTCTCCGCGTGAGAACAATAGTTAATTACTATTGCACCATCAATGTCTCGTGGTGTATGTTATCAGGTTATAGAAGAGAGGTACAGCCTCACCAGGTCTCTAAGCTACTCTAAATTATATTACTTCAGACTGACAAGTCGAAATAAAAGGCAACTCAAACATATTTATTTTCTTCTGAACAGTAACAGAGTGACAATCTACAGCATAATCACATAAAGTAACCAGTACATGCATTGAAGACACATCTATGTATAATCGACTCCAAAAAAAAACAACACAATACTGCATGACGTCACAAGGGGGGGGGGGGGTAGATAATGTAATAAACTATACAACCAGACGTTAGGGAATTATTACCTACTATCACCTCCTAACCGCATGAAGAAAAGGACTAAATCTAGGAATTACACCGGCCTTTGTTTCGTAACTATCTTCCCGCAGGCTTATTAGTGGTCCATATATTCAGCCCAAATACCCATTGATCCATAGATTGATCCATCAATCCATATACCCAGGGATCTAATTCGCTCCCATCCAATTTGTTCAGCGGGTAACTGTTTACCCAGACAATGTCTGAAACATTATAAAACAATACCCGTGAGTTTTATGTGAGAATAAACATTAGTCTTTCACTACCTACAAATTCCTTAACACCTATCGCTTCTTTATCTATACTAGTATTAGTATATCTTAGCCATAACATAAATTAAGAACCTTATTGTGAACACATATGTTTAACTAATATTATTATCGCCTATTTCCCGACGCGCCGCCTACAGCCAACATTAAGTATTTAACCATTCACCCGAAGATCTGAACTCGCTGCCTGTACCATGCCGGGCCAGCCTAACTACACCTTAGCTACACAACCGCAGAAGCGCGACCTCCTTTCACCTATGTCCAGCGAACAAAAGACAACATTCCTTCCTGTGTCCGTCCCGTCTCCGGCCGACGATCTCACCTATTGTCTGGTTGACCTAGTGATCGCGAGTGCCTTGCCATCTTCTTCTGCCGTCTGCTGGGTTTGGTCGCTGTGTTTATATCCTTGCAATACTGCCATCTCTGCGTATTTAAATGCCGTGTTGACCCGCCTAGTTATCATTAATATTGTAGGCTAATGGCTCAGTTTACACGAACATATACAGTTTATCCACACTCTGCTTATCTCTCGATTAATATGACTCCCAACACTATAGACCGGCCATTTATATATACGTAATTTGCAGGACGTCGCATCCAATCCTAATCCTTTGTCGACTGCTCATAATTATTCGGTAAACTTACCTACAGTAGTTTGCTATAGCTCTCTAAACTAAGATACTTGATTATAATATACAATTAAACTAAGTCTTATGTCAACTTACATTTTTCTTCTGTCGTCCCGTTGATCATCTGGGTCCCATATTTGAAATGCGATTGCCCTCTTCAACCTCGTTTGCCGTGGATCCCACCACCGGTTTCCAGTTGTATTTGACAGTCTCCTGTGTGGTTCCAACCGCAGTGTCCCTGGTTATGGTCGTCCTGTGTGACGTTTAGCCATCATCCGCAAACTACTGAGTGCTCTTTAGCCAACAGTCCTTCTCAAATGGCTTGCACGCCATTTTGTGATCCTCGGAATTTGCGTTCCACTCCATCAGATTTATCTATCTGGAATAAATGGTTCACAGATCCTTGACCATCCTACTTTACTTCGGCAGTCCAGACGAAACTGTGATATGTGCATCTCTTCCGTCTTTAATACTGCCCCTCCATCTTCTTAGACACTAAACAGCCTGGGATTTAGACATCACCATTGCTGAAGTTCCCAACTCACACTTCCTGCTGGGCTGGGCGACCGCCCAGCCCTCGGATCTGTTGCTACCGCACTCTTGCTCGTTCCACCCTGTCTAAACTGACTGGATCCAACGTATATATCACCTCTTGAATTGGCGCCTTTCTCGAATCACGTGACCATGCTTCTCTCCTTGTGAAGGGCTACCCAATCAGTACTTCGCGTACCCTGCTTAATTTGCAATACTACCATCATATCATTAACCCAAATCTACATTGGTCTCTGAAGTTCATGGTCCTGAGTTTATCGTCCCTTGTTTGAGTTCATGCTCTTTAAATTAGATTTCCCAGCTCAAGCCCATTCCCACTGCTATAAATCTGCCCCTCCGTTGTATTTCTTGCCCAAACTGACAGTTCCCCACAAAGCCTATGCTAAGTTCGGCTTCATGTTTCCTGAATTTCTTATTCTACTAACAACGAGAGGTAAGCTGTCGGTCAGCGGGCTGCACTAGAGTCATTGCCCGGCCACTCACTACTAATTTTGAACTTACTGGTCGGTGAACTCTTTGTCGAACCAAAAATATCCCAGTTAATGCTTTCCAGTAAACTCAGGCGCCTAGAGACAATGAAAGCATACTGTCTCATACCCACCTACCAAAAGTTGATGGGTCCCACCATCAATATAGCGTCATTCCTCCTTGAGATCGAAGCCCTGGCTCCGCATCTGACATTCCTCATAAACAATATTGGATGCCTAAGGGGAAAACTCTTTTTGGAACTTCCACCCCAAATAATAATAATAATAAAAAAAATACTGGTTGCATCCCCTGCTCTCCCAATGCATAAGGCAGTTAAAACTTCTGACGTGCACCCTAACAAAATAGTAACCAAGAAATATTATCAATAAAAACAGTTCAATACCTGGCATGCCGGGGATTCCCCAGAAAACAAAATCATCAATCAATGGGTGCAATACTTAGGGGCACCACAATTAATAAAACAACGTCAATATGGGCATTCACTTAATATGCCACTCCCCTGTAACAACAACAAAACCAACCATCAAATTCACATCGGTGCTACCCACTAGGACATATGTAGTCATCCTTGAATCTGAAAAAAAAAACATTGTAACAATTCCTGTGACACGACAGGCAAATGCCTGGTCACCACACATAATAAAACAACCAATTCTCCCCTATTCGCAAGGACCATCAGCCTGAAGCTACAATCTTCACAATCACCGCCGATGTACACAAAAACACATCAGCCCCTACTGTAAGTGCACAATATTTAGTGGTCATAGAAACAAACCAAACATATATCATGAAACAGCTTTTGACATAAAAACAAATGTGCGCCCAGTCGTTGGACATCATGCTCAATTGTCTTGGCGCTGAAATAACTCTGAAAAAAAAAATGGTATGCCCTATTCTCTTGGCGCTGAAATAACTCTGGGAAAAAATGCGTGCCCAGTTCTTGGACACCCTGGCGCTAACATGTATTCTCCGACCTGCTGCTTCACAAAAAAAACATGTACCCGTATTAACGTCTCTACTCGGGTAATCTCAGATTATAAATGGGCTCCTTGGCCCCTGGCACGACATTGAACTGTGTGATGTCACTATGACACCCAATACTACAGTTGTGTCTGCCCATCACGATAGTGAGGCCCACACAAAAATAAAAGCATTCGCGTACCCGACTTGACAACTTCCGCTATGGAAATAACAAGGGAGCTAACTGCTCCACAACAGTTGATCCCCTCAAGTAGTCATATTCATTTAAACAACAAAATAACATGTTTCTAACTAAGTTCAACCTGTAAAACAAACAAAGGATGGCTAAACGTGACTACACCAAAATTGTCATTCAATTATGAACCAACACTACACCACGAACGTTTAACAAATTATTAAACTACTGTTCATTGCGTCATGCTGAAATAAATATATAAAGAATATGTTTCTGCTTGCGGGTGCTCTCTGGATTCCGTTTTCTTCTTCACTGAATTTCTACGATTGTTTTCTTTAAAGTGTCTATTCTATATGCACGGGCAGAAATATAGGGCGTCGCTTGTCATTCACTGCCCAACATTGTTAACATGTCTAATTCTGGTATCTTGAAACTTGAACACGCCGGTACGATGAATTCCACCTCTGTTCCCGCTTCTAAAATAAAGGGATTTTCTAACTACCACGAATTACACTGTCATTTGTCTCTTCACAACAGCCATAATAAACTCACTAAATAAACACAGGGGAATATCCCCTCTTGATGATCTAATTGTTCATGCGTGAATTTCTGCCATGTGCCATTGGTAACGTTCGGCACAGCCCGTCTCGCTCTGCCGCTGGTGGGGCACGCTAGCACGATGAGTCCTTGTTGTCGTTCCTTGCAGGGCAACACAAAAGGGGGGGGGGGGGGGGAGCGCTATATTTTCTTAGCGGCCTCGGATGTCTACACTGCCACCGGACGTATTGCGTTCAGCCAGGCAAAGCACTTTGCATGGCTCTGGGTTTCGCCTGCCATGCCCTGTCATCAATTATGACTCTTGACTTCCTGGACGAAGAGTGGGTGACCTTTGTATAACGGTGGAGTATTTTATTCTGATACTCTTTAATGATGAAAAGATAAGGCCACCTTTACGTTGTCTTGCACTGCTCAGCTGTTGTCTGAGCTCATTTCGGACAGAGTCCACTGCGCTGACTCTCCTTCTGAGTTGGCTATCCCTGGGTATTTTGTTGTAGTGGGTTTTCCTGTAATCTTGTAGCAAGGTGGTTTGGCCGGTGTACTTTACACAAGAGTTTCTAACTGAACAGACTTAGTAGAAACCTCGCCGACAGATAGTTCAGACAATTTACCAACCAGCTATGAGATAAGTAGCCTAGTAAAGGAACACTTACTGAGACAACTATCGAGCAGGCAATCACGAACTACTGACTATAAGCGACAAATCTATGTACACGATCTCACTATGTAGTAGAACCTGACACCACCGAGACAAAGTTCACATGGAATATTCTGGGAACTCCTGGATTACAATAGGAACCCCAGATTATTCTGGAAACAATCCTGCCGACGACGCCATGTGTGATCAAGAGAATTATAGAGGAAGAAGAAGGAGGAAGTGAGGAGAAGAGAGAAGAGAAAGAAAGGAATGATTGAGGGAAACGATATAAATAGTGTGAAGCCTAAAAGTTCGTTCCTCAGTCGAACTCTGCCTACTACACACTACCTTTGATAGTAAAGAAAGACGAAGAGAGAGAACAAGGGAGAGAGAGAGAGAGAGAGAAGGAGAAAAAGGAAAAAGGATGAGAGTGAGGGATACGACAGATTTAGGTTCGTGTCTCCGCATGAGAACAATAGTTAATTACTATTGCACCATCAATGTCTCGTGGTGTATGTTATCAGGTTATAGAAGAGAGGTACAGCCTCACCAGGTCTCTAAGCTACTCTAAATTATATTACTTCAGACTGACAAGTCGAAATAAAAGGCAACTCAAACATATTTATTTTCTTCTGAACAGTAACAGAGTGACAATCTACAGCATAATCACATAAAGTAACCAGTACATGCATTGAAGACACATCTATGTATAATCGACTCCAAAAAAAAACAACACAATACTGCATGACGTCACAAGGGGGGGGGGGTAGATAATGTAATAAACTATACAACCAGACGTTAGGGAATTATTACCTACTATCACCTCCTAACCGCATGAAGAAAAGGACTAAATCTAGGAATTACACCGGCCTTTGTTTCGTAACTATCTTCCCGTAGGCTTATTAGTGGTCCATATATTCAGCCCAAATACCCATTGATCCATAGATTGATCCATCAATCCATATACCCAGGGATCTAATTCGCTCCCATCCAATTTGTTCAGCGGGTAACTGTTTACCCAGACAATGTCTGAAACATTATAAAACAATACCCGTGAGTTTTATGTGAGAATAAACATTAGTCTTTCACTACCTACAAATTCCTTAACACCTATCGCTTCTTTATCTATACTAGTATTAGTATATCTTAGCCATAACATAAATTAAGAACCCTTATTGTGAACACATATGTTTAACTAATATTATTATCGCCTATTTCCCGACGCGCCGCCTACAGCCAACATTAAGTATTAACCATTCACCCGAAGATCTGAACTCGCTGCCTGTACCATGCCGGGCCAGCCTAACTACACCTTAGCTACACAACCGCAGAAGCGCGACCTCCTTTCACCTATGTCCAGCGAACAAAAGACAACATTCCTTCCTGTGTCCGTCCCGTCTCCGGCCGACGATCTCACCTATTGTCTGGTTGACCTAGTGATCGCGAGTGCCTTGCCATCTTCTTCTGCCGTCTGCTGGGTTTGGTCGCTGTGTTATATCCTTGCAATACTGCCATCTCTGCGTATTTAAATGCCGTGTGACCCGCCTAGTTATCATTAATATTGTAGGCTAATGGCCTCAGTTTACACGAACATATACAGTTTATCCACACTCTGCTTATCTCTCCGATTAATATGACTCCCAACACTATAGACCGGCCATTTATATATACGTAATTTGCAGGACGTCGCATCCAATCCTAATCCTTTGTCGACTGCTCATAGTTATTCGGTAAACTTACCTACAGTAGTTTGCTATAGCTCTCTAAACTAAGATACTTGATTATAATATACAATTAAACTAAGTCTTATGTCAACTTACATTTTTCTTCTGTCGTCCCGTTGATCATCTGGGTCCCATATTTGAAATGCGATTGCCCTCTTCAACCTCGTTTGCCGTGGATCCCACCACCGGTTTCCAGTTGTATTTGACAGTCTCCTGTGTGGTTCCAACCGCAGTGTCCCTGGTTATGGTCGTCCTGTGTGACGTTTAGCCATCATCCGCAACTACTGAGTGCTCTTTAGCCAACAGTCCTTCTCAAATGGCTTGCACGCCATTTTGTGATCCTCGGAATTTGCGTTCCACTCCATCAGATTTATCTATCTGGAATAAATGGTTCACAGATCCTTGACCATCCTACTTTACTTCGGCAGTCCAGACGAAACTGTGATATGTGCATCTCTTCCGTCTTTAATACTGCCCCTCCATCTTCTTAGACACTAAACAGCCTGGGATTATAGACATCACCATTGCTGAAGTTCCCAACTCACACTTCCTGCTGGGCTGGGCGACCGCCCAGCCCTCGGATCTGTTGCTACCGCACTCTTGCTCGTTCCACCCTGTCTAAACTGACTGGATCCAACGTATATATCACCTCTTGAATTGGCGCCTTCTCGAATCACGTGACCATGCTTCTCTCCTTGTGAAGGGCTACCCAATCAGTACTTCGCGTACCCTGCTTAATTTGCATACTACCATCATATCATTAACCCAAATCTACATTGTCTCTGAAGTTCATGGTCCTGAGTTTATCGTCCTTGTTTGAGTTCATGCTCTTTAAATTAGATTTCCCAGCTCAAGCCCATTCCCACTGCTATAAATCTGCCCCTCCTTTGTATTTCTTGCCCAAACTGACAGTTCCCCACAAAGCCTATGCTAAGTTCGGCTTCATGTTTCCTGAATTTCTTATTCTACTAACAACGAGAGGTAAGCTGTCGGTCAGCGGGCTGCACTAGAGTCATTGCCCGGCCACTCACTACTAATTTTGAACTTACTGGTCGGTGAACTCTTTGTCGAACCAAAAATATCCCAGTTAATGCTTTCCAGTAAACTCAGGCGCCTAGAGACAATGAAAGCATACTGTCTCATTATAATACAACATGTCTGCTACCATATCAA
>JACEFZ010015427.1:0-16557 GCA_014155875.1 Cepaea nemoralis
GGGAAGGGGATTTGAGTATAGTATGGTATTGGGGGGGGGCAATGACCGGGAAATTTGGGTTAAGGGAGGGGAAAAAACGGGGGGAAAAAGGGGGATAAAATTGTGAGTTGCATGTATGTTCTGTGTGGGCAATGACCAGGGTGATAGATTGTGAGTATAGCATGGATGTTCTGTGTGGGGCAATGACCAGGGTGATAGATTGTGAGTATAGCATGGATGTTCTGTGTGGGGCAATGACCAGGGTGATAGATTGTGAGTATAGCATGGATGTTCTGTGTGGGGCAATGACCAGGGTGATAGATTGTGAGTATAGCATGGATGTTCTGTGTGGGGCAATGACCAGGGTGATAGATTGTGAGTATAGTATGGTATGTAGGTGTGTGGGGCAATGACCAGGGTGATAGATTGTGAGTATAGTATGGTATGTAGGTGTGTGGGGCAATGACCAGGGTGATAGATTGTGAGTATAGTATGGTATGTAGGTGTGTGGGCAATGACCAGGGTGATAGATTGTGAGTATAGTATGGTATGTAGGTGTGTGGGACAATGACCAGGGTGATAGATTGTGAGTATAGTATGGTATGTAGGTGTGTGGGACAATGACCAGGGTGATAGATTGTGAGTATAGCATGGTATGTAGGTGTGTGGGACAATGACCAGGGTGATAGATTGTGAGTATAGTATGGTATGTAGGTGTGTGGGCAATGACCAGGGTGATAGATTGTGAGTATAGTATGGTATGTAGGTGTGTGGGCAATGACCAGGGTGATAGATTGTGAGTATAGCATGGTATGTAGGTGTGTGGGGCAATGACCAGGGTGATAGATTGTGAGTATAGTATGGTATGTAGGTGTGTGGGACAATGACCAGGAGTGATAGATTGTGAGTATAGCATGGTATGTAGGTGTGTGGGACAATGACCAGAGTGATAGATTGTGAGTATAGCATGGATGTTCTGTGTGGGGACAATGACCAGGGTGATAGATTGTGAGTATAGCTATGGTATGTAGGTGTGTGGGACAATGACCAGGGTGATAGATTGTGAGTATAGCATGGTATGTAGGTGTGTGGGCAATGACCAGGGTGATAGATTGTGAGTATAGCATGGCATGTTCTGTGTGGGACAATGACCAGGGTGATAGATTGTGAGTATAGCATGGTATGTAGGTGTGTGGGACAATGACCAGGGTGATAGATTGTGAGTATAGCATGGTATGTAGGTGTGTGGGGCAATGACCAGGGTGATAGATTGTGAGTATAGCATGGATGTTCTGTGTGGGACAATGACCAGGGTGATAGATTGTGAGTATAGCATGGTATGTAGGTGTGTGGGACAATGACCAGGGTGATAGATTGTGAGTATAGCATGGTATGTAGGTGTGTGGGACAATGACCAGGAGTGATAGATTGTGAGTATAGCATGGATGTTCTGTGTGGGGCAATGACCAGGGTGATAGATTGTGAGTATAGTATGGTATGTAGGTGTGTGGGACAATGACCAGGGTGATAGATTGTGAGTATAGCATGGATGTTCTGTGTGGGGCAATGACCAGAGTGATAGATTGTGAGTATAGCATGGTATGTAGGTGTGTGGGACAATGACCATGGTGATAGATTGTGAGTATAGCATGGTATGTAGGTGTGTGGGACAATGACCAGGGTGATAGATTGTGAGTATAGCATGGTATGTAGGTGTGTGGGACAATGACCAGGGTGATAGATTGTGAGTATAGCATGGTATGTAGGTGTGTGGGACAATGACCAGAGTGATAGATTGTGAGTACAGCATGGTATGTAGGTGTGTGGGACAATGACCAGAGTGATAGATTGTGAGTACAGCATGGTATGTAGGTGTGTGGGACAATGACCAGGGTGATAGATTGTGAGTACAGCATGGTATGTAGGTGTGTGGGACAATGACCAGAGTGATAGATTGTGAGTATAGTATGGTATGTAGGTGTGTGGGACAATGACCAGAGTGATAGATTGTGAGTATAGTATGGTATGTAGGTGTGTGGGACAATGACCAGAGTGATAGATTGTGAGTACAGCATGGTATGTAGGTGTGTGGGACAATGACCAGAGTGATAGATTGTGAGTATAGCATGGTATGTAGGTGTGTGGGACAATGACCAGAGTGATAGATTGTGAGTATAGTATGGTATGTAGGTGTGTGGGACAATGACCAGAGTGATAGATTGTGAGTATAGTATGGTATGTAGGTGTGTGGGACAATGACCAGAGTGATAGATTGTGAGTACAGCATGGTATGTAGGTGTGTGGGACAATGACCAGGATGATAGATTGTGAGTACAGCATGGTATGTAGGTGTGTGGGACAATGACCAGAGTGATAGATTGTGAGTATAGTATGGTATGTAGGTGTGTGGGACAATGACCAGGGTGATAGATTGTGAGTATAGTATGGTATGTAGGTGTGTGGGACAATGACCAGAGTGATAGATTGTGAGTACAGCATGGTATGTAGGTGTGTGGGACAATGACCAGAGTGATAGATTGTGAGTATAGCATGGTATGTAGGTGTGTGGGACAATGACCAGAGTGATAGATTGTGAGTATAGCATGGTATGTAGGTGTGTGGGACAATGACCAGAGTGATAGATTGTGAGTATAGCATGGTATGTAGGTGTGTGGGACAATGACCAGAGTGATAGATTGTGAGTATAGCATGGATGTTCTGTGTGGGACAATGACCAGAGTGATAGATTGTGAGTACAGCATGGTATGTAGGTGTGTGGGACAATGACCAGAGTGATAGATTGTGAGTATAGCATGGTATGTAGGTGTGTGGGACAATGACCAGAGTGATAGATTGTGAGTATAGCATGGTATGTAGGTGTGTGGGACAATGACCAGGGTGATAGATTGTGAGTATAGCATGGTATGTAGGTGTGTGGGACAATGACCAGGGTGATAGATTGTGAGTATAGTATGGTATGTAGGTGTGTGGGGCAATGACCAGGGTGATAGATTGTGAGTATAGCATGGTATGTAGGTGTGTGGGACAATGACCAGGGTGATAGATTGTGAGTATAGTATGGTATGTAGGTGTGTGGGACAATGACCAGGGTGATAGATTGTGAGTACAGCATGGTATGTAGGTGTGTGGGACAATGACCAGGGTGATAGATTGTGAGTATAGCTATGGTATGTAGGTGTGTGGGACAATGACCAGGGTGATAGATTGTGAGTATAGCATGGTATGTAGGTGTGTGGGACAATGACCAGGGTGATAGATTGTGAGTATAGCTATGGTATGTAGGTGTGTGGGACAATGACCAGGAGTGATAGATTGTGAGTATAGTATGGTATGTAGGTGTGTGGGACAATGACCAGGAGTGATAGATTGTGAGTATAGTATGGTATGTAGGTGTGTGGGACAATGACCAGGGTGATAGATTGTGAGTATAGCTATGGTATGTAGGTGTGTGGGACAATGACCAGGGTGATAGATTGTGAGTATAGTATGGTATGTAGGTGTGTGGGACAATGACCAGGGTGATAGATTGTGAGTATAGCATGGTATGTAGGTGTGTGGGACAATGACCAGGGTGATAGATTGTGAGTATAGTATGGTATGTAGGTGTGTGGGACAATGACCAGGATGATAGATTGTGAGTATAGTATGGTATGTAGGTGTGTGGGACAATGACCAGAGTGATAGATTGTGAGTACAGCATGGTATGTAGGTGTGTGGGACAATGACCAGGATGATAGATTGTGAGTACAGCATGGTATGTAGGTGTGTGGGACAATGACCAGAGTGATAGATTGTGAGTATAGTATGGTATGTAGGTGTGTGGGACAATGACCAGGGTGATAGATTGTGAGTATAGTATGGTATGTAGGTGTGTGGGACAATGACCAGAGTGATAGATTGTGAGTACAGCATGGTATGTAGGTGTGTGGGACAATGACCAGAGTGATAGATTGTGAGTATAGCATGGTATGTAGGTGTGTGGGACAATGACCAGAGTGATAGATTGTGAGTATAGCATGGTATGTAGGTGTGTGGGACAATGACCAGAGTGATAGATTGTGAGTATAGCATGGTATGTAGGTGTGTGGGACAATGACCAGAGTGATAGATTGTGAGTATAGCATGGTATGTTCGTGTGTGGGACAATGACCAGAGTGATAGATTGTGAGTACTAGCATGGTATGTAGGTGTGTGGGACAATGACCAGAGTGATAGATTGTGAGTATAGCATGGTATGTAGGTGTGTGGGACAATGACCAGAGTGATAGATTGTGAGTATAGCATGGTATGTAGGTGTGTGGGACAATGACCAGGGTGATAGATTGTGAGTATAGCATGGTATGTAGGTGTGTGGGACAATGACCAGGGTGATAGATTGTGAGTATAGTATGGTATGTAGGTGTGTGGGACAATGACCAGGGTGATAGATTGTGAGTATAGCATGGTATGTAGGTGTGTGGGACAATGACCAGGGTGATAGATTGTGAGTATAGTATGGTATGTAGGTGTGTGGGACAATGACCAGGGTGATAGATTGTGAGTATAGCATGGTATGTAGGTGTGTGGGACAATGACCAGGGTGATAGATTGTGAGTATAGTATGGTATGTAGGTGTGTGGGACAATGACCAGGGTGATAGATTGTGAGTATAGCATGGTATGTAGGTGTGTGGGACAATGACCAGGGTGATAGATTGTGAGTATAGCATGGTATGTAGGTGTGTGGGACAATGACCAGAGTGATAGATTGTGAGTATAGCATGGTATGTAGGTGTGTGGGACAATGACCAGGATGATAGATTGTGAGTATAGTATGGTATGTAGGTGTGTGGGACAATGACCAGGGTGATAGATTGTGAGTATAGCATGGTATGTAGGTGTGTGGGACAATGACCAGGGTGATAGATTGTGAGTATAGTATGGTATGTAGGTGTGTGGGACAATGACCAGGGTGATAGATTGTGAGTACAGCATGGTATGTAGGTGTGTGGGACAATGACCAGGGTGATAGATTGTGAGTATAGCATGGTATGTAGGTGTGTGGGACAATGACCAGGGTGATAGATTGTGAGTATAGCATGGTATGTAGGTGTGTGGGGCAATGACCAGGGTGATAGATTGTGAGTATAGCATGGATGTTCTGTGTGGGGCAATGACCAGGGTGATAGATTGTGAGTATAGTATGGTATGTAGGTGTGTGGGCAATGATCAGGGTGATAGATTGTGAGTATACTATGGATATTCTGTCCACGGTATGTAGGTGTACGGGGCAATGACCAGGATGATAGAATAGCTGCTGCCTCTCTGGGGGGGGGGGGGGGGGGGGGGAAAGGTTACTCTACTGTAAAGGACATTTGATGTGCTATAGTTACAACCGGGGTTCGCACCTAGGATGTCTTGGTCGTACGTCGAGGTACACTTGTTCCTGCAGCCAGGCGGTGTTGTCTTGTGGGGGTGGCAGATTCCAATCCCGGTCAGTAACGGTAGCTTTCAATGTGTATGTTGTCTAATGCGCCCGCTCCGTGGCCAAGGGTTAACGAATGCATTTCGACATCCCACATACCGTGTTTGAAACACAGCTGCGGGCGATTTTGTATCAGACCGCCTTGCGTTGGTTTTCATATAAACGTATGAGTGCCGGTCATCAAAAAGCAGTGGCAAGCTACTGAACGTAAACTAGCCCAGGAAACACAAACAGTCAAACAATGCTGGAATTGACTGCTACGTCCTGTAAAGGATAAGCAACTAACTATTGTTTCCTCTACTTTCGACATCTTACTTCTACTTTAATGATCGCCAAACAAGACGGGTGTTTATTTATGAACTGTCTTAGTGGCCTCAGATGTTTCCCCAAGTTACACTCCTTAAGCGTATGTGGTAACGTTTCTATTTTCATATCATTTTTGTTACAGGACATCACAGTCAACACCAGCATGTCTACCGTTGTGATCTCTTGGCAAGTTTACGTTTAGTAGTTTGCCATTGCTTTCTGAACGACCGGCAACGATACCAACGCAACGCGGTCTGCTGTCAAATCACCCGCAGCTGTGTTTCCAACTCGGGTATACGGGATTACGAAACGCGTGCGTAACACCTTCGCCACGGAGCCCGGCGTGGTAAAGTTAGACGTCCATTATAACGTAAAGAAGTTAGTTTTTGATGATTCTAGTACAATAGCGTCGCCTTTATGACGTTCGTTATAATCAATATAGCACACGCCGATAGCAATAATATCTAGTACCTTGTCTGTTACACTAAAACAGTGTGAATCTTCTTCTTCTTCTTCTGCGTTCATCCGGAACTTTTTTTTTCCGGACGTGATTGCGTTGTGTCTGTTTACAGCAAAGCTGCGTTCTTGCGCCGTCAGGCCGACACATCCGACTTCTGCGGGCATTTGTTGACCGGGTTAACCTTCCCGGGTGTGAATCTTGTGTGCAAGTTTGCAACAACAACAGCGATGACAATTATACGTTAAGTCAAATAGCGTAATCACAACTAACGAGATCCGCTGAGTTGGTTTTGGAACTGTAATGACTACAACAGGAAATGATATCACAACTTCCTGAATCACTTCGATCGAAATGTTGTTTACTTCGTAATTTTAATTTGTATGTTGTTTATCTCATCTTATGTGTGTGGGGAGGGTGGGGGGTGTTTTCTAGGCAGCCTCATTACGATACTGTATTGGCCTTATTTCTGTGTGTATAGACTTCGTGTCTGTTTTGTCCTCGATACAGATTATGTGTAATCCAAAGATTAGGTGTAAGCACTCTCTGAGCTGTTTTTCCCAGACGCTGTCTGGGCAGTGTGTCGGTTCACAAATAGTTTAGTTAACTGCGTATTCTTTAACAGAATGTTGCATTCAGCCTCAGCAATTGTTGGCTGTTTGTTATTTTCTACGCAAGTGTACATTCGGTAGTTTACCATTGCTTTCTGAGCCACCGACACCCTTACCATTGTTACAAATTAACGCAATGCGGCCTGTTTCCTAATCGCCTGCAGATAATTGCGAAGATGTTATGTGGTATTTGGAACGCGTTCGCTAGACCAGAGAGGCCGGTTTTCCGTGGTACTCCAGCTACCAGTAAGAGAGGTGTCGCCTGGTCCTGACGGGTACTCCAGCCACCAGTAGGAGAGGTGTCCCCTGGTCCTGACGGGTACTCCAGCCACCAGTAGGAGAGGTGTCCTCTAGTCCAGACAGGTACTCCAGCCACCAGTAGGAGAGGTGTCCCCTGGTCCAGACGGATACTCCAGCCACCAGTAGGAGAGGTGTCCTCTAGTCCAGACAGGTACTCCAGCCACCAGTAGGAGAGGTGTCCCCTGGTCCTGACGGGTACTCCAGCCACCAGTAGGAGAAGTGTCCCCTGGTCCAGGCGGATACTCCAGCCACCAGTAGGAGAGGTGTCCTCTAGTCCAGACAGGTACTTCAGCCACCAGTAGGAGAGGTATCCCCTGGTCGTGACGGGTACTTCAGCCACCAGTAGGAGAGGTGTCCTCTAGTCCAGACAGGTACTTCAGCCACCAGTAGGAGAGGTATCCCCTGGTCGTGACGGGTACTTCAGCCACCAGTAAGACCCACTTGTGAGGTGTGCCATGGTCCTGGCTTGTACTCGGTCCCCAGAGCTGCGTGTCCCACCCAGTGCCGTGAGTGCATCAACCCACACGTGCAGTAGGATCGGTCAGCTTGCCTGGGACACAATCACAGGTGACCAAATGAACGTTTCTGCTGAAGCCTTCTTCAGCACACACACACACACACACACACACACACACACACACACACACTGATACAACTACATAGACAACTCTACGTGAAAATATATGTTAAGACTCAAAACAATGTTTCTCTATTGTGAATGTGAATAAAGAAGACACAAACAATAGATTGCACGATTTATTGCCTGGCATTTCGCTGCATCTTGTCAGGTACATACTGCAGAATTCACACAAGATAAATTAAAGTAATTAGATAAATCCTTGAAGCTGAGATATGCAACACACATATTCACACAGTAATTTGAATTGTATACCAGTTTAAAATTACCGTGGTAGACAATTCAATCAATCAATCAATCATGTGCCATGCCGGAAAGCGTGGGCGGTCATGATTCGCCATTTCACTCGATCACCAGAGTCGTAGATCAGCTCAGTGTTCCTGTCTCGTCCATGTCATGTGGCCAAGCCATCCAGGTATTTTCCTCTCGGTCTTCCTCTTGGTCTGTTCCCCTCGATCTTGCCAGCTGTCACTAAGTTCTCCAGTCCATTTCTTCTCATAACATGTCCAAACAATTTTGACTGTCTACAATTACGTGTCCAATTATTAAACCTTTGAAAATAAACTTGATTCATTCGCCTTCTCTCTCTGTCTCTCTGTCTCTGTCTCTGTCTCTGTCTCTGTCTCTCTCTCTCTCTCTCTCTCTCTCTCTCTCTTAATGGTGGGTGTATATGTGTCCATCCCTCCCTCCTCCTCTCTCTCTCTCTCTCTCTCTCTCTCTCTCTCTCTCTGTATTGGTGGGTGTATGTGTGTCCATCCCTCCTTCCTCTCTCTCTCTCTCTCTCTCTCTCTCTCTCTTAATGGTGGGTGTATGTGTGTCCATCCCTCCCTCCTCTCTCTCTCTCTCTCTCTCTGTATTGGTGGGTGTATGTGTGTCCATCCCTCCCTCCTCTCTCTCTCTCTCTCTCTCTCTCTCTGTATTGATGGGTGTATGTGTGTCCATCCCTCCCTCCTCTCTCTCTCTCTCTCTCTCTCTTAATGGTGGGTGTATGTGTGTCCATCCCTCCTCTCTCTCTCTCTCTCTCTCTCTCTGTATTGGTGGGTGTATGTGTGTCCATCCCTCCCTCCTCTCTCTCTCTCTCTCTTAATGGTGGGTGTATGTGTGTCCATCCCTCCCTCCTCTCTCTCTCTCTCTCTCTCTCTCTCTCTCTCTCTCTCTCTCTCTCTGTCGCTTTCTTTGTTGCTTATTCTGTCTCTCGCGGTATGTGTGTGCCTTGCTGTATGTATAAACGGGGACACATGGGCAAGTGCGAGAGAGAGAGAGAGAGAGAGAGAGAGAGAGAGAGAGAGAGAGAGAGAGAGAGAAGAAAGAGAGAGTAGTGTGTATGTACTAGTAATCTTCTGTGTGTGATTGTGAGTGAGTATATGTGTGTTGTTGGGTGGGGGTGAATTACTGTGAGAGTATATAACAGAGTGAGTAACATGTCTGTTAATAGGTTTGATGTGTAAAGTTTAGGCACGGTTGAGCATCCAAGAAGAACAGTACCAAGGATGCTCAAGTCGTGACGTAGGGTTTTTGGGTAAGTTAGTTACAGCTAAGGTCCGGAGAAGAGAACATCATACCAAGTAACTTGTGTTATATTCTTCAGTTTATTATGATCAATAAAACCTTTTAGAGAACAACATCGGGACTTGTTTTATAATCGTCCCTGTACCTGTACTGTTACAGAACGGATTTTTGGCGCCGCACACCAGGATTTCGATTTTTAACTTGGATGTCGCGGACATATAACGAGAAGTACTGAAAACGGCATAACACAGTAGAGAACTTTCATGGGGAATTTTTATCAGCTTGCTGTGACAAGAAGGTATGAATAAATAAACTTTTACTAAATTCTTTGAATCAAAAGCTCCAGACCGGACCACTTTTATTGAAAGTTTCAACTTAAAATAGAGTCAACATGAAGCATTGTTCGGGCTAGTTGATTTGAAGTCATACGTATCAAGATTACTGGATGGAGCCATCATCGTAACTTGGTTGCCAGTGGAACGGGCTGTTTTTCATCATGGCTATCTGAAGTAACGTGATTGTCATCAAAATGCTGTGAAGTTTGGCCTGCCGTTATTACAGCCGTTCATTGACCTTGCTGTTTGTTTGAAGGTCACTTGCCTACTAAGATTGTCCAGTATCAAAGAGATTTTTTCCAAACGTCAAAATTTAAAACAGCCAGCCAACTTGAAATTACAATTAGATGTCAGGAAGAATGCGACTTGGGTGCTTTGGTCTCTTTGGAAGTGGTTGGGCAAACTGGGTTGCCGACTTGCTGAAGAGGAGACCTAATTAAGTCGCTTCATCAGGCTAGAGCTGTTTTCAAGTCGTCGTCTAGAAGGGCCCTGTTTAGGGTGAAAAGAAGGCTCAAGTCTGGTTTGCCCGACCATGGGTGAAAGTGGAAACATTTCTACCGCTGGAGAAGCCTGAAATGTACGAGGAATGATGTAACTACAAATTGCGTCGTCGTTTGGAGAAACATAGGCAGCTTCAGATAACACAGACTCCAGAGTTGTCCTCTTGCTGATGGAGTAGAAGAACATGAGACGCTTGATTTATACGTGAAGCCTATACTTGGCAAATATAGTTTCAGCTGACGTACCTAGGTCTACTTTCCTGTTGGATCAAGGGATATATCTAACGGTAATTAATTAAGGTATAACCAATATAAGACTTTTGACTGTTAGATACAATTGATTGATTAATTCAAATATTTAATATTTACAGGAGAAAAAACAGTTGCTCACGTTGTTTTACGTAATTTAAATACGATCAAATATCTAGTGATATTTATTTACTAAATTGTTATAACTGTGAGTTTGCTTATATGAATTGATATTTCAGCACATTTTAATATTAACATTAACACAAGTTTTGACTGGAGTAGGTACGGCAATAGGTAGACTCAACACAGTCATGAAACAACAAGAGACGGCAACAGGCAGAGCTCAAGACGAGGTTTTGTTATAGGTACCAAGAAATATATAGAAGAAGAAGTAGGTATATTGTTTTGGCTTGAGATAAATTACAGAGAAATTAGTATGAACTACCTACATACAGAATTAAAACGTATCAGTGCATGGTTGGGAGAGTTAAAAGTGGCAGTTAGTGAAGTAGAGAATTTTGTGGAAACGTTACAGAGAAGAACGACTAGACAAGAGCCTTATAGATTTAAGGTAGAGTGCAATGAAATAGTAAAGAATAATAGGAGACAGACAGTATCCAATGAAAACAGAAGACAACATAAGCTGGTATATAGAGACAGTTATGTTGAGCCAGATGTGACTAAGTCCAGAAGCAGTTATAATAGACGAAGATACAGAGAGGGGCCTGAGAGAGACCTTTCCAGTAAACAACGGAGTTGGCCTTCTTATAGTATGAATGCTAGAAAAAGACGGGACGATTGGTTTGAGCAGAGACGGAGACAGTATTTGAAGTCAGGGTCGATAAACAGAGTGAAACACATAAGTAGAAATTCGACTGCTCCTAAGGTGCTTGCGAATGAGACCGTTAGACAGGTATTAGTAAAGAAAATAGACCAAGAGACTCAGACGCAGGTGATTGAAGTGGTAGAACGGAACACACAGACACAGGTTGATACAGTAGAGAAAAAAGTCCAGGTACAACCAACCGGCAAGATAACGAAGGGAAGTCAAACTGAGTTAATAGAAACTCAATCAAAACCAACTCACTTGAAAGTGACTAAGGGAAACACGGTTGAAATCAAGAAAGATAAACAGACGAGAACCAAAGACATCAAAAGACAGTTGAGGAAAAGTATTGGAGATAGAAATATAAACAGTCTGATAGTCAATAAAGGTACAACTGAGATGTCAGTTTCCTCAGGTAAAGACATTGAAGTTGTCCCGAACCGGAGCATGAGGGATAGAGGTATAGAAAAGAAGAAGGTCAGACGTTTTAGTGATGACAATAGGGATATTATCGCCAACTATTATGAGTCTGATGAGGGAACTATCATCAGTGTATCATCTGAAGACGAGATGGGGAAATATAAGCGTTATGTAAGGTATACAGAAAACAGTGAGCAGATCGACGCAATAAAGACGGGAGTAACAAATAAAGGGGACAGAAAGAAAGTATTTAAGAAGAAGAATAGTAATAGACAGATAGCAGAAATTTACTCGACGACAGAAAATAACATAAGAAAAGTCAGAGAATATATGACCTTAAGACCTGAGTACTTTAACAATGAATTAACAAGTACGGATATTGAAGATGACATAATTGAAGAGAGACGCACATTAGTACTAGGAGACAATGAAATATTTGGCTTAGATGCACTCTATAACTGTTAGAATTCCGAGGGTGAGGAAGGAACATATGGCATTGTTTTAGCTTATGAGAGGAATTGCGGTTTGAGCATGTACATATGGGCTGTCTAAAATAGGCAGATGAATTTTTTTGGTGTAGCATCACATGGTACAGGGTAGGCAATAGTGTTGTTGATAGAGAGTCACGGCAACTGATAGAATATTCTACGGGGATACGTTATAAAGAATATCTTGTGTTTAGTTGTGGTGTGAGGAGAGCAAACAATGTAGAAATTGAAATGTCCCTTGTCCGGAATGGCTAGATAGAGAGAGTTGATCACGTTGAGTGATGTATAACTGGTGTGATTAAAGTAGGGTAGATTCAGCACAGAATTAGCAGAGAGAGAGAGAGAGAGAGAGAGAGAGAGAGAGAGAGAGAGAGAGAGAGAGAGAGAGAGAGAGAGATAAACTAAGTATGAATGCTCGTACTAGAGTTGGTTCGACGCAGGGCTATGACGTGATGTCTGAGATAGTTTCGCTTGGTAGTTTGAGAAGTAGGTATCTTCTTCTTCTGCGATCATCCGGAGTTTTTTTTTCGGATGTGATTGCGTTGTGCCTGTTTACAGCAGAGCTGCGTTCTTGCGCCGTTAGGCCGACACATCCGACTTCTGCGGGCATTTGTTGACCGGGTTAACCTTCCCGGGGGTTTCTTAGGACGTTTGACTCACTGTTGTGGTGTTATCCCCCATCCCAGCCGGCCCATATAGAACAGCCAAAGATCCTGGTCAGCCCTCAAGGGAAGGCAGGGGCAGACCATGTCATTCCCCGCCATCCAAGGAGGCTTCCATACTTGCAGAGCCGATACATAGCGCTCTGGTACTGGGCTCACCCAAGGAATCGTCACGTCCTGCACATGGCTGCTTAGCCTCACTTCCGTATATTGGGCCTTCCGTTCAACATAGGCTGTTCTTCCGGAAACCAGAAGTATGCAGTCTGCAGATTACATCCACACAGTGAGCTTTCGATTCGGACTTTCCATGTAATGGATTTGCTAGCCAAGCAATATTCCATTTCGTGCCACTAGGACACTTTTCCACCTTTTATGAAGCCCACACAGCGAGCTTTCGATTTGGACTTTCCACATAATGGATTTGCTATCCAAGCAATATTCCATTTCATGCCTCTGGGTCTTCATGCACCTTTAAATGTCAACCTGAATGTAGTTAAAGTAAGCTGCGGTCAACTTGAGCTTGTTGACATCTCCATAGAGCTTGTCCTCAAATGAAGCAGGTGTGGGCCAAAATATCTTTCTCTGTTCTGCATACGTTGGGCAATCCTGCAGCAAGTGTTTTGCTGTCATTTTTCCAGTTCTACAATTACATTCATCGGTATCTCCTATCTTTAGTTTATTGAACAAGTGGTATTTCAGCCTGTTATGTCCTGTGCGGAGTCTGAAGATTGCTACTTGTTCTCTTCGGTCGAGTTTGTAATATGCATCATCCTTCTGGTGGCCTGGATGCTCTGATTCCCATTTGGTTCTATAAGTGCTTTTTATCAACCTCTTTGCCTCATTATAGGTTATGTCTATGTCAGGCTGTGGTAGTCGTCCGCCCTCTTTTGCCAGTCTGTCAGCCTCTTCATTTCCAGGTATACTGCAATGTGATGGGATCCACTGTATTACAACTTTTTTGGATTTCTGGCATAGACCATGGAGTGCTGCTCTTAGGTCAGCTAGTTCTGTGCTGTTTTTGCTCTTCAGTATTGAGACAGCTGACTTTGCATCTGTAAAGATAGCTATTTGCGTGTCTTTATTTTCCTCCATCAAAAGCATTTCTGCTGCAGTTTTCAGAGCCTCTACCTCCGCTTTGAAGTTACTTGAAAACTTTCCAGTTGCCACTGAATGTGTTTTTTTCACTCCATTTTTTAAATTTAGGAGAATTCCTCCTCCTCCATTCTCTACTGAATTTTTGGCTGATCCATCTGTATATGCATGGGTCCAATTGCTGCTTGGGTAATGTTCTTTTATGTAGTTTAGGGTTATTTCTCTTCTTTCGGTTTCATGCTGAGTGTTCTTTTTCTCAATACCAGGAATGTTTTCTATCATCTCAGGCAGTTGCTGCTGTCTCCAAGCTGGGAACTTGTCTGCATTGTAAATGGGTTTGACTGTTGATATGTTAAGTATGGGATCTGCCCTAATCTTTCGTTTTGCAGTTTCTACAAAGTTGCTACGCTTCAGTCTTCCCTTTCCAAAACCACTAAACCTTTTATACATAGGGTGGTCTGTCAATCTTCTAAATTTTTCAGCTTGTTGCTGGGCTCTGCTATCTCTTCTATCCTGCATTGGTTGTAAACAAGTTATCTTTTCTAATTCATTAATAGGCGTTGTCTTCAGGCTTCCAGTTATGATTCGCATTCCTTGGTTTTGGACTCTACTTATTTTGTTAAAGTTTGACTTAGCTGCTGTTGCCCAAGCTGCAATGCCATATTCCAGTGCTGGCCTCACCCGTCCAGTATATAACTTCTTGAGAACTTTCTCATCTGCTCCCCACGTTGTACCAGCAAGCTTTTTCATGATTGCCATTCTTTGCCTTGCTCTTGTTCGATTTTTCTCAACCTGTGTCTTCCATGTCAGGCGACGATCAAAGGTGACTCCTAGATAGTTTGGATTTTCTTCATGGCGCAATATTTTTCCATTCAATACCAGCTTAGGTTGCTGAGTTTTAGTTGAGAGGGAGAACACTGTGCATGTTGTTTTCTCCTCACTTATCTTCACTAGCCATGATTTTGACCAGTCCTCTAGCGCTAATAAGGCTTGCTGTATTCTGCTGTTAGCTGTACTAATATATTCTTCAGATGTCCATATGGCTAGGTCATCTGCAAAGGATGATGTGTGTACTCTGGCTGGAAAATTTTCCGTGATGTCGTTTATATATGCTAGGAATAATGTTGGTGAAAGAACTCCTCCTTGGGGGACACCTTGCTCCAACAGCATCATTTTGCTGGTTTGTCCTTGTACTTTTGTCCTGGCAGTTCTGTTCTCAAGGTAGTGGCTGATCCATTTGTACATTTTCCCACAGACATGCATTTTTTGTAGTTTTACTTTCAGTCCTTCCTTCCATACTTTATCAAATGCTTTTTCTAAATCTATCCAGACCGCTAGTGTGTGCTTTTTCTCTTGGAAGACATCCTCTATTTCCTGAGCTATATAGGTTATTTGATCTTCAGTGGATCTGTACTTTCTGAATCCTGCTTGGTGAGGTGTTAAGAGTTGGTTTTCTTCCAGATGCCATGTTAGCCTGCCATTGATAATGCGTTCCATTAATTTTCCTACACAGCTAAGAAGACTGATAGGTCGATAGCCATTTGGTTCTTCCAGGTCTTTTCCTTTCTTTGGGACTGGTATTAGTATAGCTTCCTTCCATGCCTGAGGGACTATTCCCCTCTTCCAGCTGTAATTTAGGACTGCTAGTAGTTTCTTTTTTGACTTAGTGCCTAGTCCTATTAGCATTTCATTTGTGATTCCATCCTTTCCTGGTGATGTCTTCTTTTTTAGGGTATTCATTGCCTGTTCCATTTCTTCCATTGTTAGATTAGCCATCATATATTCTGCTGCTGTCTCTGTATATCTGTGATGTATCTGTTTATCTTTGATTGCATTCTTCTGTTCGGCTGTAATATCAATGTGGTTTGCACTGGCATAGTGTTCCATTAGTGCATTTGCAGCCTTTTTTCCTGTAAGCAAGGCATTTCCTTGTTTAATTGTTATTTGTTTGTTTCTAGGTCCTTCATTGTTCATGGCTTTCACTAGTTTCCATAGTTTGTTTCCATCCCTGTCAAAATTCAGGTTTTCTGTTTTTTTCCTCCAACAATCTCTTGTTGTTTGATTTACTGTTCTTTTATATTTTGCTGAGATGGCTTTGAGAGAGATGTTCGCTTCAGTTGTTTGTTCTCTCTCTGCGGTCTTCCTAGCATCTTCAACTTTGTCCTCCAAAATTTGTAGTTCTTCAGTCCAGTATGGTTGTAATTTTTCCTCGCTCCTCTTGGAATAGACTCAGTGGCCGCCTGTATTATTGCTCTGTTTAGACTTTCCACCATTTGCTTCATGTTGCCATATCGTGTATTTATGTTTTCACAATATGTGTCTGTTAGTATGGCAAATCTGTCCCAATCTGCTCGTTTGTAATTCCAACGGGGCAAAGGCTTTTGCTCCTGTGGAACATACTCCATATTTATTACAAGCTTGATTGGTCTGTGGTCACTACCTGCTAATTGGTCAAGCACATGGCGATCGATTTTGTGGAGGATGTCTCCTGTGCAGAAAGCTAAGTCTGGAGTAGAAGTGGTAATCCATCTTCTGGAGTAAAAGCTCGGTGTGTCATCCGCTTTGTTGAGTAGATGGAGATTTGAGTCTATTTCCCAGTCCTCCACTTCATCTCCTCTTTTGTCAGTATCTGGGTATCCCCATCTTTCTGAACGGCTATTAAAGTCTCCGACAACAATGCAATTTGTGTCAGTTATTTCCAT
>JACEFZ010015428.1:0-72500 GCA_014155875.1 Cepaea nemoralis
TTGCGGTACTTTCGCCATGGCGATTCTTGTTCTAATCTCTTCAAGGCATCTCCCATCAGATGTTATAACTGTTCCAAGATAATTGTACCGATTCACTTGTTGAAGAATATTTCCATTTACTCGTATATTACATTGTGGCACTTCTTCCTTCATACTGACGACCATAACCTGAGTCTTTTTACAATTTAATTCTAACCCCAGTTGCTCACTGTGTACAACAACCGCATCTACTAATTGTTGCAGGTCCTGCGCATTGTCTGCAATTAATACTGTATCATCTGCATATCTAATGTTATTGATGTTTCGTCCTCCAATGCTGATTCCATTTATATCCTCTACATTTCTGAAAATATTTTCACTGTACAGGGAAAAAAGATCTGGAGACATCACACATCCCTGCCTAACACCTCTCTTAATTGGCTGATACTGTCCCACTTCATTATCAATCCTTATTGCAGCTTGTTGTTTCCAATATATGTTTTTTATAAGTCTAATGTCTTTCCCATCAATTTGTAGATCTGCAAGCATATCCACCATGCTGACATGTCTAACGCTATCAAAAGCCTTTGTATAGTCAATAAAGCAAAGATGTATATCCTTGTTTACTTCTATAGCACGTTCAATAACTGTTCGCAGCATATACACAGCATTTACTGTACCCTTTCCTTCTACAAACCCGCATTGTTCTTCCCCTATTTCAGGTTGTATCTTCTTCCTCATTCTTTGCATGATAATTCTTAGCAAAATCTTTGTGATGTGACTCATTATACTAATTGTTCTATGTTGATCACATTCCAAGGTTCCTGATTTCTTTGGGATTGCAATAAATATAGAGTTACATAATTCAGGAGGTATATCTCCAGTATCATATAATGTGTTCAGCAGTCTGGTGACTTGATCTATTCCAAATTCTTCATCATGAAATAGCCGCACTATTTAAAAACTTTCGTGGACAGCCATATTTTGCCATAATCTTCCACAGTCCTTCTCTGCTGACTGTATCAAAAGCCTTGGTAAGGTCAATGAAAGTGGAGAACATTTCGCAGTTCTGTTCCTGACATTTCTCTTGCAGCTGCCTTGCAGCGAAAATCATGTCAACAGTTCCACGTTCTTTTCTGAAGCCACACTGACTCTCAGGAAGAAGACCTTGATCGAGATGGGCTGTGAGGCGATTGAGAAGAATTCTGGCGAGTATCTTCCCTGCAATTGAAAGCAAGGAGATGCCTCGGTGGTTGTCACAGGATTGGTGGTTTCCTTTACGTTTGTAAAGGTGGACTATTGACGCGTCCTTGAAATCTTGTGGCATGGTCTCGTTCACCCATATGTTTGTAAAGACTTGGTGAAGCTGCTCTGTTAGGACCGGCCCACCTGCCTTGTATATCTCTGCTGGGATGGAGTCAGGACCAGGTGCCTTGCCGCTGGAGAGTTGCTGGATGGCTTTGTTTACTTCCACTATGGTTGGCAGGTCATCAAGTGTCTCATTGGTAGGAACTTGAGGAAGGCAGTTGATGGTTTCATCATCGAAGAAGGAAGTTGCATTTAAGATGTTGCTGAAATGCTCTGCCCAGCGTTGAAGGATTTCTTTCTTATCGGTGATCAATGTTCCCCCATCTGCACTGAGGAGGGGAACTATGCCTGGTGATGTAGGACCATAGACCGCTTTCAGTGAGTCGTAGAAGTTTTTCATATCATGTCTGTCAGCAAAGCCCTGAATTTCATCAGCTTTGCTGCTCAGCCAGGAGTCCCGCATGTGCCGAAGTTTCTGCTGCACTACTCTCTGAATGTTCTTGAAGGCATCTTTTTTTTATGTTGACTTTGGGTCATTCAAATGTGCCTTGAGGAGAAGATGTTTCTCGGCCAGCAATTGGTTGATGTCTTCGGAATTTTCATCAAATCAGTCTTTATGCTTTCGGGGGGCTGGACCCAGGATTTCCATAGCAGTGTTGTAAATTATGTCCTTTAGGGCTCTCCATTCTGTTTCTGTATCCTGTTTAGCTGCAGCATTTGGCTTGAGGCGGTCTTCCAGCATATTTTCAAATGACTGCTAAATTTTCTTGCTGTTTAGGCGGGTGACATTTAGCTTTTTTTACATTTTCACCCCTTGAGGACGCCGTGGTGGCCTGATGTGAATGTTTATTTTCGAGACAATGAGACGATGGTCTGTCCAACATTCGGCACCACACATGGATTTTGTCACTCGGACGTCTTGTCTGTCACTCCTCCTGACAATGACATTGTCAATGAGGTGCCAGTGTTTCGAGCGAGGGTGCATCCACGATGTCCTATTTCTCATGGGGAGACGGAAAATTGTGTTCGTAATCAGGAGATCATGTTCGGCACATGTCTGAAGGAGGCGGAGTCCATTGCTGTTACAATTTCCGACTCCATGCTTTCCAATAATGCCACTCCAAGAGGTGGTGTCCGTGCCTACTCTGGCATTGAAATCCCCAAGGAGTATAAGTTTGTCTCCTTTGGGAACAGATGTTAATACATTGTGCAGGTCCTCATAGAACTTGTTCTTGACATCATCTTCGTTGGTCATAGTTGGTGCGTAGACACTCACAATGGTTGCATGCTTCCTTCCATTCAGCAGGGGAAACTTCATGGTCATGAGCCTTTCGTTTATAGCCTTTGGAAATCCAGCTAATTTGCCGACCAGGGCTGACTTAATGGCAAATCCCACACCGGATTGGCGTCTTTCCTCGCTTTTCCTTCCACTCCAGAAAAATGTGTAGCCGGCACCTATTTCACAGATTTGGCCTTCTTCTGCAAGTCGTGTCTCGCTCAAGGCTGCAATGTCGATGTTGTACCTGCCCAGCTCTCTCCCAATCAGTGCTGTTCGTCTCTCTGGACCCGACGCGTCGTCTCTGTCAAGTAGGGTGCGTACATTCCAAGTTCCAATTGTTAAGGGAATATGGTTTACTCTTTTAGCATTGCTTGTTTTATCTTTGTTTGTATGTCGACCGCAGTTAAGGGTACCCACCAACCGCGGCTAGCTGGTTAGGTAGTGATGGAGCAGACAATGTTTAGGGCACCTTTTCTAGCCCCTTCCTCATGCTATGGAGGTGAGCAGTGTTAGTTTAATAATAAATATGTAACTGACAATCCTAGCCTACATAAACACATTCAGTTACTACTACTCTAAAAACGCTTACTTGTCAATAAATCAAACTAATTCACAAAATCCTACATCGAAGTAGTCCAAATTACATTGTAAATATAAAGGAAAGCATAGCAATCTGACTACATATGCTACATATCCCGAAGGCTAGGATAGACTTATACAACACGAGCTTATCGTACTCCACAGTTCAGCTATGGACAATCTTCCATAGGATATCACAGAAATAGCCAGTCCCCATAATACAATTGCCAGTCTCCCTGGCCTAGGCGTTAACGTCTTTCTCCGTAATTCCGTATATTCTCGTGAGTAACGTAACCTGCGCGAGAATCGGTAGCGGCTCTCGCCGTGTTGGCAATTTACGGGATATGTGAGTAGGGAGCTCAGAAAGCAATGACAAACTACTGAGCTTAATCTTGCCTAGTACATCAACAGCAGCTGAAACATTCTGATGTTGACTGGAACGTCCTGTAAGGGATATGCAAAAAAAAAAAAATGCATATAACTATGCGAACACTATCACAGTGCAGAACACGTTCTGCCTTGCTGATAATAATACTAATACTAATAATAATAATAATAATAATAATAATAATATTAATAATAATAATAATAATAATATTAATAATAACCTTGTACAACAGTCCTATTGTCGGTACATTATGTCTCTTGTAGCTAATAACAAATGCCAAATCAATAATTTAATTAGAAAGTCATGTAATTGTTTTTGCACATTTCTAGTGCCTTTATATTGCACGTTCAGAAAACAATGGCAAATTACTGAACGTAAACTTGCCAAGAAATCACAACATCACAAAATGCTGGTGTTGACTGCGACGTCCTGTAAAGGATATACAAGTAACTTTTCTTTAAATAATGAATACATTTATATTGTTGTTGCTGTCCTCGATTAGCCTCATAAGTGATGTAAGGATGAAATAATGTATGAAAAGGAGAAATATGAAGGGCAGAATCTTAGACGGACCTGCGTTCCCCAATGCTTAACTCTCGTTCTACTACCCCAGAATTCCACTCTCCGCATCGCTTGAAGAATTGTCTAAAGATAGAAAAATATGGCTCTAAAGATTGGGAGGATAAGATGTCCTTTCTTGCCAATTCTCAACATTAGTTGCAATATATATTAGTTTCACGGTGTCCCTAGCCCTACCTCGCAATGATTTACCCATCTGTGAGTAAGATGAGGATGATGAGAACACATAGGAGGGATAGAACAAGCGATGTTCCTAGCAATAGCTATCCATGATTTATCCATCTTTAAGTAAGTATGGCGCGGTTGCCTGGACATTAAACAAATAATTGGAAAGTCGAATAGAGGCTCTAGAGGTGTGGATAAACAGAAGAATATGTCGTATTTTATGGAAACAAAAACAATCAAATACAGACCTTCTAGAAAAACTGGGAATGAAAAGAGAGTTAGTTGATGAAAAAAAAAGATGAGGCAAGTGAAATATTTCGACGACGTTAAAAGACTCTTATAAAACCCAAACTGGAGGGTAAGCTTGAAGGCAAGCGAGCAAGAGGTAGACAACGATACAAATGGGAAGATAATATCAAGATATGGAGAGACAGTGTTGGAGATCCAATGCAGCTAACCTTCATTGTGGAGACGGCACCTATGATGAGAACACCGAGGGCGGATAGAACGAGCAATGAAGGTATACTGAAAGTAGGTAACTCGCAAACAGAATTGGTTACTCGTATCAGAAGAAGAGGGTCCACATTCTTTGGGCGTGTCATGAGAAGGGGGAAAGCTGGAGTGTGTTGTCACATTTGGAACGTTGGAAATACAGAGAAGCAGCGCGAAACTAAGGAGTTGCTGGACATTCTGGCAGCACAAGAGACAGAAGATTATGGACAGATATGATCATCAACACCACACGGCATGGACTATAAGAAATAAGATGCTTCAAATATAATACCCTCGCACTTGATATGACACGCGCCGTGATCAAAGTACTGTAAGCTTTCCCTCCACTACACACACGCAAACACACTTTCCAAAACTCACGTGCAAGTAGTAACTACCAGCCACGTGACACAGATGCATCTCCCAGCCACGTGACACAGCCGCACCTCCCAGCCACGTAACACAGCCGTATCTCCCAGCCACGGACACAGCCGCATCTCCCAGCGAAGTGTATGCTGTCAAATATGTCCACTACTATTAACTTCTGGGTAGCGGGATAGGGGTATTCCCTATGAAAGGAGAAGTCAGATGTCAACAAAAAGATGTCATTTGCAACGATAGAAGTGTGTTGAAGTGCTATTTAGAACCTGTAATTCTGTTAAACGTGGACAATGAGCAGACACGCTGAAAACATCGAATAGCTGTGGAAATGTGATTTCTGAGGAAAATGCAAAGAATGCCATGGACAGGCAGAAAACCAATGAAGAAGTCCGACCAGAAGCAAATGAACGCCGTAAACTGAATAGAGAAATTAGACGTTGAAAGTCAAAACATTTTGGGCACGATATGAAAAGAAATAAACCAGAGAACTTTACGACAACTGGCAAGATTGAGAGGAAAAGAACAAGCGGAAGGCAGAGAAGTAAATATCAGGATGGTCTGACCACGTGGTATGGACGAGAAAAGAACACAGAGCTGATCCACGACTCTGGTGATCGAGTGAGATGACGAAACATGACCCTCACGCTTATCAGCATGGCACGCGATGATGCATATCAACTTCTTTACACTGTGGGCATTGGGTTCAAGTCGCTTAACAAACATATAACTAAAACCCGCGGAGGACACGTGATCTATCCAGCCCCAACCTCAGCCAGTCCTTATGTGCGATGCTGAACCTTGACCTCGTCCCATCCCAGCATACTTCTCGGCAGATGCGACAGTCAAACACTACTCTTGCACACCCGACTGGTTCTTGAGCTTATATAAGCCAATGAGAGTTCCACAACACAATCCCCGCGAAGATATAACACTGGGGGATCGGGTCGGGAGAAACGGGTCTGCGCATTTTCAGAGTTCAAGCGATGCGACTGCCAAAGCACTGGACTTTAGAATTAAAGCTGTCTTTTAGTGGACCATGTTGGTTATGGTCTCAAGTTTCGCAACGAGGGAAGAGGATCTCGTTAACGAGATATAGCTACGGTCACCGGCCAGGATGGTCACTCCCAGAAAGGAAAGCAACGGCAAAAAACCTTCTTTAAAGAAGCCTAGTTTATCATGATTTGTCAAATTACAGAGCTGATCCACGACTCTGGTGATCGAGTGAGATAGTGAATCATGAGCGCCCACGCTTATTATCTTGGCACTTGATGAATGAGTAGTAGATTTGTCTTTTTTATAGGACAACCTACCAACCATACACACTCCTTTCTCCTCATCAGCAGTGAGTGCTAATCAATCCCATAAAGTGGATGTCCCCGCTATTTTGAAGCCCCAAGAACCTTATAGAAAGCTCTCAATCTTCTTGCTTTCCTTCCAACAGACCCATCAGCGAAACCTACTCGACATATTGCAGCTAATATCAGCTCCGCTACTCACGCAGGATCGTTTAATCAGTTGTATCGATTCGGTCTCAGTAATGAAATCCAGTAATGAAACTCCATAATATTGAACATCGAGCCTAAAAAAATCGAAACCGTCCATCTAATTACAATTTTCCCCCCACTAAAATAGTGTAATTAGTCCGTCCAGAAATGGTCGTATACGCTGCGGGACGGTTATTAGTAGAGTTAAATGAGGAGCGGTAAAAGATAACAGATAAAACAGGGACAAATTTATCCGTTTGGAGGGGGGATGGTTTGTTAACGGAAGGAGAGAAAAAATAGAAATAGAGAGATTAAAATAGAAGGGACAGGAGATAGATTTCTAGATGGATAGAAAGGGCGAAAGAGTGCTGGATGGATAAAAGGGACAATTCACGGAATGAGAGGTGAATAGGTTAGAGGAAGTCGAAAGATATACACAGAAAGGAGGCGATTAGAAATGGATAGTAACATAGAGAAATAGATCATAGAGACAAACTTACGGACGGACGGGCGAGCTGGCGGGCAAGCAAGTTGACAGACAGACAGACAGACAGACAGACAGACAGACAGACAGACAGACAGGTGGGCGGACGGGCAGGTGGATCGACAGACAGACAGACAGACAGACAGACAGAAAGACAGACGGAAGGACGGAAGGACGGACGGATAGACAAACAGACAGACAGACGGGCGGACAGACGGACGGACGGGCGGGCGGGCGGACGGACGGACGGATGGACGGATAGATAGATAGATAGATAGATAGATAGATAGATAGATAGATAGATAGATAGATAGATAGATAGATAGATAGATAGATAGACGAGACTGAAGCTGTTGTCAAATATCTGAAGCGCATAAGAAACTAGGGGTTGGATAATCTTTGTCCCGTGAGTAATTCTGTGCCCCAGATTAGAAGGGCAGAGGCCGGTTAATTAGTTCACATCCCGGCTTAATGTCCACAGGCCCGCTAGTAATGTATTTTTGAGTCATGGTGAAGGAAGCAACACCATAGAATTCATCTCTTCTTCTTTCTCCTTTTCCTCCCCTCATATTCCTCTTCTTCTTCCTGTTCTAACATGATAATATGCATTGCTTATGTTTACAACATTCATTTTGACAATGTTATTGTTCCTATGTGAATGTACCATGCATAATGATGAACGAAAGACGAGTGATTGGAAGGGTTGAATGTAAGGCGGGCCTGCGTGCCGAATTTGTGGCCCTTTGAAAATAAAGTTCGTTCGTTCTTATTCGTCATTCGACTCATCCTACCCTCGTTTTCTTCTTCTTCTTTCTTCTCCTCCCCAGGCCTTCTTCTGTCTCTTCTTCTTTTGCTACTTTTTCTTACACATCCCGAATCTTAGGATAGACTTATATAAAACACGCTTAGCGTACTCCGCAGCTCAACTTTGGAACAATTTTCTATAAGAAATCACAGTCACTACCAATCCCTATACACATAATCCCAAATTATTTGAACACTATCTCAGTAAAGATTAACTTCCCCTTTAATAATAATAATAATAATAATAATAATAATAATAATAATAATAATAATAATAATAATAATAATAATAAACTCCTAGTATAACTGCCAGTCTTCTTTTGGTAGAACAATATTTTCCCCACAGTTAATAACAATTGCCACACATCATTCATTAATATTACTGAGTCATGTAGTATTGATTTTTGCATTTCCCCTATACTTTTGTAAAGCATCTTTTATATTGTTGTTGTTCTCAGTTAGCCTCAAATAATATATGGATGTAATGATGTATGAAAGAGAGTGATTAGAAGGGCAGAATATTACACGGGCCTGAGTGCCCAAATCTTAATCCGGTGAAAATAAAGTGTGAACGTTCGTTTGTTCTTTCATTCTTCTTCATCTTCTTCTTCTTCTTCTTCTTCTTCTTCTTCTTCTTCTTCTTCTTCTTCTTCTTCTTCTTCTTCTTCTTCTTCTGCTCCTTGTCATCCTCCCTTATTTTCTTCCACTACTACTACTACTACTACTACTACTACTACTACTACTACTACTACTACTACTACTACTACTACTACTACTACTACTACTACTACTTCAGCTACTACTCTGTACTCCTCCTCCTCCTTCTTCAGGCGACTCACCTGGAGTAGACATCGGCGATCATGACCCTCCAATCTTCTCTCTCATATGATATCTGAGAGGACTGGAGTTACTGACATCATTATTTGGTGCCCTGCTGTCGAAGCATTCCACGTACATCTTTCGCTGCTGTCTTCTACCCCTACCGTAGCACAGGACCTTGAAATCAACAACCGCGTATGATTAAAGTAAGAGGCTTACCACACTTACCACAGGACGCCTTGACAGTGGCGAACTGGCCAGGGTGTCAGTTTGCCCGAAGTGGGTCTTTTTAAGCATGAGACAATATGTTTAAAATGTTAATGACCTTCTAGTGCTGGTAACCCATATTTTCAGACCACACCGGCCACTGCATTTAGGATACATTATAAAATGGCCCTTTTTATGGTGCTGAAAAAACAGTGGCAACCTACTGACCGTAAACTTGTCTAGTAAATCCCAAACAATAAAAAAATGCTGGCGTTGACGTGATTAAAGGACAAACAAATAATATTTTAACGTGTCCTAGGCGTATTGGGCATATGTTGCTAGGCCCATAGTTTCATAGACCAATCGGACACTATGTGGCTGATGCGTTCGGTATCCCACAGGCCGTCTTTTTTCTTCCAACACATGTCCTGATACAGAATTATAGGCTATGCTGGCCTGTGAGGTCAATTATAAACATCCACCAGATGGAGATTCGAACCCATTTACCGCCAGAACAACTACACCACCGAGGCTACCACTTTTATGATGTAACCAAACTAAATGAACCTCCTTTGTTTTCTGGCACGGATGTCACCAACAACGAGCGTTCCACGAAGACAAAGCACACCCACAACATTATCTCCAAATTATGCATCCTTCAGTGCCAGCAAATTCTGTTTTTGTCGATTTTCTGCCTATTTGAAAACTAATTCAGACGGACTGAAGTTTATTTCAGGACATGCTGCTTCTGTTGCGGCAATTATATTCTAGTTCTCTTGTCTGTTCGGTTCAGCGAAGAGTCAATTGGTGCGTTTATGTTTCTACAAAATTCCAAGTTTCATAAAGGGTTTGATTAACCCCTGACTTATTAAGTATGTATGGCGGTTAGCATGATTAAAAGGGTAAGACCGCTCGCTCTTCAACTTCCAGTGTGGTGATGGCGAGGTAGCGAGTTCAACCACTACATCGTTCATTTTGGTGTAAGATGAATTCTCGTCCTAGACTTGGGGACGTAAATTACAAGTGCTTCAGAAGTCGGAGTGGAGCCTGATGGCTAGGGACACTGGTAATAGGGGCAGCTAATCCACACGTATAAATCAGACAAATAAGTCCAGTGCACTCACTAGAAATAGCAAATACTAATAGTAATACCACGTGTGTGGACTATGATAGAGTTTAAAGCCAGCGAACGGAACAAAAATGATGCATGTTCTCAATACCCCTTCATGCTCAGAAGTTAGTCGTGGTTCCAACTTCACGGCAAAGGGTTACCCGATTATGCTCCATTCCTGTGCCATAGAATATCACACAAAATGCTCCTCATTGCCCCATGTGAAAAGTGGAACAAACAGTAGTACTGACAAACCAACAGCACGCACAGACAACATGCATAAAACCGCTAACAGAATACCAACACAATAGTCCGTCACGAAAGTTAGAGTTCAATTTCTCAGAATAACTCAGAAGTATATGTACATATAAATATTAGAATTGTGAGTACATATACATTTTTCGAATTATAAGTTCATATAAAGATTAGAAGTATAAGTTCATATAAAAGTTAGAAGTATAAGAGAATATCGCCATCATCAAGTGCCCTGCCAGCTGGTATAAGCGTTCATGTCTCTCCACAGATCTCGGTCTTTGGTGTTCTGAATCAACTCTGCTGTCGATATTCCTCCGTGCCACTGTCTCAATCCATCCAGCATCAATTTTCTTGGTTCGCCTCTGCCTCTTTTCCCTTTGATCTTTCCAGTCGCCACGATATTGTTGTATATAATGTTCTAGTTTCATTAGCCTCTGTTAAACAATCGTCGTTAGTTACTCTGGCAGTCCTAGGAATTAGCAAAATTCGTCTCAGGAATCACATCTCTGGTGCTTCTAAGTTTTTCCTAATTTGTTCATTCACATTACAAGTTTCACTATCAATACTATAACCAGATCGATTAGCGACGTTTCAGGGATTTTTACTGTCATCTTCTTCGGGCACTACCACACAAAAACACATACATACAAACCAACACACACAAAAACACATCACATGCACAAAGAGTAACAATCACATTTCACAGCTCGCCCATCACCAACCGAGGGACGCCGCAAACGTCCAAAATTAAATGTGTCAGTTGGTGATTTTTTTAATGTGTGTGTTAATGTGTGTGTGTGTGTTTGTTTGTGTGTGTGTTAGTGTATTTGTGTTAGTGTGTGTGTGTTAATGTGTGTGTGTGTTAATGTGTGTGGTTCTGTGTATGTGTGTGTGTGTGTGTTAATGTGTGCATGTTAATGTGTGTGTTAGTGTGTGTTAGTGTGTGTGGGTATATGTGCATGTGTGTTAATGTGTGTGCTGAAAGAAGATATCAGGAAATGTGTGCTCACGTAGGCTGTATGTGCTGTATTTCATGTATGAAGGAAGAGACCGCAAGTTGCCACACAGATTGTTTTATCCCAGCCCCGCAACTTATCTACATTATCCCCACGTTTATCCCCAATAATTACCGAGCCCTGGGCAGAGTTACACAGAGGTGGACAGAAGAAGTGGAGAGAAGCAATCATGATACCTCTCCTAACACCCGCGACAGACAGCCACAGTGCCTCCAGCTACAGACCAATTAGCCCCACCAGCTGTCTCTGCAGAACAATGGAGCGCATGACCAACTTCAGACCACAGTTTTTTGTTGTTGTTTTGTTCGCATATCCTTTACAGGACATCGCTGTCAACATCAACATCTTTCAGCTGATTGTTGATTTCTTGGCAAGATTACGCTCAGTAGTTTGCCATTGCTTTCTGCGCGAACGCCTCACATACCCCATAAGATACCGACGCGGAGAGAACCGATATTGATTCTCGAGCAACGTCACGTTACTTACGAGAGTATACGAGATTACGGAGAAAGTCGTGTAAACTCTAGACCAGGGACGCCGGCTAAGGCTACAGTGCAACATGGAAAATGCAAACGTTATTGTGTAACAACAAGGAGAGAGGGGGGGGGGTGCAGTGTTATTTTACACAAGATGAGACAACTTATCTTTCCCAAGGTTTTCAGGATATATTCCAAGATATTGAGGATTTTCCAAGATATTGAAGATGTATTTCAAGATATTGAAGATGTATTCTAAGATATTGAAGATGTATTCCAATATATTGAGGATGTATTCCAAGATACTGAGGTTGTATTCCAAGATATTGAGGATTTTTCCAAGATATCGGGGATGTATTTCAAGATATTGAAAATGTATTCCAATATATTGAGGATGTATTCCAAGATACTGAGGATGTATTCCGAGATATTGAGTATGTATTCCAAGATACTGAAGATGTATCCCAAGATATCAAGGATATGTTCCAAGATATTGAGATTGAACGCCAAGATATTGAGAGTGTATTCTAAGATACAAATCTGGTGCTTGCGGCAGGATAGATCTAAAGTACGATTCAGACAAGGTTTGGTAGGATGGTCTGATGAAGAACTTGAGAAACAATAAAGTGAACGGAAGAATGCACTAATGGGTGAAAGCATACTTTTGAGAAGAAATAAATCTAATAACCTGTTGATAACTGGCAAGATTTAGGGGAAAAGAACAAGGGGAAGGCAGAGAAATAAATACTTGGATGGCGTGACCACGTGGCAGGGTTGAGACAAGAACACTGAGCTGATTCACGTTTATGGTGATCGAATGAGATGTCAAATCATGACAGCCCATGCTCATTGGCATGGCACACGATGGTGATAATGCTTGCACAACAGAAGAGGGCACACGATGGTGATAATGCTTGTACAACAGAAGAGGCTTAACAGTGGCTAGCGCTGCTGCTTCAGAAGCCCAAACTCCCCGTTGCCCCATCTGTTCCCTGTGCTGGTATTATCTCGTCTACTGTTTTAGACGGTTCTAAGAATATCTTGGATACAGACAAGAACAAACGCACCCACCCGACAAGAGTTTAATATTAAAGAAGGTTGGCGACTAAAGACAATAAAACAAAGAAAATTGAAATATTTTGGTTACTTGAAACGTCATGAAAGTTTGGAGAGAACAATACTGGAGGGGTATATGCCCGGGAAGAGAGGAAGAGGAAGGCCAAAGAGAAGATGTGTGCTTGATGTGACGGATTATCTATCTCCTGATGGGTGGATCCGATGCGGGACATCTTGCTTATGAAAGAGAAGTTTTTCGGAATGTTGTTATGGGAGCGAGGTCCTGCAAAGGACATGCTACTGAATGAATGAATGAACAGTTTTCCTAAGCTACATCAACATCCTGGCCCGGGGTGCCTAACTACCGCAATAACTTAAAGTGACCATGTACTCTGATGACCTGGCGATATGGTGCTCGCGTGATTACGCAACTGTGGCCAGAAGACGAGTACAAAGAGCTATAGAAGGATTAGTTGACTTGACATGGATGTGTTTGTCGGCATTAACATAGACAAATACAGCGCAATCGTCTTCACCGGCTCCCCAAATCAAACACTAAAACAGGCGTCATCCAGATACAAAGAATGCACCTGATAGAAGATAAACAACTTCCATATCTTGGAGTAACATCTGATGACAGTCTGACATCGAGAAAGCAAATTAGCATGGCAACAACAAAAGCCAAGAGGGAGGGCGTGATTCTGGGAAAGCTCAGTGAAACCACAATAGAAGCCAGTGGGTAACAACTTAGCAAAGTTTATCAACAGAGCATACGAGCAAACCTGGAATATGGGTCAACTGTTAGGTGTTCAAGCGGGCGCGTTGACTGAATGGTTAGCATACTGCGCTAATAGTGTCATGAACGGGTCTGACTAGAATTCGACACTTGCTCTTGTTGTTTGCTAAGTGAGGTAAAGACTGGCCACATAATCCGTCGCGCATTCAGGCCTGCGAAATATGAGAGTTCTAACACATAACAGACCCGTAGCTGTGTTTTGCCGCGGGAAATGATTGCATGGTGTTCACCGCCAAATACCACTATAACAGGTAGTGGCACTGGGTGCAACATGTAGCACTTAGAGCCACAGCCGGTGGGAGTGGGGCGATAGAGGAATGAAATCAACTACTATTGTGTAAGTCAGCATGGTCGAATGGATAGGAACTCGTGTTTTTCAACATCCGGTGTGCTGACACCGAGGTAATAGGTTCAACCTCTACACCGGATAGTTGAACTAAAATGTTGATCTCCCGTCCGTGACTTGGGGACGTTAATTACAAGTACCTCTGAAGTCTGAGTGGGTTCGCCTGATAGCGAACTTGGCCTGTTAATAGGACAAGTTAATCCACGCACGAAATTCAGTCCAGCGCTACTAGAAGTAGTGTGTATGGACTACACTTGACTTCAAAGCGAGCGAGCGCAAAAAAAAAAAAAAACTCCTATTGTGAAACAATGGCAGGTCACAGGCCTGGGCAGAACGCACAGCTATGGAGATTCTAATACAAGCAGACAAGTTCCTCATTATGCCAGTCCACCCTGTGAGGAACAGATTTCAAAATCTAGCAGTGAGGTGGTTGAACAGAATCTGCTTTAACAAGGTAAAGAGAGCCTGCAAACAAACCAGAGACCTGCCTGCAGTTTACAGTGCCCTGAAACACATTCCAGAAGAAAGCATTTGAAAAGACGAACAATGGAAGTCAGTACAAGTAAAGAACCCCTTTACCCACCTTCAGGACGCCTGGACATATGGTGCTAGACACATCCTTATATAAACCAATGGGCACTCGGTAGCTGATGTGGTCAGTGTCACGACGGCCGCCTTTACTTACTAAAACATTTCCTCGTAATTTTTGTTATCCAGATCAATTCTAAAAGTTCGAATCTGCTTCGAAGCGGATCTAACCCTTGACCACCGGCAGGTAGGGGAACGTCTAGCCACTACGTACCGCGGCTAACACTCCTGTATACTATACAGTAATAAACTAAGTAGGATATACGATGAAGTAGTATTTGTAGTAGTAGTAGTAGTAGTAGTAGTAGTAGTAGTAGTAGTAGTAGTAGTAGTAGTAGTAGTAGTAGCAGCGGCGGCGATGGCGGTGGCGGCGGTGGTGGTGGTAGTGGTGGTGGTAGTATAACTTATTATAGCTCACATAGTATACAATCAGCTCAAGTGACTATGAAGTCAAACACGTATGTTTGGCCCCAGCGAGAGTGAGAACAAGAGAGGGGAGAGAGGGAGGGAGAGAGAGAAGAGAGGCAGCGGGAGAGAGGGGGTAGGAGAGAGAGAGAAAGAGAGAAAGTTAGAGAGAGAGAGAGACAGAGACAGAGACATATACCGAGACAGAAAAAAACACATGCAAAATGTGCATACCTTACATCAAACTCTATTCTGATGAACATATATCACAGTGGTGAGATGCATCGGAACAAAAACACAGCAAACATAATGATGATAAAGATAATAATAATAATAATAATAATAATAATAATAATAATAATAATAATAACAATACTAAAATAACGTTAAGCAAATACCATAAACAAGTTAAACCACAACACAACGAATCCAGTGTTTCGATCCTAGTGCTCTTCTTCAGGAACAGCACAAAACAATTCTACAGATAAAAGTAAAATAAATTCCCGTGACTTCAGCTCACTCGTCCTATATCCACAATGTCTTGGAGACTTTCTCGTGAATTGGAAAGAATTCTAGCTAAGGACACTTCAACCACTACCCGCTGAGCAACAGCGGCAATGAGTCTGCGGCCGTTCAGGAAAGAGGACTTACATTGATTTTCAATTAAAACATTAGAACAGAACGCAAAACAGCCACGACAGTTAACCAATCAAAGTGAAAGCGGTACTCTGCAGCTAATCGCCTTTCGTGCACTGATTGTGGAAGTTCGTCGTCGGGGTCGGACAGATCAATAACGGGACAGTTCCGGTTGTTGTCATTGTAGTCGGCACTGTCCGTGCTCTTCCTCATTTCCTCACCTCGGGTTTGGCTCTTTCGTTTGGCAAATCTGTCATGAACTTTTGCAATTATGTTTATACTGTTGCTTTGTTTTAAATCTCAGTGCCCAGAGCACTTCAGGGTTGACAAAACAAAAAGAACAGACGGTTGAAAAACAGACAAGCAGATAATATGGAAGGAATGCAAAGCAAGAGGGGCAACGAAGTAGCAAAGAAAGAAAGAAAGAAAGAAAGAAAGAAAGAAAGAAAGAAAGAAAGCAAGAAAGTGACAGATCACCGACAGAAATACATCCAGATAGCAGGATACCCCCTTCCCCCCGCCCACCCCCCCCCCCCCCCCGCTCCAAAAAAAATCAGTGGATAATAAGACAGGCAGACACAAACTGAGTGGCAAGCAGGCAGGCAGACAGGTAGAAAACCGGACAGGCAGGCATATAGGCAGGCAGGCAGACAGACAGGTAGAAAACCGGATAGTCAGGCAGATAGGCAGGCAGACAGGTAGAAAACTGGATATTCATGCAAATAGGCAGGCAGACAGGTAGAAAACGGGTATGGCTGGCAGACAGGACAGGCAGGCAGACAGACATGCAGACAGGTAGAAAACTGGATAGTCAGGCAGATAGGCAGGCAGACAGGTAGAAAATCGGATAGGCAGGCAGACAAGCAGGCAGGGAGACAGTAGACAGGCGGATCGGTAAAACATTAAACTGACATACATAGATGCCCTGTGGAGAAGAGGTTCAGGATGCAACTCGTAATCCCATATACCGCGTTCGAAACACAGCTGAAGGCGATTTGGGAGCAGACGGCCTTGTATTGGGTTCCATACAAAGGTATGAGTACCGGTCGTTCAGAAAACAATGGCAAAATACTGAGCGTAAAGTTGAAAAGAAATCACAACGAGCCAAAATTTGCTGGGATTGACTGCGACGTCCTGTGAATTATATGCAACTGACTGTTATTAAAATAACGAAAAGATTAGACACGACCGCAGCAAACAGTTTAATATTCCAATTCCAATTCCAATTTTCAAAGCAAAAATTCCAAATTCGGCCTCGTTCAACCTGCCTCTTCAGCTGTGGTTATTGTTGAGGTCCGTGGTTTTTGTGGGTTCATTCACCCTAATTCTTGTCTTGTGCTCTCTTACGAGTAAGTCCTATCTCGGACTGGTTATGTTGGTTTGTGTCTGTGACGTCAGCTGAGGGTTGGTCGGCGGTTATCCTTTGTGCTCGTCTCCTCTTTTTGTTTTCTTTGTTGGTGCAGGCTCCTGGCTCGTCTGGCTTGGCTGGGTGCAGTCCTTATAAGGCCTCTTTGTTTGATGTTTCGTTATCTTTCGTTTTGTTCTGAGTTTGTGTCACCTTCTCGTAGTTGATGTTGTATTCTTCATCCATTTGTTTCCAGATGAGTTGCGTTTCCGTATGAAATTTATCTTTCCATGTGCTGAGGTCATTTTTGTATTGTTTGCATCGCAGTCTAGCTAGCTCTACCCTTTCTTACTAATCAACTTCATATATTACTTTCCTCTTCCATAGAGCTAAGCGGGGACTGTTTTCCTCGTCTGTGCTTCCGTTATCTTCAGGCTCCTCTAGGTCATATTCATCTACCAGGCGGGATGCTGATTTCATCTCGGGTTGCTTAGGTATCGTTGCTGGACTACTGGCTTCTGCTTGCTGTTTCTTATTGGTCTGTTTGCACAGTAATTTCAATTGTCTATCACGGTAATTTTAAACTGACTAACATGACTTTCTGTCTGCACAAAACTGGCTTATGTAGATTAATCATTGCAGAAACCATAATGATTAATCTACAAAAGTCAGTTTTGTGCAAACAAAAAGACTTGTTAGTCAGTTTAAAATACCGTGAGTCAAAAATGTTTGGGCATGTTATGTGAAGAAATGAATTGGAGAACTTGGTGACAACTGGCAAGATCGAAGGGAACAGACCAAGAGGAAGACCGAGAAGTAAATATCTGGATGGCTTGGCCACGTGGCATGGACGAGACAGGAACACTGAGCTGATCCAGGACTCTGGTGACCGAGTGAAATGGTGAGTCATGACCGCCCACGCTTTCCGGCATGGCACATGATTGATTGATTGATTGGCAGACAATTGACATTACTGTGCGAACATGTGTATATTTCAGCTTGAAGGATTTATCTAATTACTTTATATTGTGTGATTTCTGCATTATGTACCTGACAAGATGCAGCGAAATATGCCAGGCCATAAATCGTGCAATCTATTGTTTGTGTCTTCGTTATTCAAACGAAGGAGTTGTTTTAATATTATTTATAATTTTTTTGTTTTTTTTAAATTTAGATCTGTTTGTGTTGCCCCGTCCCTGATGAAAGTCTGTAAAAATCGAAACGTCGTCTGTTGTGTCCTAGAGTACTTATTTTTATTATTTTATTATTAAATATTTTTTATTGTCTCTTGTTTTGGGTGATTTTTCACTCAGTGATTTAGTTTCACCTTTATGGAGTCCGTTGTAAGGCATTTACAGTGTGTCTGTGTTTAGTATGTCTCGTCTTTTCGCAGGAGCTACACATTCCTGTTTGTATTCATATTGTTCAACACAAGACACATCCTCAGCTAGCTCTCCACAGACAGCAATGTCTTTCAGACATCATCATCATTATGTGCCAGACCTTATGTAGAACGTCGGCCTCATCGCAGCCTGCAGGACATACTCTTGATCCCTTGCCAGTCATCCTGTCTCAAGTATTCCCTTGTCAAAGGTCGAGGTCAGCATGGGCAAGCGGATAAGAACGCTAGTTCTTAAACACCCAGTTTGCTCATGCCAAGGTAGCGGGTTCAGCCAGTACACGGGTCAGTTGGACTAAAATGTTGACTTCTCATCATTGACTTGGGGATGTAAATTAAATATACCTCTGAAGTCGGAATGGATTCCCCAGATAGCGAGGGACACAGGTAATAGAGAAAGTTAATCCACACGCAGAAATCAGTCCTGTGCACTAACAGTAGTAACTCGTGTATGGACTACGCTTGAGTTTACAGTGAGCGAACTAAAATAATATGCCCAAGGTATCTTGTCCCTTGTCCATGTCAGTGCTGGACGACCACTGCCTCTTCTGCCAGGAAGCATGTCTTTGTCCATGTTCATTCAACGCCAGTTTAACAGGATATAGAAGACAAGAGAATCGTCATCATTGCACTAGGTTAATTTCATATGGTTTGGTCTCTTTCCGCAGGGCGGTCTGTCGAAAGCGTCACACAAAGCGCGAGCTACGTAGCTCCGGCGACGACCCCCAGGAATCTCCGAGAAAACTGCACTCGCTAACCGAATGAGGGAGTCCAGAATGGAACCCACAACGAAACGCGAGGCGTGTGATGTAACAACTTCACCGCGGAGACTCCCTCATCACCAGGGTGACGTTCAGGGTGACGTTCAGTGCGACGTTCAGTGTGACGTTCAGTGCGACGTTCAGTGTGACGTTCAATATGACATTCAGTGTGACATTCAGTGTGACGTTCAGTATGACATTCAGTGTGACATTCAGTGTGACGTTCAGTGCGACGTTCAGTATGACATTCCATGTGACATTTCGTGTGACATTCCGTGTGACATTCAGCATGACGTTCAGTGTGACGTTCATTATGACTTTCAGTATGACATTCAGTATAGCGTTCAGTATGACATTCAGTATATCGTTCAGTATGACATTCAGTATAGCGTTCAGTATGATATTCAGTATAGCGTTCAGTATGACATTCAGTATAGCGTTTAGTATGACATTCAGTATGACATTCAGTATAGCGTTCAGCATGACATTCAGTATAGCGTTCAGTATGACATTCAGTATAGCATTCAGTAGTTTAGTTTCCTTTTCTATTCAGCTTTAGACGACAACATGATTGAATCCATTGAAAGCAGCAGTCAACTGGTGCTTGTAGAGTACTCTCCTTAAAGTTTGTCCAGAAATGGAACGGGTGTAGGCCAAACTAGTTTTCTCTGGTCTATATATGTTGGACGCTTCCTGCAACAAATGTTTCTTTAGCTGTCGTTTCAACAGTTTTACAGTTTCAGTTTTCCAGACATGGCTCTGACTATGAGCCAGTGATGTTGCCTTTTCAGATTTTGTAGAATGTTCTTTCATATTCACATCTTGTAGAATGTTCTTTCATATTCACATCTTGTAGAATGTTCTTTCATATTCACATCTTGTAGAATGTTCTTTCATGTTCAAATCTTGTAGAAAGTTCTTTCATGTTCACATCTTTTAGAAAGTTCTTTCATGTTCACATCTTGTAGGAAGTTCTTTCATGTTCACATGTAGTAGAATGTTCTTTCATGTTCACATCTTGTAGAAAGTTCTTTCATATTCACATCTTGTAGAAAGTTCCTTCATGTTCACAACCTGTAGAAAGTTCTTTCACGTTCACATCTTGTATAAAGTTCTTTCATCTTCACATCTTGTAGAATGTTCTTTCATATTCACAACTTGTAAAAAGTTCTTTGTTGTTCACATCTTGTAGAAAGTTCTTTCATGTTCACATCTTGTAGAAAGTTCTTTCATATTCACATCTTGTAGGAAGATCTTTCATGTTCACATCTTGTAGAATATACTTTAATGTTCACATCTTGTGGAAAATTCTTTCATGTTCACATCTTGTAGGAAGATCTTTCATATTCACATCTTGTAGGAAGATCTTTCATGTTCACATCTTGTAGGAAGATCTTTCATGTTCGCATCTTGTAGGAAGATCTTTCATGTTCACATCTTGTAGGAAAATCTTTCATGTTCACATCTTGTAGAAAGTTCTTTCACGTTCACATCTTGTAGAAAGTTCTTTCATGTTCACATCTTGTAGGAAGATCTTTCATGTTCACATCTTGTAGGAAGATCTTTCATCTTCACATCTTGTAGAAAGTTCTTTCACGTTCACATCTTGTAGAAAGTTCTTTCATGTTCACATCTTGTAGGAAGATCTTTCATGTTCACATCTTGTAGGAAGATCTTTCATGTTCACATCTTGTAGGAAGATCTTTCATGTTCACATCTTGTAGGAAGATCTTTCATGTTCACATCTTGTAGGAAGATCTTTCATGTTCACATCTTGTAGGAAGATCTTTCATGTTCACATCTTGTAGGAAGATCTTTCATGTTCACATCTTGTAGGAAGATCTTTCATGTTCACATCTTGTAGAATGTTCTTTAATGTTCACATCTTGTGGAAAATTCTTTCATGTTCACATCTTGTAGGAAGATCTTTCATGTTCACATCTTGTAGGAAGATCTTTCATGTTCACATCTTGTAGGAAGATCTTTCATGTTCGCATCTTGTAGGAAGATCTTTCATGTTCACATCTTGTAGGAAAATCTTTCATGTTCACATCTTGTAGAAAGTTCTTTCACGTTCACATCTTGTAGAAAGTTCTTTCATGTTCACATCTTGTAGGAAGATCTTTCATGTTCACATCTTGTAGGAAGATCTTTCATGTTCACATCTTGTAGAAAGTTCTTTCACGTTCACATCTTGTAGAAAGTTCTTTCATGTTCACATCTTGTAGGAAGATCTTTCATGTTCACATCTTGTAGGAAGATCTTTTATGTTCACATCTTGTAGGGAGATCTTTCATGTTCACATCTTGTAGGAAGATCTATCATGTTCACATCTTGTAGAAAGTTCTTAAATGTTCACATATTGTAGAATGTTCTTTCATGTTCACATCTTGTAGAAAGTTCTTTCATGTTCACATCTTGTAGGAAGATCTTTCATGTTCACATCTTGTAGGAAGATCTTTCATGTTCACATCTTTTAGGAAGATCTATCATCTTCACATCTTGTAGAAAGTTCTTTCACGTTCACATCTTGAAGAAAGTTCTTTCATGTTCACATCTTGTAGGAAGATCTTTCATGTTCACATCTTGTAGGAAGATCTTTCATGTTCACATCTTGTAGGAAGATCTTTCATGTTCACATCTTGTAGAAAGTTCTTAAATGTTCACATATTGTAGAATGTTCTTTCATGTTCACATCTTGTAGAAAGTTCTTTCATGTTCACATCTTGTAGGAAAATCTTTCATGTTCACATCTTGTAGAAAGTTCTTTCATGTTCACATCTTGTAGGAACATCCTTCATGTTCACATCTTGTAGGAAGATCTTTCATGTTCACATCTTGTAGGAAGATCTTTCATGTTCACATCGTGTAGAAAGTTCTTAAATGTTCACATATTGTAGAATGTTCTGTCATGTTCACATCTTGTAGAAAGTTCTTTCATGTTCACAAGCTGTAGAAAGTTCTTTCACGTTCACATCTTGTATAAAGTTCTTTCATCTTCACATCTTGTAGAATGTTCTTTCATATTCACATCTTGTAGAAAGTTCTTTGTTGTTCACATGTTGTAGAAAGTTCTTTCATGTTCACATCTTGTAGAAAGTTCTTTCATGTTCACATCTTGCAGAAAGTTCTTAAATGTTCACATATTGTAGAATGTTCTTTCATGTTTAAATCTTGTAGAATGTTCTTTCATGTTCACATCTTGTAGAATGTTCTTTCATGTTCACATCTTGTAGGAAGTTCTTTCATATTCACATCTTGTAAAAAGTTCTTTCATGTTCACATCTTGTAGAAAGTCGGTGTTTTTCTTTCAAATGAGCTCACTATAGTTTAGGAACCTCTCTTTACGATCAAAACGCCCCGAAAGCCTTCTGTAGTAATTGTGAAATGTTTGATGGCTCACATCCGTGTGTTGCCGTAGACAAAAAATGCATGGTCTAAAACATTTAACTGCATTTGTTGGTGTCACACGTCGTTCTTGATGATAATATCACGAAGTTCTTACGATGATATGTTCATGCTATTGTCGTGTGATGGTCGTTGTCTAGGTAACGATACTCATGGTGTGTCAATGGAAATATCTAACTGTCTTGCAATATAACTCACCCCGCAGTGCATGTTCACCAGTCATTAAACAAGATTCCGTTGGCGCACATAATCCTTTATTACAGAAATAATGACGGACAGACGGAACATGTTTATACATCCAGAAATAATGTAATCCTATAGAATATAATATCCTCCTCACAATGTTAGCCAGCACACATCAATGCCTTCTCAAGCCTGCTTCATATCAAATCCACAAGACATTTAGTCCAGCTACTATCCACGGCTAGATCTCCTACAATACAACCCACACATTGGGTCGGAGCCACTGCTCACTATGCAACCCACTCTGGGTTTTGGCCCTCACTCCCTATAGAACCCACTCTGGTTCAGGCCTGTCTTCACAACTAGGAGAACAACACAACACGGAGATCTCTAACTCCGCTTCTCCGTAGAATACCGACCAGTTCGGCATCTACACATCAACTGTCCTGAAGTCCCTTGACTTCACACAAAACTAAACTGTCCTTCCCCCATCCCCTGGGGTCCACACTCACCCTTCCCATTATTTCTCAGGACTGGCTGTTTTCTCATAGCCAGGTCAGTCACTTTACTGTCTCCCACTTTCATCTCCATTCTTTCTCATGCCCGGTCACTCAACTCAATGTCAATGACCCAGGCTTATGTCAGTTGATGTTGTGCCACAGACTATTCCTGTTGGTGTTGTACCGGAGGTTTTTAATGTTGGTGTTGTGCCATAAACTATTCATGTTGGTGTTGTACCCGAGGTTAATGTTGGTGTTGTTCCATAGACTAGTCCTGTTGGTGTTGTACCGGATGTTATGTTGGTGTTGTCCCATAAACTATTCATGTTGGTGTTGTACCCGAGGTTAATGTTGGTGTTGTCCCATAAACTATTCATGTTGGTGTTGTACCCGAGGTTAATGTTGGTGTTGTTCCATAGACTATTCCTGTTGGTGTTGTACCAGAGGTTTTTAACGTTGGTGTTGTTCCATAGACTATTCCTGTTAGTGTTGTACCGGAGATTTTTAATGTTGGTGTTGTGCCATTGACTATTCCTGTTGGTGTTGTACCGGAGATTTTTAATGTTGGTGTTGTGCCATAGGCCCTTATTACTTTTTAACCTGCACATTGCCAGGTCAATTATCCACTGACTTAGTCGGCGTATGGGGTATGGGATATGGGGTATATGGTTTGACGCATGGGTTATGGGGTATAGGGTTTGACGTATGGAGTATAAGGTTGACGTGTGGGGTATGGGGTATGGCGTATGAGGTTTGGGGTGAACACAATTACGCAATCCCCACATATCGGGTTCCAAGTCGTTAGCAGGTGGTTTGGGACCAGACCTCTTTGCTTTCATTTTTACAACAGTATGATCGTGGGCCGTTCAGAAAGCCAGGACAAACTACGGAGCGTAAGATTGCATAGATAATCAAACAACCAATAAATACCCAGGGTGATGGCCACGTAAAGTAAAGAACAAGAAATGTAATTTGTTTAAATTATTACATCTGCTCGGAATAGAGAGAGAGAGAGAGAGAGAGAGAGAGAGAGAGAGAGAGAGAGAGAGAGAGAGAGAGAGAGAGAGAGAGAGAGAGAGAGAGAGAGAGAGAGAGAGAGAGACAGACAGACAGACAGACAGATAGACAGTCAGGCAGGCAGGCAGACAGTTTTCACTAATACACACATAAACACACACACTCAAACACATGTACACACACAGTGAGATCACGAGAACGACGAAAGAACTGCCTGCAGGAACGTAAGAAGTTCTTGTTGACACAGACATCTGTCATATGAATTCGCACGTTCTTCTCCTGACTGAATTCACAGTACTAAGTTGGCTACCTAAGTCTCTCTGTCCCCTGTTTATGTGTGTGCGAAGATAATTCATTATACCACACAATTATTTCCCTGTAAACAATGACAGCCAACGCCGTCCCACTGGGACAGGACATTTCCGTTGCCTGTTTCCCGTGTCTCTAATGTCTTGTCATTGGTTGATATAATTAACCTTGTTTTTGATACTTCTAAAGTTACAATTTTTTTTTATTTAACAAAAATATGAAATCTTTCTTTTAAAGGCTTTGGATCTCGACAAGATAGTCAAAACAGTTTAGTTGATTTTTGTATTGTACTCTCGAAATTAATGATTGATGATGAGAATAGTAACGTGTCTTGCACTAGAAATTGATGGTTGATGGTGAGGGGGGGGGGGGGGGGGGGGTAATGTATTGTACACTAGAAATGGATGGTTGATGGCGAGAATAGTAATGATTTTTATGCTAAACATGTATGGCTGATGATGAGAATAGTAATGCGTCGTACACTAGAAACTGATGGTTGATGGTGAGAAAAAAAATGTATTGTACACTAGAAATTATTGGTTGAAGGTGCGAAAAATAATGTACTGTACATTAGAAATTAATGGTTGCTGGTGAGCACAATAATGTATTATATACTAGAAATTAATGGTTGCTGATTAGAATAGTAATGTATTGTACACTAGAAACTAATGGTTGCTGATGAGAATAGTAATGTATTGTTTGCTAAAACTTGATGGTTGATGATGAGAATAGTAATGTATTGTACGCTAAAAATTGATGGTTGATAATGAGAATAGTAATGATGTGTCATGCACTAGAAATTTGTGGTTGATGGTGAGACTAGTAATGTATTGTACACTATAAATTGATGGATGATGATGAGAATAGTAATGTGTATATAATAGAAATTGATGGTTGGTGATGAGAATAGTAATGTTTTGTACACTAGAAATTGATGGTTGATAATGAGAATAGTAATGTATTGTACACGAGAAAGTGATGGTTGATGATGAGAATAGTAATGTATTGAACACGCGAAATTAAGGTTTATGATGAGAATAGTAATGTGTATATACTAGAAATTGATGGTTGATGATGAGAATAGTAATGTATTGTACATGAGAAATTGATTGTTGCTGGTGAGAATAATAATGTATTGTACGCTAGAAATTAATGGTTGCAGATGAGAATAGTAATGTGCTGTATGCTAACTATTGATGATTGATGATGAGAATACTAATATGTAGTACTCTAGAAATCCATGGTTGATGATGAGAATAGTAATGTGTTGTACACTAGAAACTGATGGTAGCTCACGTACACAGTTCTTTTAATTAGTGCAAAAGATCTAGAAGAGACGATCCTGTCTGTCAAGAGACTTAGTGAAAATTGAAATCTTGTTCTGAACTGAACCAAATCAAAAATAATATCCACTGGCAAAGTACAAGAGGTATAAGATGAGATGAGATGAGACAAACTGTGAATATATTGGCTCTAGAATCTACAGAAATGGAAGCTGTTCACACAAAGGACAGAGGCACGGTGGCCACAGCAATGTTGACACAAAATGTCCCGCTGGAGTCTCCTGTTGTGGGACTGTGCCGTGATAGCGTTGTCATAGTTTGTAGGCCCAGAGCAAGATTGGGGGGGGGGGGTGTTAGTCTTTCCCTCACTGTGGCAAGCGACGAGCCCCAGCACCGAACCCGCGCTCATGATGTTACCAACGGAGTTCGCTATCGCGCCCATCGCAGGAAAATACAGATTTGAAAAATGTAGACACAGACAGTACATTGCACGATTTTTGCCTGCCATATTTCACTGCATCTCGTCATGTGCATACAGCTGAAATCTCATCTCATCTCAACATGTTCCTCTTGCACCCTGCGGTGTCGAGGTGAAGTATAAACAGCGGGAGAATGCCCGCTTATGGGATTCGTGCAGCATAAACTAAAGTAATTAGATAAATGCTTCAGGTTGAAATATACAACACACAGTATTCATACAGTAATTTGCATTGTCTACCACGGTACATACTGCAGAACAATTGTGTAATGCTTACAGTTACAGTGGTAGACAATTCAAATTACTATCGGAATATGTGTGTTCTATATTTTAGCTTGCCGTCCTCCCTGGTCGAGGGGTTAGCAGCTGTCTCCGTAACCCCGAATACTCTCGTGGTTGACGTGAGCGCACGAGAATTGGAAGCGGTTCGAGTTTGCGCAAGTGACTTATGAGAGTATGGAGCCGGTCGCTCAGAAAGCAATGGCAAACTACTGAGCGTAATCTTGCCAAGAAATCAACAATCAGCTGAAAGATGCTGATGTTGACTGCGATGTCATATAAAGGACAAGCAAAACATTTTATTTATATTTCAGATTGAATGATTTTTAATTGTGATGACTAGTTAGTGAATCATTCACTACATTAGTTCAAACTGCAAACACAGGGAGATAATTAAGTGAACAACAAAGAGCGATAAACAATACCTAAAACAATAGATAATGACAATCATTCACTGTAATGTTTCTTTAAGATTAGGTTCGACCATGACTAAGTCGTCATCCTGTTTAATCATCTCCTTTTGCGCCGACCTTGCCTTCATTATCTTCTCTTTATCTTTATATGCCGGCGAAGGGGTTACGGACGCAGTTCGTAATCCCGCATACCGCGTTCGAAACTCAACTACCGGCGATTTAGCAGCAGACTGCCTTGCGATGGATTATTTATAAAATGGTATGGATGCCGGTCGTTCAGAAAGCAAAGGCAAGCTACTGAGCGTAAACGTGCCAAGAGATCACAAACAGCCAACAAATGCTAGGGTTGACTGCGAAGTCCTGTAAAGGATATGGAACTAACATTTTTATCTGTATATCCTAGACTAGTGGTATATGAACTCAGTCCACTCACTCTTCATCACTATCATGAGCCATGAAGACACGCGTGGGCGGTCATGGTTCATCACCTTACACGACCATCGCTCTTGGAACAGATCTGTGCTCTTGTCCCCGTTGTTCGCGGTGACAAAGCCTGTGAGGTATTAATCTCTTTGTCTTCTTATTGTCCTTTTACCATCAAGTTTGCCAGATATCGCTGTGCTATCAAATTAATGTCACCTCAAATGTCCAAAAAATAAACCGTTGATGTCTTCATTTAATTGCGTTAATTAATTTACCGTTTTCATGTGTTTCTCGGAAAACTGTATTATACGTTATTTTCTGTCCATCCATAGAAATCTGCATTTTTAAAACAATATATTTCCTTAGTAAACTTAAACACAGAAGGTACAACCATTAGTTTGCACGATTTATTGCCTGGCATATTTCACAGTATGCGATTACCGTGGGGATAACAAAGCTCTATATTCGCACAGCATCAGCGAATGTGTGTTTTATGTATTTCCGCGAAAACATGATTCATCTTTTCACTTCATATTCTGCAATATACATTTGACGAGATGCAGCGAAATATCCCAGTCAAATAATCGTGCAAGCTATTGTTTGCGACTTTGTGTTTAAACTGCATTTTCTCCAGACACCACATTCGTACTGCATTAGATGTTCCTCAGTTTGTCTGTATATTGACGGTGATTCACATGCATACAACGATATATAAATCACCAAACTGTTTTAACTCACAATTTGTCGTCTAGCGATCTTTCAAAGTAAGTGGTAATAAGAGAGAGGTTATGGTGCCCACCTTCATGCACTGAGAAGTGTGTGTTCTATACACGTGAGGAATCTGTCTATCGTCGGAACAATAGAAACCTTAGCCTGTACACGGCGTGAGGACTGCTGGGTCAAGTGGTACACAGTTTGAGGAACTGCTGCATCAATTGATACACGGCTTGACGCCTGTTTGATCAAGTGATACACAGCTTGACGCCTGTTCAGTCAAGTGGTACACGGTGTGAGGACTGCTGGATCAAGTGATACACAGCGTGAGGACTGCTGGATCAAGTGGTACACGGCGTGAGGACTGCTGGGTCAAGTGGTATACGGCGTGAGAACTGCTGGATCAAGTGGTACACGGCGTGAGGACTGCTGGATCAAGTGGGACACGGCGTGAGGACTGCTGGATCAAGTGGTACACGGCGTGAGGACTGCTGGATCAAGTGATACACAGCGTAAGGACTGCTGGATAAAGTGGTACACGGCGTGAGGAATGCTGGATCAAGTGGTACACGGCGTGAGGACTGCTGGATCAAGTGGTACACGGCGTGAGGACTGCTGGATCAAGTGGTACACGGCGTGAGGACTGCTGGACCAAGTGGTACACGGCGTGAGGAATGCTGGATCAAGTGGTACACGGCGTGAGGACTGCTGGATCAAGTGGTACACGGCGTGAGGACTGCTGGATCAAGTGGTACACGGCGTGAGGACTGCTGGGTCAAGTGGTATACGGCGTGAGAACTGCTGGATCAAGTGGTACACGGCGTGAGGACTGCTGGATCAAGTGGGACACGGCGTGAGGACTGCTGATCAAGTGGTACACGGCGTGAGGACTGCTGGATCAAGTGATACACAGCGTAAGGACTGCTGGATCAAGTGGTACACGGCGTGAGGACTGCTGGGTCAAGTGGTACACGGCGTGAGGAATGCTGGATCAAGTGGTACACGGCGTGAGGACTGCTGGATCAAGTGGTACACGGCGTGAGGACTGCTGGGTCAAGTGGTACACGGCGTGAGGACTGCTGGGTCAAGTGGTACACGGCGTGAGGACTGCTGGGTCAAGTGGTACACGGCGTGAGGACTGCTGGGTCAAGTGGTACACGGCGTGAGGACTGCTGGGTCAAGTGATACAGGGCGTGAGGACTGCTGGGTCAAGTGGTACACGGACGTGAGGACTGCTGGGTCAAGTGGTACACGGCGTGAGGACTGCTGGGTCAAGTGGTACACGGCGTGAGGACTGCTGGATCAAGTGATACACAGCGTGAGGACTGCTGGGTCAAGTGGTACACGGCGTGAGGACTGCTTGATCAAGTGGTATACGGCGTGAGAACTGCTGGATCAAGTGGTACACGGCGTGAGGACTGCTGGATCAAGTGGTACACGGCGTGAGGACTGCTGGATCAAGTGGTATACGGCGTGAGGACTGCTGGATCAAGTGGTACACGGCGTGAGGACTGCTGGATCAAGTGGTACATGGCGTGAGGACTGCTGGGTCAATTGGTACACGGCGTGATGACTGCTGGGTCAAGTGATACAGGGCGTGAGGACTGCTGGGTCAAGTGGTACACGGCGTGAGGACTGCTGGGTCATGTGATACAGGGCGTGAGGACTGCTGGGTCAAGTGGTACACGGCGTGAGGACTGCTGGGTTAAGTGATACAGGGCGTGAGGACTGCTGGGTCAAGTGGTACACGGCGTGAGGACTGCTGGGTTAAGTGATACAGGGCGTGAGGACTGCTGGGTCAAGTGGTACACGGCGTGAGGACTGCTGGATCAAGTGATACACGGCGTGAGGACTGCTGGGTCAAGTGGTACACGGCGTGAGGACTGCTGGGTCAAGTGGTACACGGCGTGAGGACTGCTGGGTCAAGTGATACAGGGCGTGAGGACTGCTGGGTAAAGTGGTACACGGCGTGAGGACTGCTGGATCAAGTGGTACACGGCGTGAGGACTGCTGGGTCAAGTGATACAGGGCGTGAGGACTGCTGGGTCAAGTGATATAGGGCGTGATGACTGCTGGGTCAAGTGGTACACGGCGTGAGGACTGCTGGGTCAAGTGGTACACGGCGTGAGGACTGCTGGGTCAAGTGATACAGGGCGTGAGGACTGCTGGGTCAAGTGGTACACGGCGTGAGGACTGCTGGATCAAGTGGTACACGGCGTGAGGACTGCTGGGTCAAGTGATACAGGGCGTGAGGACTGCTGGGTCAAGTGATATAGGGCGTGAGGACTGCTGGGTCAAGTGGTACACGGCGTGAGGACTGCTGGGTCAAGTGGTACACGGCGTGAGGAATGCTGGATCAAGTGGTACACGGTGTGAGGACTGCTGGATTAAGTGATACAGGGCGTGAGAACTGCTGGATCAAGTGGTACACGGTGTGAGGACTGCTGGATTAAGTGATACAGGGCGTGAGAACTGCTGGATCAAGTGGTACACGGCGTGAGGACTGCTGGGTCAAGTGATACAGGGTGTGACGCCTGTTTGATCAAGAGATACACGGTTTGACGCATGTTTGATCAATTGATACACCGCTTGACACCTGTTTGATCAAGTGATACACGGCTTGACGCCTGTTTGATCAACTGATACACGGTTTGACGCCTGTTTGATCAAGTGGATCACGGTTTGACGCCTGTTCGATCAAGTTATACACGGTGACACCTGTTTGATCAAGTGATAAACGGATTGACGCCTGCTTGATCAAGTGATACACGGTTTGATCTCTATTTGATCCAGTGATACACGGCTTGACGTTTGTTTGACCAAGTGACACGGCTTGAAGCCTGTTTGATCAAGTGATACAGGGTTTGACGCCTGTTTGATCAAGTGATTCACGGCTTGACGCCTGTTTGATCAAGTGATACACGGTTTGACGCCTGTTTGATCAAGTGACACACGGCTTGACACCTGTTTGATCAAGTGATTCACGGTTTGACGCCTGTTCGATCAAGTGATGCACGGTTTGACGCCTGTTCGATCAAGTGTTACACGGCTTGACGCCTGTTTGATCAAGTGATACACGGTTTGACGCCTGTTTGATCAAGTGATACACAACTTGACGCCTGTTTGATCAAGTGATACACGGTTTGACGCCTGTTTGATCAAGTGATACACGGCTTGACGCCTGTTTGATCAAGTGTTACACGGCTTGACGCCTGTTTGATCAAGTGATACACGGTGACGCCTGTTTGATCAAGCGATACACGGTTGGACACATGTTTGATCAAATGATAAACGTTTTGACGTCTGTTTGATCAAGCTATACACAGCATGGTGACTGATCTAGTGGCACACGACGTTGCGACTGATTGATATAGTGGTACGCGGCGAGGCGACTGTCTGGAGGGCTGTCATAGAATGCTGTTTGTCTCTACTTAACGTAAAATTACCTTTAAAATTCCAAACATCCAAATAAATGCTGGAATTGATTACAACGTCCAGTAAAGGACAAGCTTTTAACTTTAACTCTACAACCTGATCATGGCGATCTAAATAATAACAGATGTACAAGACAAGAGACGATTACACACAGCCATCAGCTGGTGACAGCACGCCAGACATGTCACCCAATGATTAAAACAAACAGGCCAATCACCTGGCCACTGATCTGTTGTGCGTGTCCTCCAACCTTCACAATGAACAATTACACATAATGCTGGCTTGTATCTGTCCAGTCAACATTTCCGACAAGCAAACTTTCAACATAAAGCGTTGCATTTAATGTAGCTATGGTTACATTTTGCGAGCAGTTTAGTAATTCACCTTCATCAGATAAGGTCAGTGACCTGTGGCTTCAGGGTAGTGAACGCAGTTTGACAATACCAACATACATGTTGCGAAGTCAAGCGCAGACCAATTGGGAGCAGGCCGCTTTGTGTTGATTTTCACAAAGGTATGATCGTCGTTCAGAAAACACTGACAAACTACTGAACTTAAAATTGTCTAGAAATAACAAGAGCCAATAAATGCTGGGGTTCATTGCCACGTCCTGTAAAGGACATTCAATTAACTTTTGCCATGAGCAAAGAGAGCGCAGTAGCTAATACGCTTGCCTGTCCACCGGACGGGTTGTTATAATATGCGTTGACACAGAGACTTTGTATAACTGACGTGGGGTTCCAAGTAGATCCAGTCTGAATGAGTACCAGAATATACTCTAGGAAGTAAAGATGGCCGGAGTGATACTGACCACACTACTCATGGAGTGTAGATTGGTTTATACAAATACATAATACCTTATAGACAGTATGTCACAACAAGTCCAGGGAATAGCTGCTATAGCCATGTCCAAGATACAGCTACTACAACCGTCTTCAGAACACAGCTACTAAAGTCGTCTCAGGACACAGTTGCTAAGGGCATCTCAGGACACAGGTACTGCAACCGTCTTCAGGACACAGCTACTACAACCGTCTTTATGACACAACGTTTCTAAGACACAGCCTCTACAGCCGTTTTCATAATACAGCTAACACAGCTTCCCCAAGACACAGCTAGTACAGCCGTCGCCAAAATACAGCTCCCACAGCCGTATCCAAAAAACGGCCGCTACAACAGCGTCAGGAGAACATAAACTCAATGATGCAAGGTATTGCTGAAGACTATCTGTGCCAATGTAATAAATAAATAAATACACACGTATTGTTTGGCGCTGTCGTCATTTGGAGGTAACAGATTCAAATTCCGGTCGGTAACTGTAGCTTTCAATGTTTATGTTGTCCAGTGCGTCCTCTAGTCTCTAATTCTTACCCCTACTTCTATGAGCGTCAAACAATATGTATGTATGTATTTATTTATTGTCTTAATGGCCTCAAAGGGTTTCCCAATTGATATTTATGTGCCAATGTAAGAACGGCATAGGACTTCCAAGAGTGGACAACTCATCATCAGTGAGAAGAGTACCAAGAGCAAAGCATTATATTACTCACCGTGTAAATTACTCTCCCTTCTCGCTGTTTGTCTGTCTGTCAGTCTGTCTCTCTCTGTCGCTCCTCTCTCTCTCTCTTTCTCTCTCTTTCACACACACTCTCTCTCTCTTTCTTTCTCCCCCCCCCCCCCCGCCCCTCTCTCTCTCACTCTCTCTAGTGGTGTGTAACAGTCTAAAATGTATCTTTTAGTCCTGCCCATTAATATTTGTTTATTTCCAGCGGGCCCAGTTTTCTGTCACTTTTATTGTATGCCAAAAAACAATTAAATACTGTACTATCTCTCTTCCCACATCCCCTCCCTCTCTATGTACCCTTTCTCCCTCTTCTCTCTGTTTTTCTATATGTGTCACTCTGTGTGTGTGTCCGTCCATCTGTCTCTCTCTTTTTCCGTGTCGCACACTCTATTTGTTCCTCTCTTTGTCGCTAAAAATATGCTATGCATGCTATATCCAATCACCTCTCGACTATTGTTCCACAGTCTGGGATGGGTGCCCTAAATCTAATATGAAACGACTGTGTTCGCTTCAAAACCGCGCTATACGTCTAGTTTCTGGCATAAAGCACGTTGAAAGTAATAACTTATATAGTCATCTAAGACTTCTACCACTTCGAAAGCGATTCCTTTTTAACAAAGCTAAATTAGTGAAAAAAATTATATCTGAAAATACCCCAGAGTATCTTCTACCGTTAATTCAGTCTAATGCAATGAATAGCAAGCGCTTAAATTTATTACAGGTTCCTAAGCCTAGATTGGACTTATACAAAACATGTCTCGCGTATTCTGGTGCTCACTTGTGGAATAGCCTCCTACCAGATCTGAAAACAGCCAATGAGTCCCTACACATTCAACCGAAAACTCTTTCAATACTTACTTCATACCGACTATATGCCTCCATAAGTCACCTACTGGTATCATTTTTTCACTATCATTTTACACTGTGTGAGTGAGAGAGTGGGTGAGAGAGTGAATGAGAAAGAGTGTGAGTGAGAGAGTGAGTATGAGACAGAGAAAGTGAGAGAGTGTGTATGCGCGTGTGCCTGCAAGGGCTGAAAGAGTAAGTGAATGTCTGTGTACACGTATGCGTGAGAGATTGAGTGAGAGAATGAGTTAGTGAGAGAGAGAGGTTGTGTTGTGTGTATACCTGTCTGTGTGAGAGAGTGAGAAAGTGAGTGAGTGAGTGTGAGTTAGAGAGCCGCCGGGTGAGTGAGTGAGTAAGGGAGAGTGAGTTAGTGAGTGAGGGGGAGAATTTGTGAGTATGTGTGTGTGTGTGTGTGTGTGAGCGAGTGTGACAGCGAGTGAGTGTGCAAGAGAGAGACAGTGGGTGAGTGAGAAAGTGCATGAGAAGTTAATGAGTGAGAGAAAGAGAGTGGGTGAGTGTGTGTGTCTGTGTACATGTCTGTGCGAGTAAGAGAGTGAGTTAGTGGGGTTTAGAGAGTAAATGAGTGAGTGAGAGGGTGAGATTATGTGAGGCAGCGTGTATGTGCGAGTAAGTGTGTGGGTGGATAGGTTGGTGTGTACGTGTGTCCATATGTGTGTATGCATGTGTTTATGTGTGAATATGTGGGTGTATGTGTGTGCACGTCTGAATGTGCGTATGGGTGTGTATATGTAAGTCTAGTATGTGTAAATGTGTGTTTGTATGTCTGCTTGTGTGTGTAAGTATGTTTATATGTGTGTTTATGTGTGCGTACATGTGTGCGTGTGTTTATTCGTATTTGCGTGTGTATATGTGTGTATGTGCGTATATATATATATATATATATATATATATATATATATATATATATATATATATATATATATATATATATATATATATATATATATATATATATATATATATATATATATATATATATATATATATATATATATATATATATGTTCGTGTATGTATGTGCATGTTTGTGTGTATGTGTGCATGCATGCAGTGTATGCGAGGGAGTGTGTATCTGTGTGTGTGTGTAAGTATGGGTGTGGATGTGTGCGAGGGGATATGCCTGTACTTGCGTGTGTATATTGTGTGTATGCTCGTGTATGTATGTGTATATGCTTTCGTGTATATGCGAGGGAGTGTGTATTTGATAGCGAGAGGGTGTGTGTCTGTCTGTGTGTGAGTGCGAGTGAAAGAGAGTGTGATATTGAGTAAATGAAAGATGGAGAGAGTGACGTAATGGGTGAAATAGTGATTGCGAGTGAGAGAGAGAGAGAGAGAGAGAGAGAGAGAGAGTGAGAGAGAGAGAGAGAGCAAACGAGAGAGAGACAGTGGAAGAATGGATCTGTTAATGTGTGTGTATGTGTGCACGCATTGTTTGTGAGTGTCTATGGGTGTGTGTTGGTGAGAAGAGAGAGAGAGAGAGAGAGACAGAGAAAGAGAGAGAGAGAGAGAGAGAGAGAGAGAGAGAGAGAGAGAGAGAGAGAGAGAGAGATTTAAGCGCACGCATATGATGTAACATGTTATTCCATATATTTTGTGTATTCTCATGTTCATATTACCATTTTGAATGCCAATTGATATTATAATTTATAACATGAACAAATGTACATCACTGCAGAGTGGGTGAGAGAATTAGGGAGTATGAGAGAGAGAGAGAGAGAGAGAGAGAGAGAGAGAGAGAGAGAGTTAATGAGTGTGAGTGTGTGCCTGTGTAATAAAGAGAGAGAGAGAGAGAGAGAGAGAGAGAGAGAGAGAGAGAGAGAGAGAGAGAGAGAGAGAGAGTTGAGTGCACACATGTCCTGTAATTTGCCATTCCATATTTTTGTGTATTTTAATCTTTCACATTATCAATTTGTATGTATGACACTTGATTTTATCATGTATAACATAACATCACTGTAATGTGAGCGAGAGCGTTAGTGAGTGGGAGAGAGAGAGAGAGAGAGAGAGAGAGAGAAGAGAGAGAGAGAGAGAAGAGATAGAGGAGAGAGAGAGAGAGAGAGAGAGAGAGAGAGAGAGAGAGAGAGAGAGAGAGAGAGAGAGAGAGAGAGAGAGAGAGAGAGAGTTGAATTTCATCATTAATTTTTAAGTTACAAAATGCATATGTACAATTTTTCTCCATTTTCTTTACAATTTTGCGAAAATGCTCACGACAATCGTCACTGTATGTGTGTGTAAAGTGTGGGAGTTTTATCATAATAATAGGTTGGGGGATGGGGGATGTGAGTGTGGGTGGATTCGTGATGTGTGTGGGTGGGTTCAGGATGTGTGTGTGGGCTGGGTGGGATTGTGTGGGTGGGTGGGGGATTTGTTTGTGGGTACGTGCGGGATGTATGGGTTGGCGGGGAGATGTGTGTGTAGGTGGGGATGTGTGTTTGGCTAGGTGGCTGTGGGTGAGTGGGTGGAGGAGGATATGTGGGTGGATGATTGATGGTGGGTTATGGGATGGGTGGGGGTTATATGTGTGGGTGGGGAGATGTGGGTGTGGGGATATGTGGTGGTTGGGAAATTTGTGCAGGTGGGGGTGGTTGTGGGTTTGGGGATGTGTGTGTGGGTGAGGGATGTGCATGGGTGTGGGATGTTTCGGTGGATGGGTGGGGAGTGTGTGTGGGTGAGAGATGTGTGGGTGAATGTGTGTGGGGGATGTTGGTGGGTTGGGGGAGGGGTGCGTGATGGGTGTGGGTGATTGATTTGGGGATGTGTGTGTGGGTGGGGGATATTTCTGGCTGGGTGGGGGTGTGTGTGGCTGGATGGAGGATGTATGTGTGGGTAGTGAGGGTGATTGTAGTTTGGGGATGTGTGGATGGGTAGTAGATGTGTGAGGAGATGTGTATGTGGGTGAGGGATGTGTCTTTGGGATTTGTGTGGGTGTGGTGTTGTGTGGGAGGGGAGCTTGGATTGGATAAAGGATGTGTGTATGGGTGGGTGGGTGGGGTGTGGTTGGGTGTGCGGGTGGGTGAAGGATGTGTGTTTAGATGGGTGGTTGGGGTGTGTGAGTGTGGGTGGGTAGATAGGAGATGTATGTGTTGATGAGTGGGTGAGGGATGTGTGGGTGTTAGTGGTTGAGGGATAAGTACGTGTGTCTAGGAATGTGTGAGGGGATGATTGTATGGGTTGGGATGTAGTGTGTGGGTTGTGCGTGGATGGGAGGTGTGTGTTTGTGAATGGGGTATGTGTTGGTGGGTGGGATGTATGTGAGGAATGTGTATGGGTGGGGAGATTGTGCGTGGGAGGGGATGTGTGTGTATATGGGTAGGAGTGTGTGGTTAAGGGATGTGTGGCTGGGGGATGGGTAGGTGGAGGATGTGTGGTTGGGTAGAGGATGTGTGGGTGGGTTATTGTACATGAGTAAGGGTGTGTGGTTAAGGGATGTTTGGTTGGGGGATGGGTGGGTAGAAGATGTGTAGGTGGGTAGAGGATGTGTGGGTGGGTAGAGGATATGAGGGTTGGTGAGTGTGTGTAAGTTAGGAGATGGTGGGGGATGTTTGTAGGGGTGGGCTCGGGATCTGTGAGTGGGCTGGGGAAGATGGGAGATTATGTGGGTGGGTTAGGAATTTGTGTGTGGGTAGGTGCGGGATATGTGAGTTGACGGGGAGATGTGTGTGTGTGCGTGGGGGATGTGTGGCTGAAGAATGTGTGTTTGGCTGGGTGGTTGGAGGTGTATGGGTGGAGGAGGATATGTGAGTGAGTGATTGTTGGTGGGTAATGGGACGGGTAGAGGATATGTGAGTGGGTGGGGAGATTTGTGTAGATGGGTGGATGTGTGTGGGTGGGGGATGTGTGGGTTGGGGAATGTATGTGTGCTTGGGGTGTGGGTGGATGGGATGTGTGGTGGGTGAGAGGTGTGTGTGGGTGGGGAGATGTGTAGGTGTAGGGATGTGGTGGATGGGTGGGGGTATGTATGTGTGTGTGGGTTATGTGTGTGGTCGGGTGGAGGAGTTGGAGTGAATGGGGGATGTGTGGGTGGGTGGTGGAATGTGTCTCATAACATAGTAATATGCATTGTTTATGTTTACAAAATTCATGTGACAATGTTTTTTCCTATGCACTGTTGATGAAAGAAAGATGAGTGATTGGAAGGGCCGAATGTAAGACGGGACTGCGTGCCCAATTTGTTACCCTTTGAAAATAAAGTCTGTTCGTTCGTTCGTTCGTTCTCTCTCTCTCTCTCTCTCTCTCTCTTTCTCTCTCTCTCTCTCTCTCTCTCTCTCTCTCTCTCTCTCTCTCTCTGGGGAGAACATAGAAACAATGCTTTATCTCTCTCTTTCTATCTGTGTCTCTCTCTATTTCTCTCGTTCTCTCTCTCTCTCTCTCTCTCTCTCTCTCTCTCTCTCTCTCTCTCTCTCTCTCTCTCTCTGGGTGAGTGATTGTTGGTGGGAAATGGGACGGGTAAAGGATATGTGAGTGGGTGGGGAGATGTGTGTAGGTGGGGGATGTGTGGGTTATTGAATGTATGTGTGCTTAGGGTGTGGGTGGATGGGATGTGTGGTGGATGAGAGGTGTGTGTGGGTGGGGAGATGTATAGGGATGTGGTGGATGGGTGGGGGAATGTATTGTATGTGTGTGTGGTTGGGTGGGGGAGTTGGAGTGTATGGGGGATGTGTGGGTGGGTGGTGGATGTGTCTTATAACATAGTCATATGCATTGTTTATGTTTACAAAATTCATGTGACAATGTTTTTTTCCTATGCACTGTTCATGAAAGAAAGATGAGTGATTGGAAGGGCCGAATGTAAGACGGGCCTGCGTGCCCAATTTGTTACCCTTTGAAAATAAAGTCTGTTTGTTCGTTCGTTCGTTCGTTCTCTCTAGCTCTCCGCTTTTATCTAAGTGTATTTATGCTCTCTAAATGTTGACACACACGCGCTTCAATAGAACAATCACAAGTGCGATCAAAGAAGGTCAGAAACAATTTGTAATGAATACGTGTAATATAGTATAACATCTCCAGCAATAAGGAACAGATGGAGACTGCTGAAGGAAATCAAAACATTACCAGGTGAATTCTGACTATCACATTTTCTTTTCCGCATATCCTTTACAAGACATCGCTGTCAACGCCAGCATTTTACCGCTGTCGTTGATTTCTTGGCAAGATTACACTCAGTAGTTTGCCATTGCTTTCTGAGCGGCCGGCTCACTTATCCCGTAAGTTACCAACGCGGCGAGAAACGAGGCGAATTCTCGCGCGCTGCGTTACCCTACGTGGATAGACGAGATTGCGTAGAAAGTCGTTTAACCCCTAGGCCAGGGAATTCTGACTATTACTACATGTAACAATTAGTATAAATATCAATATTTCAACAGAAAACAAAGTTAGTTCCCCTCTTTCGAGGGGAATGCGCCACATCTACAAGGTGTTTCTAAAGTCTCCCTACACTTTGTATGTAGAACAATGTTGAAAAATGAAGTACATGGCGTCATCAGAATATGCGCTCCACAGTCCACCGGGAAGCAATATGCAGCGAATGGCTGTCGTCTGCTGGAGAAATTCTTTGCACTCTAAACTAGGTACTACATTTTCAGTTACCGAACGTTGCCGGCGATGTTTCAAACGGCGATTTACGTTTTCTTGTTATTGTTCCCCGGTATTAAGGAGATATATAGTACTCGTTATATAGAAGTTGCCGCTTGATTTAGTATAAATAATTAAATTGAGCATCTATTCTTACGCGTACTGTGACATTTTCAAATATTTTAGTCGACGGGGTCATCCCAAACAGCAATTATTAAGATCGTATGCTAAGATGCGTCATGTTAAATTTCATTGGCGGGAATATAGCGGTTTTCCGTGTCATAATACAGCGATGATCATTTAATATTCTTATGGATTATTCAGAGCGACGAGATTACAATGATGCACGTTTGCATTCACCACCCATTCTAGTATTTAGGAGTGGAGGAAGAGGCTGGAGAAAGAGGGAGTTTGAGGTTTTCATTTGAATTTTGCGTTCAAAATAAAAACCTGAGTTATCCCCCTTAGCGCAAAAAACCAAGAGCAGTTATCTGCCCTTAGCTAACGTGTTTTGTAGTCACACTTTCCAGAGTGGGTTATCAATATGCCAATGTTAAATATAAACTGACATACAAAAATTAATATCTCAGCTTACAATTGACGTACAGACTTGAATAAGGTATCGTTGGATTTGTATTTTCAAGAGATATCCAACTATGCAGTTATATAATTAAAAAAGCAATTTAGAAAATGTTCCTAAAGTACCTACTCTAAACGGAATGGTGTTATCAACGGAAGAAAATTATTTTTCGTTGAACAAGTGTTTCGAAATGGCGGTCGATATACGCGGATGGTTGTTTAAAGATTTATAACCAGATTTCACGATAAACAACCTCCTCATCGCACTACGGTTAGAAATTTATTGAATAAGTTATAATGAATATTTCATTGGTACTTTCCAGCTTCACCAAAAACAGCATTAGACCGTAACAGTAACTATTATAACTAATTAAATAAATTTGTTAGCACATTTTTGATGACGTCATGTACTTAATTTTTCAACATTGTTCTACATACAAAGTGTAGTGAGACTTTACAAACACCCTGTAGCTATGCACTTCGAAGGTCAACGTGTCCGACTTTGGCATGTATTTGTGTACATGTTTAAACGTACCGAAAGCAATGGCAAACTACTGAACATAAACTTGCCAAGAGATCACAGCAGCACAGACAAATGCTGGTGTTGACTGCACGTCCTGTAAAGGATATGCAACTAACTTTACTTCCTCTAAAATGATTCCTTCCAATGTAACGGGCTCTATCTACCCGTGGGTAAGTTTACTTTTCCTAACAATTTTTCCAGGGTAAGGCCTTGCCATGGTAGGTCCTTACCAACTACTCTTAGCGATTTCCACCTGCCATGAAATTTATAACGTGTACGACTCGCACACTATACCTCTTTTTATTTCGCCAGACGTGCTGAGTTGAGTTAAGATGAGTTGAGTTGAATTGAGTTGAACTGAGGTGAGTTGAGTTGACATGAGTTAAGATGAGTTGAGTTGAGATGAGTTGAACTTAGCTGAGCTGAGTTGACATGAGTTAAGATGAGTTAAGTTTAGTTTAGGTTGAGTTTAATTCAGATGGGTTGGGTTGAGGTGAATTAAGAACCGACGTTATTGCATACGGGGCATTCCCATAAGCGCTCAGTCCTCATCATCAACAGCCAGCGTAGAGTTCCAATACTAATGGTGCCCGTTGCAATGTGATTATTTATCCGTCTGGCTTTACCTTTGAGTGACGACCGTCTGCCAGATCCTCTTACCTCTCTCTGCTGTCGCATTCTCTCTAGACCAGTGTTTCCCAACATTGTTTTGTGCTATGCCTCACCTAAGCCTTTCTAAAATTCTTACGATCAGGTCTTCTCACTGGCAAGGCACACCAGGCCGCCTAAAGTCCAGCGAGCAATAATCAAATTGATTTATTTCGTTGTTTCGGGATTTGAGATTTAAATATTGAGAACAACCCACTACTGGCAACGCGTGGTCTAGTGGTTACACATCCGCTTCACATGCCAGTGATCCGGGGTTTGTTTCCGGGTCCGGTCAAGGATATGCACTACTACGAGCTCAAACGAGAGCGAAATTCGTGTATAGTGCTTCCACATTGACATGGATAGGCCTTAGGTTCATACCAGAATACGATCAGCGTTGCCAGTAGTGGGTTGTGCTCAATATTTAAATCTAAAATCCACGAAACAACAAAATAAATTAGTTTGATTATTGCTCGCTGGACTTTAGGCGGCCTGGTGTACCTTGCCAGTGAGAATACCTGATCGTTCGGGTTCACATCGATTGACGGACGTCAGTCACGGCGATCAGGCAAATCTTGAGCTACGGCCTACACTGGGTGACGTTGTAATATTCTGTTGTGATAATTTGGCCTGTCCAGCATGTGCGCGTGGTCTAGTGGTTACACACCCGCTTCACAGGCCAGTGATCCGGGGTTTGTTTCCGGGTCAGGTCAAGGATATGCACTACTGACGAGCTCAAACGAGAGCGAAATTCGTGTATAGTGCTTCCACATTGACGTGGATAAGCCGTAGATTCATACCAGAATACGATCAGCGTTGCCAGTAATGGGTTGTGCTCAATATTTAAAATCACCTTTATCAATATATTTTACGTAAGTTATAAGTACGGCCTCACTGCCTCTCAAAGTTGATTCTTCAATTTGCACAGAGAATTTTCTTGTTTTCAGCTTTTCAACAAGTTGTATTTCAATATCCTCACTCATTTCGTCTATTCTTCTGCTAACAGTATTGTTACTTAGTGGCATAGCTTTAACGTCTTTGTCATATTTTTTCCAGAACCGTTTTAATAAATACTGATATTGATGGTCTGATTAAATTCTCCCCTATAGCATGAGTTTTCCCAGATTTAGCGAAGAGTAATGAAATTTGATAACTAGCCTCAAGAGTAAGATTGATATTTGCATTATGAGCAGTAAACAGAGACTTTAATTTTACTCTTTTTTTTCAAAATTTTTCTTTAAAGTTTGAAAGTAATTCAAATCTGAATTAATACGAGCATTATGTTTCGCCTTCAAATGCGCCTCAAGACGACGCGTTTCATTGATTAGTTGGTCAAGCATTGTTGGCATAAAAGACAAAATGGTGACCGTTCATCGTAGACATCGGGTATGAAAGCAAATTTTAAATATTTTTCCTAATACGGACTATTTTTTTCTTCTTGCTTGCACCACTCATTTCACTATGGGCTGAAATAAACAGATATAAGATCAATTAAAAACTAAAAACAAAATATTATATGAACTGGGGTAAACGTAGACTAAAAATGAATATTTGTAAATATGTAAGATACGTTTACCCCACCGCAAAAAAAAACATACGTTTTCATTTGACAAATTTTTCTGGAAAATGATGCTTCTAAAACTGAAATTAATAAAAATTACCAATTGAATTTACATACCATTTAGATATAACTTATATTTATCTTATTATATATATATATATATATATATATATATATATATATATATATATATATATATATATATATATATATATATATATATATATATATATATATATATATATATATATATATTAAACAACCAGACTTTATCAACAATTTAACGGACGCTTATTTCAAATTAACACCAACGGTGAAAGCGGAGCGTTACTGCGAAACACTGCAGAAACTGAGATCCCGGCACTAAGTATTTCGCGCCATTCAGAACAAATAGCGCGAAATGCTTAGTGCCGACCCAGTATAACCAGTAGTTCAACTCTAACGTCTAACAATGAAATCACGGCTACTAACATGGCGGACAGAAGTTACTTATACTGGGCCTTTACCCAGCTCGAGTAGCGACTGAGAGTCGCCATACGGTTAACATAAACTCTGGACGAGTCAATTTCGAATTGCCTCCCTTAACAATCGAAATGCCCCCCCCCCCTCCCCGTGGGGCGTGGGCCCCGCGTTGGGAAACATTGCTCTAGACCATGATAACCTATCTGTTCTTCTGCATTATTCTCGTGCTCCCAGAGGGCCTGCACCACATCTGCCTTACCATGCATCAAATCACCTCTCAATGATACAGCACCAGCTAACTGTCTGTTTATTCATTGCTAACAACACCAGAGTGTCCCGGGGAAAAGATCCAGCGAATGCTCGCAACCCTTGACCTTTGAACTGATGCATGCCATCCTACACGAAGCATGCCATTATCAGAGAAGGCTAGATTCCTATATCACTATCCAAGAGATATGGTGTCGCGGGAGTGTGTTATCATTACATACCCAGTCCTATTCAGGGCCCGAACCTGCTACCTTCTGAACATGTAGCGAACAACATAACTTCTCACCAATGCCTCTCTCTGGTCTGTTTTCATTCTTTTCACTTTAATTTTCTAATGCTCTGCAAATCATATCTGTTCTCTCTCTCTCTCTGTCTCTCTCTCTGTCTCTCTCTCTCTCTCTCTCTCTCTCTCTCTCTCTCTCTCATATCTGTTCTCTCTCTCTCATATCTGTTCTCTCTCTCTCTTCTCTCTCTCTCTCTCTCTCTCTCTCTCTCTCTCTCTCTCTCTCTCTCTCTCTCTCTCTCTCTCTCTCTCTCTCTCTCTCTCTCCGTCCCTCCACATTTTCCCACCACTCTCCAAGTAACCAACCATCTCGTGCAATCAATAAAAATACATTTCATATTGCCCCCCGAATGCCACCGATTAGAGCAGGCGCGTGATGCCACAAAGCCGACACAGATTATTATCCAATTCAATTTATTACCAGTTCCATTTATAATGAAACCCGAGCCTTTCGCTTGCAGACGACCGGTGGATTCAGACTAAAGTAGTGTTTGCTAAGCTGTTCTTCCTACCCTGATTAAAATTAATGTGTTAATTTTGTTTTGATTCGTTTCGTGTCTTGCTTCCCGTGTTCATGGTTTTTATTCATCGGGCTGTTATTTTAAAGTGATGATATTTTAAGGTGATAAATGGCGTTGGTGTCGGTGTCAGGTCTTAGTCAGATATGACTGAGCTACCGTATAACAGTAGACGGTACTACCTGGTTTCTGTTAGCGCTGAACGTTGGGCGGCGCTTACCAAACCCGACACCCCACATTGTGCCAACGGCTTCGGGCGGAAGAGCGCAATTGGGAGGGTACAAGCCTTACCCTGGTGCGAGGAAATGCAAGCTAAAGACAAAATGTCATGGCAGGGCGGACCAGGCCCTAAGCCTTGGTTGGCGACTGGTATAGGATCGAAGCTCCGACAGGCGGACAGTTAGAGCATTGCTTTGCTGATCCGGCAGCTTCTGCAGCTTGTCTTGTTCCAGATGTAGGGGTGTTGCCTTTCCTCTGGAGTAAACTAGGCAGGCCGAGAGAGGGATCATGCTGCATGGGCAACACATGATCTCTATATTTTAGCCCAGGCTTTGTGCTATGGAGAGGCAATAACTCCATCCCTGGTCTTTCAAGCATCATAACACTGTACAAGAACAAGGGCGATCGGAGCGACTGCAACAACTATAGGGGTATCTCACTTCTGTGTATTGTTGGAAAAGTATTTGCCAGAATTGTTCTGCGCAGACTTCAAGTCCTAGGAGATCAAGTCTACCCCGAATCACAGTGTGGCTTTCGACAGAACCGGTCTACCACTGATATGATATTCTCATTGCGACAAATGCAAGAAAAATGCCGTGAACAGAATCAACCACTGTTTATTGCCTTCATCGACCTCACAAAGGCATTTGATTTGGTCAGTCGTGAGGGTCTGTTCAAGGCACTAAAGAAGATTGGCTGCCCACCAACTCTTCTGTCCATTGTGGAATCGTTCCACACAGGCATGAAGGGTATAATCAAGTTTGATGGTGCAACTTCTGAAGAATTTGAAATCAAGAGTGGAGTTAAGCAAGGTTGTGTACTAGCTCCCACCCTCTTTGGAATATACTTTTCACTTCTACTGAAATATGCATTTCATGATCAGGATGGTGGTATATACATTCACTCACGCTCAGATGGCGGCCTCTACAATGCTCAGAGATTGAAGGCTAAGACCAAAATTAGGAGGGTACTGATCAGAGAGTTGCTTTTTGCAGATGATGCTGCAGTTACGACCCACTCTGAGGAAGAATTGCAATGTCTACTATCTGCATTCTCCAATGCTTGTTCTGAATTTGGTTTAACAATTAGCAAAAAGAAGACACAGATTATGTCACAAGGTGCACATGGGGTACCATCAATCTTTATTGACGACGCTGAACTAGAGATAGTAGACCATTTTACATATCTAGGATCAGTGGTAAATAGCAAATTATCCCTAGATCAGGAAATCAACATCCGGATTGGTAAGGCAGCAACAACAATGAACAGGTTAAGAAAAAGAGTCTGGGAGAACAGGAAGCTTACTGCCAAAACAAAAGTCCTTGTCTATCAAGCCTGTGTCCTTAGTACTCTTCTCTATGGCAGTGAAACCTGGACAACTTACTCACACCAAGAGAACAACTTAAACAGCTTTCATATGCGGTGTCTGCGAAGAATTCTTGGTATTAAGTGGCAAGACAAAATCACAAATACTGAAGTATTGGAAAGATCAGGTTGTGTGACAGTTTATTCCATGCTCAGTCTTCGTAGACTTAGATGGATAGGACATCTTAGGAGGATGGATGATGGTAGAATACCAAAGGATATCTTTTTTGGTGAATTACAGATGGGTAAGAGATCTCAGGGTCGGCCTCTACTACGATACAAAGATGTGTGTAAGCGGGACATGATTGATACAGGCATTGATAATGCACATTGGGAGCAAGTCGCCGCTGAACGTGTTGCATGGAGGGCAAATATCAGAAATGGAATAAAGTCAAAGGAGAAAATTATTGCAGAAAAGTCACACATCAAGCGTTTGAGACGTAAGATGGTGCATGATGGTGGAAATGACCACGTGTTCACATGCACCCACTGTGAACGGACATTTACAGCGCAAATTGGCCTTATCAGTCACACTCGCTACCGCCATAGTTAAAAGTTATTATGCCTTTTTAAAGCACAAACTATCGTCTGTCAAGACGGCAAGGTGCCAATGAATGAAATGGCGTTGGTTCAATCAGGCAAGTGGCGTCTTCACAATGAAGGTTGGCCGCAGTGGAGCCACAACACGTTCTATGTCATGCTCTGGTGGTAAACGAAGGAAGCATGTTGTACGTCAAACCTTGATTATATCTTCTTTCCATCGATGTCTACTCTTTGCACGCCTGCCTTCCACGTTTCATGTCAACTAACACTGTTTAATTTGGCCAAACTATATGATTTGTTCTTTTTTACGATGTTTAATATGGTCAAAATATATGATTAATCCTTATAAACGTTGTTTAAGTTGTCCAAAATATATGGTTAGTGCTTATTCAAGTTGTTTAATTTGTCCAAAATATATTATTAGTCCTTATTCACTTCGTTTAATTTGGCCAAAATATGATTTGACCTTATTCATTTTGTTTACATTGTCCAAAGTATATGGTTTATCTTTATTCATTATGTTTAATTTGGCCAAAATATATTATTTGTCCATATTAACGTTGTTTAATTTGTCCAAAATATATGGTATGTCCTTTTTCACTTTGTTTAATTTGGTCAAAATATATGATTTGTCCTTATTTATGTTCTTTAATTTGATCAAATATATGATGTTCTTTTTCACGTTGTTCAATTTTATCAAATATATTATGTGTCTTTATTTACATTGTTTAATGTGGTCAAATATATTATGTCCTTATTCATGTTGTTTAATTTGTCCAAAATATATTATTTGTCCTTATTCATGTTGTTTAATTTGTCCAAAATATGAGTTGACTGTATTCATTTTGTTTACATTGTCCAATATATATATATATATATAATTTTTTTTTCCATATCCTTTACAGGACATCGCTGTCAACATCAGCATCTTTCAGCTGATTGTTGATTTCTTGGCAAGATTTCGCTCAGTAGTTTGTCATTGCTTTCTGAGCGACCAGCTCCACTGGCGAGACTCGAACCGCTTCCAATTCTCGTACGCTCACGTCAACCACGAAGAGTATTCGGGGTTACGGAGAAAGCTGCTAACTCCTCGACTAGGGAGACCGGCCCAAAATATACGGTTTGTCAATATTCATGATGTTTAATTTGGCCAAAATTTATAATTTCACTTTATTCATTTTGCTTACATTGTTCAAACTATATGGTTAGTCCTTATTCATGTTGTTTAATTTGGCTAAAATATATGAATTGACCTTATTCATTTTGTTTACATTGTCCAAAATATACGGTTTGTCCTTATTCATGTTGTTTACATTGTCCAGAATATATGGTTTGTCATTATTCATGTTGTTTTATTTGGCCAAAGTATATAATCTGACCTTATTCATTTTGTTTACATTGTCCAAAATATATGGTTTGTCACCATTCATGATGTTTAATTTGGCCAAAATATATATGCATCCTTGAAAGCTAAGGGAACATATATTGTACTATTAAACAAAAGTCGCTTAAAAGTCGACAGGATCGACTTTATTGCACCGGGTTTATCCCATATGGCTCAGTCTCTTTCCGCAGCGTCACACAAAACACGAACTCAGTAGCTCTAGCGATGACCCTCAGGAGACTCCGAAAAAATGCACTATATACGTGCGGATTCCTAAGGGAGAGATACGCTGAGAAACAGAAAGACCTACGCTCATGCTTTGTAGATTACACCAATAATGAGGTAAGTCAAGCATGGCGTGATGATCAAAGTGTTGAAGGGTAATCAAATTGATGGCTAGGATCTCGGAATAATTTGTTTTAAGTATTTAATGAAACATAAAATGGGCAATTATGAACAGATACAACAAGGAGTAAGACGAGGATGTGTTTTGTGAAATCGCTATCTACAGTGAAGTCATAATGAGAGAGATCAAAGACAGGCCAGATGAGCCTCAGTGTAGTCCATACACCTGATACTACTTCTAGTGTAGTCACTGATTTTAGCTTGTGAATTCACTTTACTTATTACCAGTGTCCTTCACCATCAGGCGCAACCACTCCGACTTTAGAGGTACTTGTAATTTACGTCCCCAAGTCAGGGACGAGAAATCACAACATTTTAATCCAACTGACCGGTGTAGGGGTCGGACGGAAGGACTTACAGAAAGACCTAGGAACCGAACGACGGGTAGGCGGGCAGGCGGGCTCACGGCAGGCAGGAGGGTGAACAGGTTTGACAGACAGACAGACAGACAGACAGACAGACAGACAGACAGACAGACAGACAGACAGACAGACAGGCAGGCAGGCAGGCAGGCAGGCAGGCAGGCAGACAGAACATTGTGAGAAACAAAATTATTTATTTTCACGATTTCATGCACGGCATAAAAAGAAACTATACAAAATTCGGATTTCAAACAAAAGTCTAACACTTACAAAACAATATTACGGAAGTTACAAGTGCATCACCGGACAGAAAACACATTCTGTAGAAGCAAAAAGCCACGTGAACTATTAGCCACTTCCATGTTGTTTTAATTCTAGCCGCTGGAAAGTATATGATTACGACTGCATTGTTCACTTTTGTGTACACTGTCAAGATAATAGGGAGAATGCAAAAACCAGGTGCAGTCTATTTTGTGGAGTGCGATCTCTTTATCACTCACTCAGAGTGGATGCCAGAATGGGGAGAGTGCGCCAGAAATAAATATTTATATCCATGCTAATTGATTTCTTGGCTGCTTGTCTTCCTCCCGCAATAAACTGCTTCGTTTATCTCCGGACACTAGATAAAGAGTGATGGAAAAGGGAACGTATAAATCGTTTTGTTGAGAATTTTCTCTCTTTCTCTTTTTAGGGTCCGCTTGCCTCGCGGTCTGAAGGTTGTGGGTTCGATTTCGGGCTACATCTTTCGGTTCGCGAGTGCAGTTTTCTCGGAGACTCGTGGGGGTCGTCGCTGAAGCTACGGAGTTCGTGCTTTGTGCGAAGCTATCGGGAGGGCGCCACGCAGAAAGAGGCCGCGCCTTGTGGGATAAAACCAGATGCAATGAAGTCCATCATTTTGCCTTTTAAATCTGTCTTTTTCTGTAACTATTTTTGTTACTTTCTGTGTGTTTACTTTCTGTGTGTTTACTTTCTTTTACTCTCACCTTGTTCATGTATTGTCTGTCTGTCGACTAGCTTGTCTGTCCGTCTGTGTTTGTCTATGTATACAAGGAAGTGTGTGTGGTTGTGTGACTGTGCGGATATACGGCTATGTGAGTATGTGTGTATTTGTGAAAGTGTGTATGTGTTGACTAAGTGAGTATGGGAAGAAGTGTATGTATGTGCCTTGCTGTATGTATGAATGAAGATATATGGGCGTTAGAGAGAGAAAGAGAAAGAGAGAGAGAGAGAGAGAGAGAGAGAGAGAGAGAGAGAGAGAGAGAGAGAGAGAGAGAGAGATGGAGAAAGAGAGAGTAGGTGTTAGTATACATGCATATATATACATGTATATATGTGTCAGTAAACTTGTGTTAGTGCGTTTGTGATTGTGAATGAATATACGTGTATGCGAGGGAGTGTGTTTTTGTGTCTTATTGAGTGGGAGCATAACTGTGAGAGTTTGCGTGATTGATGTGTGTATGTAGATATTCTGTGTATATATGTATATATGTGTCTGCCTGCCTGCCTGTCTCATAAAATGGCAATACGAATTGTTTATATTCACAACTTTCATTTGACGATGTTTTTTTTTTTTCTATGTGAATGTAATATGCAGAATAGCTAATTGATGTACGATTGTACGCAAGATGAGTGATTGGAAGGGCCGAATTTAAGATGGGCCTGTATGCAAAATTTGTGACCCCTTGGAAATAAAGTTCGTTCGTTCGTTCGTTCGTTCGTTCGTCCGTTCGTTCGTTCTTTCGTTCGTTGGATCTTCCTGGCTGTGTGTGTGTGTGTGTGTGTGTGTGTGTGTGTGTGTGTGTGTGTGTGTGTGTGTGTGTGTGTGTGTGTGTGTGTGTGTGTGTGTGTGTGTGTGTGGTGTGTGTGTGTGTGTGTGTGTGTGTGTGTGTGTGTGTGTGTGTGTGAGTGTGTTTGTGTAATCTGCCCCGTGTCAAGACAATGTTAATTATAGAGTTAACTCGTGAAAGCTGAGTTGTAGGAAAGGCAGAATGACAAACGGGCCGGGCCTGCTTGCTTCTTCCTTTATCCTACTGCTTTTGCCGAGAAGTGTCGCAGAGAAATTGTAGATGTAATTTCCTGTGTTTCGCTAGTCTTATTGTTTGTGCTGTCAGATTTGATTTCTTCAAATGCTCATTACTCCATCTAGCCATCTCTTCTAGGGTCGTCCTCTCACTTTGTATCGTAATGTTCTCAGATAGAACGCTTTAGCTGTTGGTTGATCTTGTTCCATTCAAGCCAAATGCCTGAACCATTTAATTCTTTGGTGTTCTATAAAGAAAGGAAGAAGGAAATACCACAATGTAATATACAAGTAAATGGGGATATTCTTAAGCTAGTGAATCGGTACAATTATCTCGGAACAGTCATAACATCTGTTGGGGGATGCCTTGAAGAGATTAGAACAAGAATCGCCATGGCGAAAGTAGCATTTTGCAAGATGGAAAATATACTGTTTAATAAAATGATGCCATTTGCATCGAGAAAAAGAGTGTTTAGGTGCTACATAGAACCTGTACTTTTGTATGGATGTGAAGCGTAGACAATGAGCAGACAAGTTTAAAAACATCTGATGGCTGTAGAAAATGCAAAGAAGAAGAAGAAGAAGAAGAAGAAGAAGAAGAAGAAGAAGAAGAAGAAGAAGAAGAAGAAGAAGAAGAAGTTATGACTTTTCTCCGTTATCTCGTATACTCTCGTCGGTAACATGATGACGGTTAGAATCAGCAGTGGTTCGAATCGCATCGGTAACTTACGGGGTATGTGAGCCGGCCACTCAGAAAGAAATGACAAACTACTGTTGACAGCGATGTCCTGTAAAGGATATGAAAAAAAAGTAGCTTTAAGGCGTGCCCTTTGCTACATCCAACTGCCATGGGATTTTTAATGCGCCCAACTTGCACAGTTATCAGTCAGTCAGTTATCAGTTATCAGTTGGAGTATCTTCATTGCACTCCGGACATGTCCATAGGTGCTCAGATCCTCCCCCCCCCCCCCAGCATATACATCACCGTCCGGTGACTAATAGTGCCAGTTCTGTGTTGGTTGACGAGGCGCCTTGTTCTCCGGATGTACCTCTCGCGTCTGGCTGTGCCGATTCTTACTCCCAAGTCTTTCATCCTGGACAGCGATGTGGAATCACTGACGTCAAAGTCCTCTGTTCTCGCCATATCTTTGAGGACGTTAATAACATCGGCACGATCCATGGGCTGGCCATCTACAGGGGTTGCAGAGCCAGCCAGTTTATCAGCTCGTTCATTTCCCTCGACTCCCGCATGTCCCAGGATGAAGATGAAGGTGACTTTATGGACAACAGACTTCCGCAGCGACTCAGTCCACTGTCTACGTACAGACCCAGCTTCGACCTTCTGAATCATGCTCATTGAATCACTTAGTACACATACGTTGGTATAATGCTGTGATTCCAGCCATATGAAAGCCTGTGTGCCATCACCTCCATCGTCATGCTGCTCGTGGTCATAGAGTGGGCACCACTGGATTCTTGAACGGTTCGGCCCGCTGAACGGACTGTAAATGCTCATGCACTTCTCTGCTGCTTTACAACAGATCCATCTGTATAGATGAGCACTTCGGGGCTATCTGAGTATTCATAGATGAGTGCGTTAACTTCAGCATTGACAGCGGCAGGGTTCTGCTCTATGCACCGCCTGTCGAGTGTGATAATGCAGGAGAAAGTGCACTTAAAAGCTGGAGGCACCGGCACCCATTCCTTGCCGGGGTTGATACTGGTAAGACTGCAGACCTTTCTGACGACATCTTCCGCCCGACCCATCCATGATTTGCCCCTCTTTAGCCTGTCACCCTTTTCTCTGAATATAGCGTCATGCAGAGGGTGCTGCTCATCTGCACTTATTTTTAAGTATGCACGAGCTCTCCAGATCTTGATCCTGTGTTCCATTGTCGGGAAGTCAAGGAGGTATCTCATTGCTACACAGCTGGTGTCTCTTGTGCAGCCCAAAATTATGCGCATGGCTTCGTTTTGTACCTTTTCAAGTCTTCCAATCTGTGTAGGGCTGACAGTGAGGATGGCCAGGGTATACTCGATGCGTGAAAGCACGAGTCCTTGGAACAGAAGTATTAGAGCGCCCAACTTGCACACGGAAGCTTATGATATTAATTATAGGAAACACATTTTTGTCGGCTGCACAATGACAACATGATTAGCGATTAGACTAGAAGACCTCCTTGGAAAATATCAACTTGCACCACGAAATGGATATGTGCCTGGCATTGTAGATGTGGTCAGGTTAGAACTACTTACTTATCGCTAACCAAACGTTACGACGCCCCATTCATCACTATGACCAGAAATACCATTCATCACTGTGACCAGAAATACCATTCATCACTGTGACCAGAAATACCATTCATCACTGTACCAGAACATTCCAGACGGCCAAATTAACACCGCACTACACTATTTCTGTCCCAGAATATTTCGCACCAGATTCCCTAAGGACGATAATAACCACAACGAAAAAGGAGAAAGGGGTGAATGTATTACTTCCAAAAAAAAAAAACGCAATGTATACAATGCTGTGTGTTAAAATATCTAGCCAGACTTCATTAGTATGGTCAGATCAAATATAAAAGTTTAATAAGATAGGGACGTGTTATTTGATACACACGGACGATAGCTGATCCTTTCTAAGCACATACATAGTTAAGGCAAGCAAGAACATATTTTATGTAGTAAAGCGTTATTCCATAATTGATTAATCGGGATCATGCCATATGTCTCCAAGTATAAATTGAATGTGATATATAGTAGAATATTTAATTAATTTCATACGAGTGTTATTGTGAATAGTGGACAATAAGTAAAAGTGAAAGGTAGATATATTTAGTCGTCAGTAGCGGTTCCAACTTCAGGCGAAGGGTCACCCCATAATGCCCCATTCCTGTGCCAGTTACTATCGCACAAACATGCTCTTCACTGTCCCATGTGGAAAGTGGAACAGTTAGCAGTCCCGACAAATCAACAGCACGCACAGGCATACATGCATAAGGCCGCTGCCAGAATGCCAGCACAATAGTCCGCCACTAAAATGACAGTTCATCGTCGATGGAAGGGTACGTCACTAGACAAGCAACAGTTTCAAACACTATTGTTCATGTTGTTGATATTGTTCTTGATGATAAGGACCGGAGTGAACGAAGGATCAGGTGGTCAGTCTTTCCCTGAGGTAAGGATCATTGAAATGGTACCCATTTAAGGCTGGCCAATTTTTAAAACAAAATCCGTTCAATGCAGATTCGAGCCTACAACCGATCACCAGGCCGATAGATGAGCATTTTATTCACTACGCCACCTTTGTCGACTGGCTTGAGCGATTATGCTTCTCTACATCTTGCGATCTCTAACAGCATGTACCAATTATTGTGCTGGCATCTGCTGTGAAATGGCACAGGCTGTCAAGGATTGTCTTGTATCTCCCTTTCCATAAAGTGTCCCAGTTGTTGCAACATTTATAAATTTCTATCTTCTCAAATTGTAGTCAAGCGTGACGAGCTCCTCACACTGGTGTGTGTAATAAGTTGACTGTGTGTCTTCTTCCTCTTCTTCCTTCTGCTTTCTTCCTTCCTTCTTCTTCTTCTTCTTCTTCTTCTTCTTCTTCTTCTTCTTCTTCTTCTTCTTCTTCTTCTTCTTCTTCTTCTTCTTCTTCTTCTTCTTCTTCTTCTTCTTCCTCCCCTTCTCCTCCTCCTCCTCTTCTTCATCACCATCACAATCATCATATTCTTCTCTTTTTGCCATTAAGACTCCTAGTGCAGTGTAGGCCCACAACCACGCATGTCACACCCTCTGAAGACCAACCATGGTTGGTTGAATGCTGGCTGATATTTTCTATTGTGTGAGATAGCCGGTCCCAGACCGACACTCTTTAGTGCGACAAGCTCAGGAGGTTTGCACAGTTACTATTCTCTGATTCCCTTTGTGGTCCCGATAACACACATGCGTTTGTGTCTTAGCATAATTCACATAATTTAAATTGCTCATTTGGCTGACCATGGAATCTTTCTTCTGTAAAACCACATCTCTGAGGCCACAATGGCTTTTCTGTTTGCTTATTTACTAACGAATCCAGAATTCACAGACAAATGTTAAACATATTCTACGTAGCTGGGAGCCTCTGTGGCGAAGTTATCGAGCCGTCTGCCTCACGCTCCGAAGTTTGTGGGTTCGATTCCGGGCTACGTCTTTCGATTCACTAGTGAATTTTTATCGGAGACTCCTGGGGGTTGTCGCTGGAGCTACAGAGTTCGTGCTTTGTGCGACGCTTTCGGCAGGCCGCCCTGCAGAAAGAGACCGAACCATACGGATAAAACCCGGGGCAATGAAGTCGTTCGTCTCGACTTGTAAAACGTTTTTAAAGATTCTACGTTGTATGCACTAATTACTTCTGTGATCTCCAACCACACGGATTTATTGCATACCATTTTATATATATTTTTTATAAATTACAGTTTTTGGAGTACAACGAAAGGAGACGAAGCCTTGTTACAAACCTTTGAGAACAAAGTTTTAAGACGCATCTTTGGACCCATTCAATCAATCAGTCATGTGCCATGCCGGAAAGCGTGGGCGATCATGACTCGCCATTTCACTCGATCACCGGAGAACAGAACTGCCAGGACAAAAGTACAAGGACAAACCAGCAAAATGATGCTGTTGGAGCAAGGTGTCCCTCAAGGAGGAGTTCTTTCACCAACATTATTCCTAGCATATATAAATGACATCACAGAAAATTTTCCAGCCAGAGTACACATCCCCCTATGCAGATGACCTAGCTATATGGACATCTGAAGAATATATTAGTACAGCTAACAGCAGAATACAGCAAGCCTTTTTAGCGCTAGAGGACTGGTCAAAATCATGGCTAGTGAAGATAAGTGAGGAGAAAACAACATGCACAGTGTTCTCCCTCTCAAATAAAACTCAGCAGCCTAAGCTGGTACTGAATGGAAAAATATTGCGCCATGAAGAAAATCCAAACTATCTAGGAGTCACCTTTGATCGTCGCCTGACATGGAAGACACAGGTTGAGAAAAATCGAACAAGAGCAAGGCAGAGAATGGCAATTATGAAAAAGCTTGCTGTTACAACGTGGGGAGCAGATGAGAAAGTTCTCAAGAAGTTATATACTGGACGGGTGAGGCCAGTACTGGAATATGACATTGCAGCTTGGGCAACAGCAGCTAAGTCAAACTTTAACAAAATAAGTAGAGTCCAAAACCAAGGAATGCGCATCATAACTGGAAGCCTGAAGACAACGCCTATTAATGAACTAGAAAAGATCACTTGTTTACAACCAATGCAGGGATAGAAGAGATAGCAGAGCCCAGCAACAAGCAGAAAAATTTAGAAGATTGACAGACCACCCTATGTACAACAGATTTAATGGTTTTGGAAAGGGAAGACTGAAGCGTAGCAACTTTGTAGAAACTGCAAAACGAAGGATTAGGGCAGATCCTATACTTAACATATCAACAGTCAAGCCCATATACAATGCACACAAGTTCCCAGCTTGGAGACAGCAGCAACTGCCTGAGATGATAGAAAACATTCCTGGTATTGAGAAAAAGAACACTCAGCATGAAACCGAAAGAAGAGAAATAACCTTAAACTACATAAAAGAACATTACCCAAGCAGGAATTGGACCCATCCATATACAGATGGATCAGCCAAAAATTCAATAGAGAATGGAGGAGGAGGAATTCTCCTAAATTTAAAAAATGGAGTGAAAAAAACACATTCAATGGCAACTGGAAAATTTTCAAGTAACTTCAAATCGGAGGTAGAGGCTCTGAAAACTGCAGCAGAAATGCTCCTGATGGAGGAAAATAAAGAGAAGCAAATAGCTATCTTCACAGATGCAAAGTCAGCTGTCTCAATACTGAAGAGCAATAACAGCACAGAACTAACTGACCTAAGAGCAGCACTCCATGGTCTATGCCACAAATCCAAAAAAGTTGTAATACAGTGGATCCCATCACATTGCAGTATACCTGGAAACGAAGAGGCTGACAGATTGGCAAAAGAGGGCGGACGACTACCACAGCCTGACATAGACATAACCTATAATGAGGCAAAGAGGTTGATAAAAAGCACTTATAGAACCAAATGGGAATCAGAGCATCCAGGCCATCAGAAGGATGATGCATATTACAAACTCGACCGAAGAGAACAAGTAGCAATCTTCAGACTACGCACAGGACATAACAGGCTGAAATACCACTTGTTCAATAAACTAAAGATAGGAGATACCGATGAATGTAATTGTAGAACTGGAAAAATGACAGCAAAACATTTGCTGCAGGATTGCCCAACGTATGCAGAACAGAGAAAGATATTTTGGCCCACACCTGTTTCATTTGAGGACAAGCTCTATGGAGATATCAACAAGCTAAAATTGACCGCAGCTTACTTTAACTACATACAGGTTGACATTTAAAGGTGCATGAAGACCCAGAGGCATGAAATGGAATATTGCTTGGATAGCAAATCCATTATGTGGAAAGTCCAAATCGAAAGCTCGCTGTGTGGGCTTCATAAAAGGTGGAAAAGTGTCCTAGTGGCACGAAATGGAATATTGCTTGGATAGCAAATCCATTACGGGGAAAGTCTGAATCAAAAGCCCATTGTGTGGGCTTCATAAAAGGTGAACAAGTGTCCTAGTGGCATGAAATGGAATATTGCTTGGATAGCAAATCCATTACGTGGAAAGTCCGAATCGAAAGCTCACTGTGTGGATGTCATCTGCAGACTGCATACTTCTGGTTTCCGGAAGAACAGCCTATGGTGAACGGAAGGCCCAATATATGGAAGTGAGGCTAAGCAGCCATGTGCAGGACGTGACGATTCCTTGGGTGAGCCCAGTACCAGAGCGCTATGTATCGGCTCTGCAAGTATGGAAGCCTCCTTGGATGGCGGGGAATGCCCATGGTCTGCCCCTGCCTTCCCTTGAGGGCTGACCAGGATCTTTGGCTGTTCTATATGGACCAGCTGGGATGGGGGATAACACCACAACAGTGAGAGTCAAACATCCTAAGAAAACCCCGGGAAGGTTAACCCGGTCAACAAATGCCCGCAGAAGTCGGATGTGTCGGCCTAACGGCGCAAGAACGCAGCTCTGCTGTAAACAGGCACAAAGCAATCACATCCGGAAAAAAAAAACTCCGGATGAACGAAGAAGAAGAAGACGCATCTTTGGAGCCATTCAATCAATCAATCAATCAATCATGTGCCATGCCGAAAAGCGTGGGCGGTCATGACTCGCCATTTCACTCGATCACCGGAGTCGTGGATCAGCTCAGTGTTCCTGTCTCGTCCATGCCATGTGGCCAAGCCATCCAGGTATTTTGCAGGAGGTTTGCACCCTCTGAAGACCAACCATGGTTGGTTGAATGCTGGCTGATATTTTCTATTGTGTGAGATAGCCGGTGCCAGACCGACACTCTTTAGTGCGACAAGCTAGGTTTGCACAGTTACTATTCTCTGATTCCCTTTGGGGCCCCGATAACACACATGCGTCTGTGTCTTAGCATAATTCACATAATTTAAATTACTCATTTGGCTGTCCATGGAATTTTTCTTCTGTAAAACCACATCTCTGAGGCCACAATGGCTTTTCTCTTTGCTTATTTACTAACGAATCTAGAATTCACAGACAAATGTTAAACATATTCTACGTAGCTGGGAGCCTCCGTGGCGAAGTTATCGAGCCGTCTGCCTCGCGCTCCGAAGTTTGTGGGTTCGATTCCGGGCTACGTCTTTTGATTCACCAGTGAATTTTTATCGGAGACTCCTGGGGGTTGTCGCTAGAGCTACAGAGTTCGTGCTTTGTGCGACGCTTTCGGTAGGTCGCCCTGCAGAAAGAGACCGAACCATACGGATAAAACCCGGGGCAATGAAGTCGTTCGTCTCGACTTGTAAAACGTTTTTAAAGATTCTACGTTGTATGCACTAATTACTTCTGTGATCTCCAACCACACGGATTTATTGCATAACATTTAATATATATTTTTATTAAGGACAGTTTTTGGAGTACAACGAAAGGAGACGAAGCCTTATTACAAACCTTTGAGAACAAAGTTTTAAGACGCATCTTTGGACCCATTAGGGATACACAAAGTGGAGAGTGGAAAAGAAGTAACAAAGACATTTATGATCTGTTTAAGTCCCTGCTAATCACTAGTATCATGAAGGCTAATAGACTACAATGGCTGGGGCATATAGAAAGAATGGAAGACAATAGGGAAACAAAACTCGCTTACACTCAGGAAATAAATGACCGTAGACCCCGAGGTAGACCAAGAAGACGTGGAGAGATAATATATATACAGACCTACAAGCACTTGGAATCAACGACTGGCAAGAGAAGGTCAACCAGAGAGATGAATGGAGACGGATTGTATCTGCAGCAAAGAACCTCAATGGCTCGGAACGCTGAAGAAGAAGAAGAAGAAGAAGAAGAAGAAGAAGAAGAAGAAGAAGAAGAAGAAGAAGAAGAAGAAGAAGAAGAAGAAGAAGAAGAAGAAGAAGAAGAAGAAGAGAAGAAGAAGAAGAAGAAGAAGAAGTTTTTGCTCGTCCCATTCTGTTCTTTATCTCTGTAATACATCTTTCATCTGATATTAACCATATACATAGTTACTTGAATTTCGTTCTTGTGCCAAATTAATAATATTGACTTGAACTATACATGAAATCCTGATTCGTTTTATTTTTGTTTAAATATAAGGGACGTTTATTTTTAATTCGTTCGTGCCGCACGGTGTGTAATTGCGTACGTTGAACATGATCATGTCATATTCATGTGATAAATACTGCCCAATGAATAAAAGAGCACGTGCTTATTGTCCCATAATGCATAGGTTCTGTTTCTGACCGTTGAGAAAATGGCCGCGTTGATCCAAAATCCGTCCAAAGAAGCTCAAAGAGCTGTGATTCAGTTTTTTTCATTTGAAGGATGTCGACCATTGGACATTCATCGAAGAATGCAGGAAGCGTACGGTAACAAATATGAGTCGAAGACAACAGTGACAGACTGGGCACGAATGTTTCGGAAAGGACGTCAGTTCACGACAGATCTTCGACGGCCGGTTCAAGTGCAAATTGTTGCAACAGAAATAACCATAGCCAAAATTGATGCTGCAGTACAGATGGACCGTTGTCGAAGCATTCGATGGCTAGCGAAAGAATTTGATGTGTCAATTGGGACAATTCAAAAGATCGTTCGTAAGAAACTGCAATATCGGAAGGTGTGTTCACAGTGGGTACCATGGATGTTGACCGACCACCAAAAAGAGGAACGCCGCATGGGATGGTGTTTGAACCACTTGCTGCGTTACAGAGTGGAGGGTGATGCATTTATCTTCAGCATAGTGGCAGGCGATGAATCATGATGTCACGACATTGAGTGGAACAGCAGCAGAGAGAGCATGCAATGGAAGCATGCTGGATCACCAAAAGCCAAAAAATTCAAGTTACAGGTTCCCGCTGGTAAGGTTATACTGAGCGCATTTTTTCACCGTGAAAGGCTATTGTTGGCCGACTTTAAAGAACCTGGTGTCAACATCAACTCTACCCACTACTTGAAAACACTAGTCAAGCTGCAAAAAGCCATCAAGAATAAACGACCCGGCATGCTTTCTCGCGGTGTGATTTTGTTGCACGATAATGGTCGTCCGCATGTCGCAAAGCTTGTGCAGGAAGCATTAGCAAGGAAGAAGTGGGAAATTCTGCAACATCCAACCTATAGTCCTGATTTGTCACCATGTGATTTTGATTTGTTCGGACCTCTAAAAAAAACTCTCAAGGGGCAACGATTTCACACAGATGCGGACGTAATGAACGCGGTAAACACTTGGTTCAGTGAGCAACCACAACCCTATTTTGGAACGGGTTTCAAATGAACGTCCCTAATAGATTCGTTGTAGTGGAGACTAAAACATTTGGCCATTGACGGGCAAGCGAGCGTGCGAGCCATTGTGCTACTGCTCACTGTGATTCATAAGGGGCTATCATCATAATCATTATCATGTGCCCTGCCAACTGACGTAGGAGTTTGCGTACATCCACAGATCTCGGTCCGTGGCGTTCTGGATCAACACTACTGCTGATATTCTCCCATGCCACCGCCTCAGTCCATTCAATATAATTTCTCTATGTCTTCCTCTGCCTTTTTTGCCACTGATCTTTCCAGCTGTCGCAATATTCTCCAATGCTTATCTTCTTATCACATAATACGTTTGACTTTTTCTATAATTGTATATAATGTTCTACTTTCATTAGCCTCTTCCAAATAATGGTTGTTAGTTACTCATATTTTCATACAGGGATAGATGAATTAAAATAACATTTACTAGTGAATATGTTATAATATGATGCCTCGAGATCAACAAGTAAGTACTCACGATGTTCAGGTGACATCTTCACAGGCCTTCCTCAATAGCACAACATACGAGAAATCCAGTGGAATAGCGCCAACAACAAAAACAAAAAACACGTAACATACAACTTCTAATAAGAACGATTTCCGACTTGCAAATGAAGATATTCAAGAAGTTCTCTAAGTAAGTAAATTCCCGAACTCCTGTTAGCGACGATCTGGCTGTGGAGAGAAAAGAAAATTAACTTTTCCCGCCAAGGCTCTGGGAAATACCAACTTCGTGTCATCGACTGTTTCCAGATTTCTTTGGCGGGGCCTGGACGACGGGAGCTTGGAGGCGGGAGGAGGGATCGCTTGCCGACGTTTGTCTTCTGGCAAATTCCGTCAGCACAAGGAAGCGTTGAATTAAATTCAGGCTCTGAATTCTTGAATTTTCGTTCTTTCTTTATTTCATCCATCCATCCATCCATCCATCCATCCATCCATCCATCCATCCATCCATCCATCAATGCATTCCTTCATTAATTAATTAATTAATTAATTAATTATTTATTTACTTCATTCATTCTTTCTATCCTTCTACCTTTCTATGTTTTATTGTCTCATGTTTTCTTCTTTCTTTCTGTCTTTCTTTTCGTCTTCTACCCACACTACGCAGTCGCAAAAAAAAAAAAAAAACCACAAGAAGGAACCTGCTTTGATTCTGTGATGTGCCCTTATTGTGTTGTTTGTCCATCAAGAATGATGATGACCATACATTTCATCCTGTGATGTTGAAAGTATGGAGCCGTGAGTTCTAAGATGTCTAATAAGGCCTATTTTGGCTTGAAATGTTCTTTGATAATGTGGACAAAGAATGCTTGACGTTCCAGGAGGAGAATCTCCTGCAGTGGCTTTTCTGTCCAGCCTTTTCTTCACAGCTCTTGCAGTCCTGGTTGCTTCACAAGTGACTGCACCCTTTTGTAATGATGCATGCCACGAATTACGGTCCTTAGCAGCAGTCTCCCAGGTGTCAAGATGAATCGAGTGCTGGAGGTCCAGGGTTCAAGCCCTAGTGAGGGCCGAGATTTTTTCACATGGACTTCTAGTAACACAATTTCCCCTGGTTTCTGGGTAGTGAGATCGGACGCCCGTGTGTATTGTTGCGCACGTAAAAAAAAAAAAAACAACCTCGGCAGTTGAAAATCGAAAAAGAGTAGCCAAAAGGCGCTGCCTGGGCAAAATTTCGAGTTACAAATCTACCCAAAGTATTTTAGGATCCTCGCCGGTGCTACGGAGTTCGTGCACTGAGCTGAGATTCTCCGGATTCAGGCTTAAGTTAGGTGTAGAACGGAGCACTTATGGGTTACACCCGTGTGCCGTGATGTTGATACGTCGACTAAAGTAAACTAAACTAAATAGAGTAGAAGAGAAAACACTAACTTATAGTACAGTCACAAACAGAGTACATGGGAAAACAAACGTGTAGTACGCCAACATAGCAGAGTAAAAGATAAAACACCAACTTATGGTATTGCCACATAACAGAGCATAAGAGAAAACACTAACTTGCAGTACTGCAACATAGCAGAGTGAAAGAGAAAACACCAACTTATGGCATTGCCACATTACAGAGCACAAGAGAAAACAGAAACTTGTAGTACTGCAACATAACAGAGTAAAAGAGAAAACACCAACTTATGGTACTGCCACATAACAAAGTTCAAAATACTCTCGCGAATAGTACTGTGACGTAACAGAGTGGAAGAGAAAACACTAAACACAAACTTAAGGTACGTCTACGCATCAGAATCGAAGTGAAACATTTAAATATAACTGTCCGGTATCTAAACACCCTGGTGTAGAGGAGGAGAGCCTACACACGGCTATAGGGCCAGTACACATGGGTAGAACAGGCCAAGCTAACCAGGCTTGTAAGGTATTTGTGCCTGTCAGGGTAGAAGAGTTCAACAGTTTGAGACAGCTAAACAATATCTTTAATCTAATAAAAGAAACAATACTGAACTTGACCCTAATATACCTCTATAATCAAATAAAAGAGTAAATACTGAACTTGACCCTAATATACCTCTAAAGTCGAAAAAAGACAACATACTGAACTTGACCCTAATATACCTCTGTAATCTATTAAAAGAGAATATACTGAACTTTATCCTAATATACCTCTATAATCTAATAAAAGAGAAAATACTGAACTTGACCCTATTATACATCTATAATCTAATAAAGGAAACACATATTTAACTTGATCCTAATATACTTCTATAATCTAATAAAAGACACAAAATCTGAACTTGACTCTAATATACCTCTATAACCAAATAAAAGGGAAAAATAATGAACTTGACCCTAACATACCTCTAAGTTCAAATAAAAGAGAAATTACTTAACTTGATCCTAATATACTTCTATAATCTAATAAAACAGAAAATACTGAACTTGACCATAATATACCTCTATAACCAAATAAAAGGGAAAAATAATTAACTTGACCCTAACATACCTCTAAGTTCAAATAAAAGAGAAAATACTGAACTTGACCCTAATATACCTCTGTAATCTAATAAAAGAGAAATACTTAACTTGATCGTAATATACTTCTTTAATCTAATAAAAGAGAAAATTGATTATTTGGTTGTTTCGGGATTTGAAATTTAAATACTGAGCATAACCCACTACTGGCAACGCTGATCGTATTCTGGTATGAACCTAAAGCATATCCACGTCAATATGGAAGCACTATACTCGAGTTTCGCTCTTGTTTGAGCTCGTCAGTAGTGCATATCCCTGACCGGATCCGGAAACAAGCCCCGGATCACTGGCGTGTGAAGCGGGTGTGTAACCACGCGGCACACGCTAGGACACACCAAATTATCAAAACAGAATATTACAACGTTACCCATCGTAGCTCAAGATTGCCCAATCGCCGCGACCAACGTCCGTCAATCGATGTAGACCCGAACGATCAGGACCTCTCACTAGCAAGGAACACCAGACCTCCTAAAATCCAGTGAGCAATAATCAAATTGATTATTTGGTTGTTTCGGGATTTGAAGCGTGGTTACACACCCGCTTCACACGCCAGTGATCCGGGGCTTGTTTCCGGATCCGGTCAGGGATATGCACTACTGACGAGCTCAAACAAGAGCGAAACTCGAGTATAGTGCTTCCATATTGACGTGGATAGGCCTTAGGTTCATACCAGAATACGATTAGCGTTGCCAGTAGTGGGTTGTGCTCAGTGTTTAAAAGAGAAAATAATGAACCTGACCCTATAATACATCTATAATCTAATAAATATATTTTGCCCTGGCCATGCGGGGGTGCGGGAGAATGAACAGGCTGATGGGCTCGTAGGGAATGCACCTCTTGGTGGTCGATTGCCTAAGGACAAGGGGGAGGTGGTCATGCGTTTGTGGAACCAGGTGGAGAAGAAAGAGGAACACACTGAGAACCCGTATGCGGAAAGTATGCGATTGCGGGGGATCGGTAGGGATTCTGGAAGAATCTCTAAACTGAGAGGGAAGACCAGGAGAACTTTTAATCAGATAGGGGTGGAAACATATAGTAGTATGACTCTTCGCTGGCTGTTGAAGAAGGGGACGCAGCACACATGGGAATGACCTGATTGCAGTGGATGTCGGTTCTTAACTCAACTCAACTCAACTCAATCTAATAAATGAAACAAATAATGAACTTGATCTTAATATACTTCTATAATTTAATAAAAGAGAAAATACTGAACTTGCTCCTAATAAACCTCTATAATCTACTAAAAGTTAAAATACTGAACTTGACCCTAATATACTTATATAATCTAATAAAAGAGAAAATACCGAACTTGACCCTATTATACCTCTATAATCTAATACAAGACACAAATACTGAACTTGATTCTAGTATACTTCTATCGTCTAATAAAAGAAATACATACTTAACTTGATCCAGATATATTTATATAATCTAGTAAAAGAGAAAACACGGAACTTGACCCTAATATACCTCTCACTCAAAGAACGAACGAACAAACTTTATTTTCAAAGGGTTAAGAATTGGGCACGCAGGCCCGTCTAACATTCTGCCCTTCTATCACTCTCTTTCATACATTATTTCATTCACACATTATTCAAGGCTAACAGAGAACAGCAACAATAAAAAAAGATATGCATTATAAAGGCATGGGCAAAATGCGAACATCAAAACTACACGACACAGTAAAATTAGATAATGGTCTGACACTTGTTATTAGCCATGTGGAATATACTGGCCTACCAAAAGGGGACTGGCTGTTATACTAGGGTTTTGTTATTATTATTATTATCTCTATTATTAAGGGGGAAGATAATCCGTACTGAGATAGTGTTCGAGTAATTTGCGATTATATGAATAGGGATTGGTGATGTCTTTGATTTCTTGTGGAAGATTGTTCCACAGCTGAGCTGCAGAGTACGTTAAGCTTGTTTTGTATAAGTCAATCCTAGGCTTCGGAATGTGTAATATATTTAAACGTTTACTGTGTCTAGCATTATATTTAAACAATGGCCAAAGGTAATTTGGGGCATTCCGATGCAGGATTTTGTGAATTAGTTTAGCTTTATTGAAAAGCAGGCGTTTGCGGAGTGGTAGTAACTGAAGGCGTTTATACAGGCTAGGATTGTCAGATAAATGTTTGTTATAAATTAGACTCATGGCCCGTTTCTGGAGTGAGTAATAAGATAATAACATACTAAACTAAAAAAAAAAAAATATCTCTGCAGCCTTAGAAATAAAGAGAAAATACTAAACATCAAATAAAATAACTCTGCACTTCAAGAAGGAAGAGGACATACTTAACACGACCATAAAATATATCTCTAATACAAGAAAGAAAAGGCATTTACTAGACTCCACCTTGTATACGGATGATACAGTATTGATTGCAACCAATGAACAGAATCTGCAACATTTAGTAGATACGGTTATTGTTACGAATAAGCATCATTATGACAAAGATAGACTTTTACAAGATGAAAAACATACTGAGTAATATAAAGATGTAAATGCAAAGTGAAAAACAGTGTTGAAATGCTACATAGAAACTGTACTGTTGGATGGATGTGAAGCGTGGACAATGAGCAGACAAGCTGAAAAGCATCTAATTTCTGTGGAAATGTGATTTCTGGAGAAAATAGAAAGAATACCATCGAAAGACAGAAAAAAAACAATGAGCAATTCCTACAAAAGGCAAATGAAAAATGTAAACTGGTTAGAGAAATTAGATGGAGACAGTCACATTTTTGGGCATGTTATGAGAAGAAATAAACTTGAGAAATTAATGACAACTAGCAAGACTGAGTGGAAAAGGACAAGGGGAAGGCAGAGAAGAAAATACTTGGATGGCTTGACCACATGGCATGGTTGGGACGAGAACACAGAGCTGATCCACCACTCTGGTGATTGTGTAAGATGGCAAAACCTGACCGCCCACGCTTATCGGCAAGACACATGATGATGACGCTAATACCTCTACACCCCCCCCCCCCCCCCTCTGTCGTAACTTCACCTTACAGTGTCAGGGGTTTTTGCGTGTTCCAATGACCCATGATCCTAACAGCTATGCCGACATTATCGCAGCTTCTGGTAGCTATCTAATGTCAGACAGGTCATACGATAGATGAAATAGTCATCTACAAGGATGGCTCAGTGGTGAGACACAAATGTAGTAGTTGGGGTTTTATTGCAAAGGCTAATGGGCAAGTCTTGAAAAAGGAGAATCTGGCATATGAGACTACGACCTCCAGCATGAGAATGGAGGTGGAAGCAGTAACAGCAGCATTCCGTTGGCTAGAGGAGACTACTGCAACACACATTGTATTCATTACGGATTCAAACAGTATGCTTCGTAAGGTGGAGAAAGGAATGTTTCGTGTAGAATGGCTATCGTCGCTTCAGAGGTCACAGATTGTGAGAATTGTATGGATATTTTGCCCTGGCCATGCGGGGGTGCGGGGGAATGAACAGGCTGATAGGCTGGCAGGGAATGCACCACTTGGTGGTATATTGCTTATGGACAAGGGGGAGGTGGTCATGCGCTTGTGGGACCAGGTGGAGGAACAGATTTAGAACCCGTATGTGGAAAGCATGAGAATGCGGGGGATCGGTAGGTGTTCTGGAAGAATCTCAAAAGTGAGAGGGATAACCAGGAGAACTTTAAATCAGATAGCAGTGGGAACGATTAGTAGTATGACTCTTCGCTGGCTGTTTAACGAGGGGGACGGAGCACATATGGGAATGTCCTGAGTGCAGTGATATCGGTTCTTAACTCAACTCAACTCAATTCATACGATAAATACCAGACAAAGAGTAAGTAAGAGCAGTCGATCAAAGGCTAGGGAAAGCAAACCCCCCCCCCCCCCCCCCCCCAAAAAAAAAAAAACATGCTTGTCGAAATCGGATGTATTGAACTACATACTTGACGAAACAGTGCAACGCAATTCACATAATGATACCTCTACATTCAAAACAAAAGAGAGAAATGAAGAGAGAGGATTATACGAAACATGAACCTAAAACACCTGCACTCCGAGGCAGAACAAGCAAACAGAACCAATAACAACACTTGGAGAACGAACTGACTTCTTGAAGATCCATACAATTGTTCTACACAGTTCTTTCATACAGTTCAGAAACTGCTTTTACGAATGTTAGAGAATGCTTGAGTCATGCGCGCGCACTCACGCCCGCCCACACACACACACACACACTCACCTACACCAACACACACACACAAATCCACACACACCCACACACACACACACACACACACACACACACGTATTATACAAACATCGGTTGCCAGACAATTACATCACTTGCAATGCATAATTGTCCCCTCTTGTTATTGCTGGCTCCATGGATTTCACACACTTATTTCCAGTAGTTATACGGCATACTTGTTGAGTTTACGTAAGTGGAGGCATATTTTGTATGAAAACCCCAAACAATATGTGCATACTTGCAGATAGACAGACAGAAAGGCAGGCAGGCAGGCAGGCAGGCAGGCAGGCAAGCAGGCAGGCAGGCAGGCAGGCAGGCAGACAGACAGTACTGGTCGTTCAGAAAGTAATTGTAACGCATTTAAAGTAAATTTGCTTAGAAAATCACAAACAGCCAATAAAAACTGGGGTTGACAGCGACGCCATGTAAAGGACAAACTACTAACTTGTTCCATAGGTGTGGGTTCAGGTGGATGATAGACTTGGCTAATGCAGCGACCACTTTCAGGGGAGACTAGCTGGTCGTGTGTCACAGAACGCATGTTACTTCAGCATCTCAGGATAGAAGAGGAAAGGTTAAACAGTTAAACACAACTATAATAGTAGAAGAAAGGGGAATGATAAAAGAAATGTTAAGTATCGCCACACCCCAGGACACAAGAAGAAAAGCTAAATTCGTTTCTAAGGTATATCCTACATCACCTGGAAGTGGTAAGTTCGAATCCTGATGTGACCAAACTATAGCAATTCTTACATTGTTTGTTGTGTTCTCAGATATCAGTTTCTTTCCTCTCCTTCTATGAATGATCAATAGACGTGAATTTATTTCCCACGTTATGCCATTGGCTTAAAGAGTTTTTTTAACAACTGATGTGAATATGTGTATATTTCAGCTTGAAGGATTTATCTAATTACTTTAGTTTATGTTGTGTGATTTCTGCAGTATGTACCCGACGTGATGCAGCAAAATATAACAAGCAATAAATTGTGCAATCTATTGTTTGTGTCTTCGTTATTCCAACTGATATTTCTGTTTCTGTGTATACTATGTGTGGGCTTCTGGTACACACCTTTTCGCTCTGTGGCGAAGGGGTTACGAACGCAATTTACAATCTCGCATACCACGTTCGAAAGACAGCTGTGTGAGCAGACCGCTTTGCGTTGGTCTCCATACTAAAGGTAGGAGTGCCGGTCGTTCAGAAGTTAATGGCGAACTACTTCTTCTTCTTCTTTTGTTCGCTTGACATATGTCTATAACTGCAATGCTGTGTCTTGTATGAATTTGGCAAACTACTGAACGTAAACTTATCAAGAAATCACAAACAGCCAAAACTTCCTGGATTGACTGCAACGTCCTGTACAAATATACCACTGGCTTAGGATTACGTTGGTGTAAAGTAGCGCATGCACTCAGTTAATAGCTCTGTCATCATGTAGCAAGTGCCATGCAAAATACCGCTCCTAGCACTCTTCACCTGCCTCATGTATTCTTATGCCCAACATGTCTGCAGTTGTGAAACAGTTTTCCACAGGATCAAAGACACCACCAATCACTTTACAAACAGTCGCAACCTGTTTGAACTCGATATCAGTAAAGACTACATGCCCCCTAAAAGCAAAAGCAAAATACTATTGAAAATTATCTCAAACGAAAACTAGCTAATAAACATTTCCATATGAATGGTGCGTTACACGTTCCTTTGGTATTTATAATAGCCATGTTAAAAATGTCCTTATTGAGTCATGTATTATCAATTATTTTCCATGCGTTTTAATGCATATTGTTCGTTTGCTGTCTAAGATTAGCTTCATAAGTGATGTTAAATGAAATAACGCATGAGAGGAAAGAGAGAAGTAGGGCAGAATGTCAAACGGGCCTGAGTTCACACTTCTTAATCATTTGAAAATAAAATTTGTTCGTTCGCTAGTTCGTTGTATTTATCATCTTCTGTCTTATGAATTTTCATGCCAAACATGTCTGCAGTATCCTGTGTTTATCTTATTCTGTCGTATGTAATTTATTACCTAACAAGTCTGCAATAGCCTGTATTTATCTTCTTCTGCTTCATGTATTTTCATGTCCAATATGTATGCACTATAGTCACTATACTGTATTTATCTTCTTCTGTCTGATGCATTTTCATGCTCAACATGTCTTCAGCATCATGTGTTTATCTTCTTCTGCCTCATGTATTTTCATGTCCAACATGTCTGCAGTATCTTGTGTTTATCTTCTTCTGCCTCATGTATTTTCATGTCCAACAAGTCTGTAGTATCCTGTATTTATCTTCCTCTATCTCATATATTTTCATGCCCAACAAGTCTGTAGTATCCTGTATTTATCTTCCTCTATCTCATGTATTTTCATGCCCAACAAGTCTGTAGTATCCTATATTTATCTTCCTCTATCTCATGTATTTTCATGCCCAACAAGTCTGCAGTATCCTGTATTTATCTTCCTCTATCTCATATATTTTCATGCCCAACAAATCTGCAGTATCCTGTATTTATCTTCCTCTATCTCATATATTTGCATGCCCAACAAGTCTGTAGTATCCTGTATTTATCTTCCTCTATCTCATGTATTTTCATGCCCAACAAGTCTCTAGTATCCTGTATTTATCTTCCTCTATCTCATGTATTTTCATGCCCAACAAGTCTGTAGTATCCTGTATTCATCTTCCTCTATCTCATATATTTTCATGCCCAACAAGTCTGCAGTATCCTGTATTTATCTTCATTTATATCATATATTTTCATGCCCAACAAGTCTGCAGTATCCTGTATTTATCTTCCTCTATCTCATATATTTTCATTCCCAACAAGTCTGCAGTATCCTGCATTTATCTTCCTCTATCTCATATATTTTCATGCCCAACAAGTCTGCAGTATCATGTATTTATCTTCCTCTATCTTATATATTTTCATACCCAACAAGTCTGCAGTATCCTGTATTTATCTTCATTTATATCATATATTTTCATGCCCAACAAGTCTGCAGTATCCTGTATTTATCTTCCTCTATCTCATATATTTTCATTCCCAACAAGTCTGCAGTATCCTGTATTTATCTTCCTCTATCTCATATATTTTCATGCACAACAAGTCTGCAGTATCATGTATTTATCTTCCTCTATCTCATATATTTTCATGCCCAACAAATCTGTAGTATCCTGTATTTATCTTCCTATTTCTTATATATTTTCATGCCCAACAAGTCTGCAGTATCCTGTATTTATCTTCCTCTATCTCATATATTTTCACACCCAACAAGTCTGCAGTATCCTGTATTTATCTTCCTCTATCTCATATATTATCATGCCCAACAAGTCTGCAGTATTAATATATTTATCTCGTGCTGGTCAACACTTGCCTCTTCTTTCAGGAACAACGTCCTTCCATCAATGTTCTCTCCAATTCACTTTAATGTTTAATGTGGCCAAATTATTTCATTTTCCGAGACAGGATGCTGTCTATGAGTTATGTTTATTAGATATCCAGATCTTGTAGAAGGTCACTATTTTCCCCCTTATTAGTCCACGATAGTCTAAGACCTTTCTGTCACATTGAAGTTCACAATTGTCTAGTTTTCTTTGTTAGTGGTTGCAACATGGTCCACGACTCACATCTGCATGTTGAATTGAGTTGAGTTGAGTTGAGGTAAGAACCGACATCACTGCACTCAGGACATTCCCATATGCGCTCCGCTCCCTCGTTCAACAGCCAGCAGAGAGTCATACTACTAATCGTTCCCACAGCTATCTGATTGAAAGTTCTCCTGGTCTTCCCTCTCAGTTTTGAGATTCTTCCAGAACCGCTGCCGATTCCCCAAAATCTCATTCTTTCCACAAACGTGTTCTCAATCTGTTCCCCCACCTTCTCCACCTGTTCCCACAGCCGCACGACCACCTCTTCCTTGTCCATAGGTAATCTACCACCATAATGTGCATTCCCTGCCAGCCTATCAGCCTGTTCATCCCCCCCCCCCCCCCCCCCCCCCCCGCACTCCTGCATGGCCAAGGCAAAAATCTATACAATTCTCACAATCTGTGACCTCTGAAGCGAGGTGAGCCATTTCACACGAAACATTCCTTTCTCCCCTCACTAAGTATACTTCTTGAGTCCATGGCGATGACAATGTTTGTTGCTGTGGTTTTCTCTAACCAACGGAATGCCGCTGTTATTGCTTCCACCTCCATTCTCATACTAGTGGTCGTAGTCTCACATCCGCATATTACAACAAGCAAGGTGTATGTTCTCTATGATGTTACTACAGCTTGTTTTCCGGTGTTGTGCCAAATGTTCTTAACACAGTTGAGTCCAGAACGGACACACTGCACTCAGGACATTACTATACCCATTCCGTCCTCATCTTCAACCGCCAACGAAGAGTCTCTATAGCAACAGTACCAGCTGTAGTTGTACGTCCGGCCTTTTCTCAGAGTCCATCCCGGCCGCACCATTCTCTCCAGAATAAGATGATTTATCTAATGTCCAAAAGGCCCCTGACATCTCCAATGATCCACCAAGCGTTGTAGCCCTAGTCAATCTATCATTATGTTCATTTCCAAACACGTAAGCATGTCCTGAATACCGTTTAACCAGAATCTCAGCCAGAGATATATGCACTGATGGGCAG
>JACEFZ010015429.1:0-67500 GCA_014155875.1 Cepaea nemoralis
CTTTTTGTTTTACAGTTACTGAAGGCTTGTACACTGGGCTCATGGCCTAGTTGGTCTGCAGAAACCTGACTTCTGCTGAGCAGGACTTGATGAACATATGTGTGATTTTTCCTTGAGTGATATGCTACATCACAGTAGATTCAGAACACTATACGTAACACATATACCAATATATATAACTACCTGGAACATTAATAGGTTGTTTTTTATATGGGAAAAATTGTATAACCAGTGACTTATGAACAGTTATATTTTCCCATGTGACATTTAAGTTATTGGAAAGATTCTCTAATCAATAAACATTATTCATCATCATCATCATCTTCCACTTCTGCCGTCAAGCGTCGTGGGGAGGAATAATTTGCGTTCCAGCGCCCGGTGGACGGCACTGGATAGTGTCATTCCGTGTGGTTGTACAATGTCTCTGATGTCGTCAATCCATTTTCTTCTTGGACGTCCTCGTGGTCTCGTCGCAGATGATCTTTGATGTAAGGCCAGTGATGGTAGTTGCTGATGTTGCATTCTAACGACATGGCCAAACCACTTGATCTTCTGTCTTTCAATAAATGTGGCACAAGGTGTTGCTCCCACAGTCTGTCTGATAGTAGCATTTCTTACTCGGTCTCGGATTGTTAAGTTGGCAGCTCTCCTCAGGCATCTCATTTCGCAGGTGTTGATTTTGCGAAGATGTAATTTGGATAAAGTCCAGGTTTGAGATTGATAGCATAGGGTTGGTGTGAATATGCTGTTTATTATCTGTCGTTTTGCGGACATGGGTATGTTTGGATGCCTCAGTAAGGGTGATAGTCGATATGTAAATGCACTAGCTTTTTGACATCTGATTTCAATTTCTCTGTCCAATCTGCCATCTTCTGTGATCATACTTCCAAGGTATTTGAATTCTTTAACTTGTTTCAGAGGTGTGTTATTTATATGTATACTTAGTGGGCCTGGCGATCTGCCAACTTGCATTACTTCGGTTTTGGCTGAGTTTATACTCATATTGTATCTGCTGCAGGTTGAACTCAGATTAGCAATATGATTTTGTAGTCTACCCTCATCACTGTACAACAGGCACTGATCGTCTGCAAATAGAAGTTCATTTATTCCTTGTGGGTCAGTTGTTTCATCTGGAGTAAAGAGTTCTAAATTTTCTGAATCTGTTCTGTCGAGACTTGCTTCTTTAGAAATTATGTCCATGTAGATATTGAATAGCAGGGGAGAGAGCACACATCCCTGTCTCACTCCTGTATTGACTGTGAACATATCTGATATACCTTCTTGTGTTCTTACTGCACTTTGGCTCGAGTGGTACATGGCTATGATGTTTTCTAGCAGTTGCCCTTCTATCCCATAGTCTTCAAGAATGGTCCATAATTTATATCTGTCTACTCTATCGAAAGCCTTTTCCTGATCCACAAACACAATATTCTGCTGGTCACTATATTCGATAGTTTTTTCACAAATGTGTCTAAGTGTAAATAATGCATCAGTGCAACTTTTACCTTTCCGAAAACTGAATTGTGCTTTGCTTAACTGTTGTTCAACTATTGGTCTAGCTCTTTGTTCCAAAAGTTTTGCATACATTTTCCCTATATGGCTCAGGAGTGATATACCTCTGTATGTTTCGCACTCTCTCGTATTGCCTTTCTTTTTCCATATTGGTACTATTATTGCTTGTTGCCAATCATCTGGGACTTTTTCTTTCTTCCCATGCTATGTTAAAAAGTCTTGTTAGCCATTTAACTCCTGTTTCCCCACAGGCCTGAATAGCCTCTGTGGTTATTCCATCTGGACCTGGTGATTTGTTTTTACGACTTTTCTGTATAATTGCTTTGACCTCTGCAGGTATGAAATTTGGTTCTTGCTGTCCCTGGCATTTAGGCACAAAAGTGAGGTTTTCTATGTTATGTGTGGGGTTAAGTAGTTCTTGAAACTATTCTGCCCACCTTGCTAGTCTTTGTTGTGGATTAAATATCGGCGTACCTCTTTTGCTGTTTATGATGGTGGTTGGGTTGTAAGATGCATCTCTGTTTCTCATTGTGGTGACACGTTTATAAAATTCTCTTGGGCAGTCTTTGCTAAGGGTCGCCATCTGTTCACCGTATATTCTCCAGGATTCATCTCTAGATGCTCTAATTGTTCGTTTGGCATTACGTCGTGCTATTCTATAAGTAATTTAGTCCTGTTCAGATTTAGTTGTGATCCACTTTTTGAATGCTACCTTCTTTTGAGTATGCTATCTTAACTTCGTTGTTCCACCAGGCTGTTCTTAATCTTTTGTCCTGCCCTACTTTCTTTGTTCCACATTTATTTTCAGTGTGTCTAGCATGGCAGCCTTGAAACATGTCCATATCCTTATCTACGCTTGAGTGGTCATCAAGGATGTTCTTATGTAGGTTTTGGATTTCTTGATTGAATTCGTCTTTAACTGTATTTTCCTGCAGTCACCTATAATAGATGACATGTGTTGTTACCTTTTTGTTTCTTATTTTTCTGTGTGATGAAATCTTTTTTAATTATGACTGGTTTGTGATAAGTATCAACATCTGTATTTGGGAGTGCTCTTGAATCTAATAGTAGCCTTCTGTCTGATTTCCTAATTAGAATAAAGTCAATTTGAGATGCTTGGTCTAAGTCATTCCATTTATACCAGGTTTTGGTGTGGCTACGACGATGTTGAAAAAAACTATTTGCTATTATTAGTCCATATTCCGAACATATGTTGAGTAGATGTTGACCATTGCTGTTACAATCAGTCTCTGTGTCGCTGAATGACCCCATGCAATCCTCCCACGGTGTTCTTCGTGTGCCTATTCGTCCGTTAAAATCACCCATCACAACTAGTTCATCTGTCTCCTTGACATTATTTAACGTGTCTGCAAGTTTATCAAAATATTCGTCTTTATCTTCGTCGCTGTAAGCGTCATTACATGGGGCGTATGTTTGTATAAATGTTGTTGTTCTATTTCCTTCTTTGATCTGTACTAGTATTATCCTTTCTGATATAAATTTAGTGTTGATAATGGCTTTCGCTTTGTCTGGATGCAACAAAAAACCCACGCCATGTTTAGCTGTAGCTCGCTGATCGACGCCACTCCATATAAGGACGTAACCTTCGTGTGTTCTTTTCGTGTTCTGCCCCTTTTTCCTAGCATCTGCGAGTCCTAATAATTGAACAGTGTAAATTCACAGTGGTTGCTAGAGTGAAGACCAATATCGAACAGTGTCTATCATTGATGACCAGCGTCCTGATTGTTCGAGAGTGAATGGAGAAAGTTGTCACGTTGCCGGAGAAACATCTTCTTTGTGAGGTTTTCTGTCCCGAATACATGGTGCTGTTGTGTTTTCAGCACAGTGATGTAACTAACTTTGCTCCTGATTCACTGGTCTGATTCTACATACACCTTAGAATATTCTACAAACATTCTACACATTACAAACACACATTTCTCACACACATACTCTTTGCTTTAATAAATTATTTGTTGTATTTATTTGTTAAAGCTAGAGTTGTTGAGTATGTTGTGTTGGGGAAGAATGAGAGGGGGCATGATCCAGGGGTGAGTGAGAGTAAGAAAGAGGTTTCTACAGACTGAAGAAGTTTTGTGGACGGATTCTGGTGGTTTCTCTAGGACAATAATATTGGGTTAATAAAATTGTGGGTGTTGATTCCCCTCACTCCAGGGATGACACTAAAGAAATAAAGGATTACTACGACAATTATTGGGGGTTCGTAAACGGGGTCTTTTGACAGCGGGATCTCTCGTAAACGGGGTCTTTTGACAGCGGGATCTCCTGACAACGGGGTCTTTTGACACGGGATCTTTAGTTAGAGGACGGAGATATTGTTAGAGAGAGAATCCAGCTAGAGTGATGTTTATGGGGGTTAAGACACATATCTTACCTGTTCACACTTCACACGTCTGCATAAGTCTGTAGTCCTGATTCTGCTCTTGTCACTGAGTGATTGTGTTGTGTTGTGGTCTTAAATATATAGATTAACTGTAATTGTTCATTATCTATATATTTATCTTGGAGTTAATCTACACTCTATCTGCTACCTTACCTCTCGGGAAAATGGCCACTCATAAGCTAGATCTGGCAGAACTAAATGCAACGGGGGAAGCAATGGGATTGTCGGGGTCTGCACTAACAGATTACATACAGGAGGCGGAGAGGGATTTTTGCCAAGCAGAAAGGGAAAATCGGAAGGCCGAGAAGGAATTAAGAAAGATGGAGTTAGAAACCAAGAGGATGGAAGCAGAACAAGCTGCTAAGAAATTGGAAGCAGAGCAAGCTGCGAAGAAACTTGAGGCTGAGCAAGCCACTTGTGACAAAACGGCAATTCATTTGTGCCTTGTCGGGCGATATTCCACTTTATTTGGCGTCATCAAGGACTTTCCCGGCTATAATTAGATCGGGGATAGCCCAGTAGGAATTTTCCATCTGAAAGGTTCGAGAAACACCTGGATTTGGATGTCCAGGGTGACTCAGTACAGCACTAACTTCACGTGCTACTAGAATCTAGAATTCCACTGTGGAAAACAGAGTTTCTCGTGGAGTCGACACATTTCGTGCAGCACTTATTTCTCGAGCGCATTCGTACGCACGAAGGAGAAATGCGGCTGGCACAGCTCATTCACTTTCTATCTCTTGTGTGAGAAGGTTCTGCTTTTGGGTAGGAGTGAACCCACTTCTTCACCCACAACCAAGTTGCAGCGGACTGTCAATATTTCACGACCTGCTGGCGTAGATAGTCATTGAAGCTGACTGGAGACAATCAACCGATTCAGGTACGAATTGTAGTAATTAATTTAACGTTGTAAATTGAGCAGAAATTGCGATCGTTCATAGCTAATTAAATATGCGGGCGTCTGGCATAGCTAATGACTTGACCGATCGATAATCCAGTTGAGAACGAGGGCAGCGCACAGCTGTGTGTGTACTTGTGTTTACAAGCCGTCGTGAACAGCTGTTTTGTCAACTGCTTAGCGCGAAAAGTCCATTAAAATTGGCAAAATGTGTTACAATGTTATTGATTGATTATAGTTCGTAGTTGCATGTACTATGTTTGCTGTACTGTAGTAGGGAACAGTAAACTGTTGTATAGAATGAACTTAATTATGCCAGTCAGTAATTACGTTAGCCGCGCGCTGAAATTAGACAAGGTAAGTTGGTAGATGCAGAGTGAGTTAGTGAATCGCTCATGCGATAGGGAAATAGAGCACGTACGTGATTAACTCTAAGAAGTGATGTAGCTATTTTGTGTGTGAACTAAATAGTGAATACATTTGAGGAACTGGGAATTCATACGAAGGTAAGTTCTTCAGTCTGAATGCAACTGTAGCTGAACGTAACTGTAGGAAATCAAGTCAACTCCTTGATGATAAATAAGTGTGTCTGTTTAATTATGAAGGTTCTCTGGTAGAAAAATTGTAGACTGCAAATATCAAAGCTTGTTGACAGTTTGCCGGCCGATCGTCACTAACTCTCTACGTCAGCACATGAGTGTAACCCAATTCTCTAACTACCGTGCTCTTTCGTGCTCATTCCCTTTTCCTTTGCGCAGCATCTTTCGTACCAAACTAACCAAAGCCCATATAACAGGTCATACTGTTATATTACGTTAGCCGAGCGCTGAAATTAGACAAGGTAATTTGGTAGATGCAGAGTGAGTTAGTGAATCGCTCATGTGATAGGGAAATAGAGCACATACGTGATTAACTCTAAGAAGTGATGTAGCTATTTTGTGTGTGAACTAAATAGTGAATACATTCGAGGAACTAGGAATTCATACGAAGGTAAGTTCTTCAGTGGTGCTAGAGAGATATACGATGTTGTTATCACGTATATACTAGGTCGTGTTGTGTACTACGTCTATGAATATTGTACCGACTGCCGAAGTAGTTCGACGCGAGATAACACGGCATTACCGTCGCGATGTACATATGCGTTCTTCATGCTATTCTTTCCTGTCCTGTTCTATTCATACTTGCATGGAAAGTGATGTGAGGAAAGTATGGAGGAACAAATGGAGGACGAATGAGATTCGGGGACGAATGGGATATGGGGACTGCATGTGAGTTATTCTTGTATGAGACTGGTATAACCAGGCCAACTATGAAGTTCGGCCACGGCCAAGGCTAATTCTCTTGGAAAGGCAGAACTTGAGAGAACCTTGAACATGCGGGGAGCATGTTTTCGCTGGAAAGACTTCTTGACTCTAGGGAAGAGTCTAACAAGAAGAGTTTCGCTATAGAGTGGGCAGGAGATCCCACTAGCGAAATGGAGATTGTAGATATGTTATATGGTCATGTATTGTTACTATATCCCAAGTGATGATGCATGGATCGTTGTTTGGTTATGATTAGATGTATACTGTAAAGGGGGGGGGGGGGGGGGGGGGGGGGGTCCAGGGACACCTTACCTTGATGTTTAGTTCCAGTTAACTCTTGAACAACTACAGAATGACTTTAGCGACAACCGTTAGGTGAATAGGGATAGGTGAAACGATAGATCAGACTCGCTATTCTTGATTCTCAATCTGTTTGACGGGCTGTTCTCTGAAAGGCCAGCTGACATTGGACTGAGCTTGATGCATTAATACTATAAACTTAGAGATGTTGCTCTACTTAGTTGTATAACTAGGTAGCTAGACTGAAGGTTGATTTTTATGGATTTGATTCACATGAGCCAATGTTTGGGCCGAATACTTTCACCGACCGCTCTTACTTTCAGGTGTTGCCTGTTAGAACAAGCCTATTACTAAAGTTGCCGGAAACCACTGCGTGACTGTCAGCAACTTACTTGCGACAGGTATTTCAGGACTCCCCTACTTTTGCACCACACGAAATAATAACTCGTGTCATTTGCAAAAGGGATACAATTTATTTAGAGCTGATTACAAACAAGCTCCGCGAGCGGAATACTTCATTGACAATAAACATCATAGTACGTTACACAGATGCAATGAAGAGGTGATAATGATACTATTAATCACTGAATGGAATCTAAAGCCTAACAATCACTATTGTCTATAAACTTATAGTATTCATAAGGAACACGTCTACTCTCTAGCCGTCTCAGTCGCAGTCTGAGCCACGCTTCTAGTTGCGTGTTCAAACACGGACGTTGGATCCTCCGTGCGCTGGCGAGTCTTGCGTGCGTGGTGTCCCAGCACGCTGGTCAGTTAACTAGAGTAACCTGTACTCCATGGTTACTCGTCGAGGCGAGTTTCCTAGTGTCTTGGGAAACCCTCGCTCACTTACACTCAATGTCCTCTTGGTTGGCACAAGTGTGTCCCGTTGTAAAGCTATTTATAGCGCTTGTGTCTCTTCTGTCTGGTGTTCTCTAATGGTCTCTGTCTTAGCTCTATTTCTTATATTCTTAACTCTGTAAACTCTTATCCAGATCTTTGACAGGCTCCTCTCCTCTCCGTGTAATGTTACAACCTTTTAACTCATGCTTGTAACACGTTGTATGGTCACTGAAAAATTGGCTGTCCAATTTTGTCAAAGATCTCATAAGTTGTAAATCTCTCTTCTGGGGATAGAACAAACTCTCTCCTCTCCTTACTCACACTGTTCTATTAATTCACTCGGCTAATTGAGTAGCCCATCGTATCAGTACAGTTGGCTATAGATCTTCTTGGGAATTGTTTTGATCCGGAACCGTTGTCTTATGACTTATGTCCTGACTTCCGTCTTATGACCCTATGTCTTCTGACTTCTGTCCGTTGACTTATGTCTTTTGACCTGTCCTCATATTGCCCAAAATGACAACCCAATACAAGTTGACTCTGTTATGAGTACAACACATGAGCATCGAATGTTCATGTTCCCAATAATATCAGCCCCAACTCGTATACATTAAGTTCTACTCTTCACCTTCTAGCTTCCGCTTGTGAAGAAATATTTTCAATGTTACATCAAGGTTTTTAAGAGGTTATTGTGTCCCCTGATTTGAGTTACTGTTCTTTGAAGCAAATGGTGTATGCAACTTTTATGTGTTCGTTTTCCTGTTTGTTTGCGTGTTTTCTAATAAACTACAGTGTACTTAATTTGCTAACATGTGTATGCGTTACTATTCTACATGTGTGTATTCCTTCGAGCGACGTAAATCGGTTTATTGTGGCTACAAATGTCTGTTATTCTTATTTATGACCACAATTCCGTTTCAAGATGCTCAAAGTATTTTCTGTATTTACTACTACTAAAGTATTGCAGTAGCACACTTAAACCTTGACAACACATTGGTTACACAGATTGACACAGACAAGTCATAACAAGACGTTTTAAGCGGTGAACAAAAAATTTGCCGCTACCTCTCTTTCTCTCTGTCTCTCTTTCAATGTTTACTACTCTATTCATTCTCTCCTCTCATTTACACATCTTTCATTCATTTTCATACCATCATTCTGTTAAAACATTCATTCGTCATTAAAATATGGTTCATAATATCAAGTAAATGAACATTACATATTTACACTAAATGATTGGCTGAATTGTACAAGTTTTCACGCCAAATGACTGTGCGGTTTCTTTGCACGTGTCATGCCTATACAAAATATACAAGTTTGTGAGGATGGTTTGTTACCGATCCTGTAATACTAACTAATCTAACTAACTGATATAATTTGGTGTGCTGTTCTAAATTTATCCTAAGGGAAATAATCTAACTAATTAATTACATTTAAGCAAAATGGGTTAGTTACCTTCAAGTGTTATTGGTACATGAAATGATGTTAATTCCTAAATGGTTGGGTTAGTTTAGAAATGGTATTTTAAATAAATGAATTTATAAATGATTATGTTTATGCGGTGATAAGGTAAAGTAATATCCAATAATTATATTTCTAATATAGGTGTTGACTTCAATGGGTTCTTAACTAAATGTAGGTGACTTATAACTATCAAATGAGATAAATAAAGTTATATATGTACTTGAACATTTTGCAATTCAATTATTAATACAAAAATGAAGTTATGCGTACTGTTTATAAACGACTGTTATATACATATCACAATTACTTTTATATATAATTACACTAAACTAATGTCGTCCTTTCAGGTGTGATGATGGAGCACTGTTCTTTGTAGACTATTTTCATAACATAGTTCATTTAGACAAAGTCTTATATGCTCTCCTTCCTGGATAGTGTTTATATATATAGTTCCCTACTAATCTATGTAGGTTCACATCTAACACTTCAATGTAAATATGGCTTATATATGTGTTAGCGATGTAGACATACTACTTATGCGTCTGTTCGTTTCACTCATAAATGCAATGTTACTCTTCCACAGTTTAAACGCTTGGCGATTATAACGCACTTACAGTGTAACTTTATCACCACATACGGCACTGATCTAAATAGCAATTACAGTGTCACTGTTTCTGGTGATCTCTGGTCGATCTCTTCCTGTACCTCAGGTATTTCAATGTTTGACGGTCGACTCAAAGTGTCTGCCAAAGAGTTCAAACTCCCCTTCAAATGCTGGATGGTAAAGGCATAGTTCTGCAGTATCAAGGCCCATCTGTAGACCCTATTGTTCTTGGGAATGCCAGACTGCATCACAGAAAGCGGAGAATTGTCGGTTTCGATCACAAACTGTGTTCCTGCCAGAAACCTATGAAGTTTTCTAACGCAATAGATTAAGCTAAGGCCCTCCAATTCAGATGCTGAGTATCTCGATTCAGCTGGGCTGATCTTACGGCTTACGTACATTACTGGGTGGAACTTCCCTTCGTAAAACTGGCCTAGGACTCCCGATATGGAAATAGCACTTGCGTCTGTACGTAAAAAATAGGTAAGATTTTGGTTATGCAAACGCAAAACAGGTGGAATGCTGAAAGAATACTTCAATTTGGATAAAGCACTAATTAACCGTGCATCTTGAACATTCAATTTTGACGAAGCTTTCAAAATATTGGAAAAACCACTGGTGATTTCCGCCAGATTGGGAATAAATTTACTATAATAATTAACAAGACCAAGTAGACTTCGGACCTGTTTCTTGGTCGTTGGCATAGTCAAATTGAGAATCTTGGTCACAATTTTTCTATCTGTTCTGAGTTGGCCCCTGCAGATGGTATGGCCTAGGAAGTCAATTTCTTCCATGCCCAACTCTACTTTAGTTGGTTTGACTGTAAGCCCGAATACTCGCAACCTATCGAAGACATGTCGCAGTTTCTGTAGGTGTGATGTCCAGTCTACAGTATGGATGCATATGTCATCTATGTATGTAGAAGTATTGGTTACCCCGTGGAGAAGATCCCTAGTTAGACGGACAAAAGTCGCTGGAGCATTACGAAGGCCAAAAGCAAAGAAATCGCCACTCATAGAGACCTAGAGGTGTGGGAAAAGCTGTTAAAGAAATTGAATTTTCTTGCATCGGGACCTGCCAATATCCTTTCGTGAGGTCGAGTTTGGAAAAGATGCGAGATGTAGACATATCAAGGATCAAATCCTCGCATGCTGGGATTGGCTCAGCATCAATTTTGGTCACTCTGTTTAAACGTCCACAATCGACGCAGAGTCGAATTGTTGAGTCCTTTTTGGCGACAAGGACGATAGGGAAGGAATATTCTGACTGAGATTTCTGAATTATTCCACTCGACTCAAGAGATAGTAATTCTTTGTCGAGATTTGCCCTATAATTTAGTGGGATGGAATAAGGTCGACATTTGATTGGGGTGTTATCAGTCAGAATAATGGAGTGTTCTATTCTGTCTGTCTTTCATGGGATGTCGGAGAAAATGTCTTTGTACTCCGTCACTAATTCTATCATCAGTCGTCGTTGCTCGTCTGTAAGTTTGCTTTCTATCCGTATGCTCTCTGTCACATGCCTGTGTTCAGTGGCATTAAGGTGAGTGGCCGTACAATATAAACAGTTCAAGAGGTGAAAGGGCATTCACCGGAAAGAGAATATAAGGAGATAAACGGCAAGGGAGAGGGGCTGCAAGAAGGGGCAGACAGTTGGAGCAGTGAGGTTGTGTGTTGTGTGTGAGGCATTGTGGGGGATAGGAATTGTTGAGAAGAGAGGGACAAAGATTGACGGGGGCAGTTAATGTTTGAACTCCGAGCTGAGAGGGAGTTGAGTGTAGACCAGACCAGGAGAAGGTCATGGTCTGATAAAGTGAAGAATTGTGACGGAGTTTTGGAAGATAACTCCGCACTGTGGGTTCCAGGGATAGTGAGTGGAATTCGAGACCCATAGTGGGTGACTTTGAGTCGGGCCTAGAGAGAGGCTAGTATACCTGTCGTGTGGGACGATATTTTAGTAGCCTTGAGAGGCAGTGGTATTCGACGTGTTCCATCGGGGATGGAGATATATTCTTAGAGAATTATTGTTCCTGGATTTATATGCTACATGTGTCTGTGTTAATTCATCATTAAAGGAATATTATGTGCGCAAATTAACGCTTGTTCACTGACTGGTGTTTGGGTGTGATGCATCTTGGTTAATCTGTTGTTCAACCTCATATTGTTACAAGGACATACCCTAGACACAACCATAGCCACTCTATCTGTCACTTAGTCAACATTCACTTTGTGACAGAGAAGATTTTTGAGGGCTGTCCGATCTTGGACTTCGGTATTTTACATCAGTACGAATCAGTTCATTAAGCGCAACAACATGGTTTTCCAAGTTCAATCCAGTAATGGCCAGTAGGCGAAGACAGGATTACAAACCACAGCTGCATTCGGTCAAGGAACACCGTGCAATATTGAGATATCTGTGGGCTCTTCGCTGAAAGAGAGGAGTTATTATCTGTGACTTAGTTCCATCAATTTAGACAGTACTGCGTCAAGAAATTAACAGCAACTCTTTGGTGTGTATAAGACGCCACATCCAAGAAAAACTGTCAGCGCGCGGGGAAAATGCGCGGCGGAGGTCACAGGCGAGCAGTCAGTTCACGTCAAGTCCACTACAGGTAAATTAACGGCGGTCAGCACGCATAAACAGACGAGGCGGGGACGCCAAGAATTAACGCAGGACAAATCGACCGGGAGAGTCGATTGCAGTAGCAGGGGTGTTTGGTCAAGGACAGCACAGGTAAATTCGAGTGGACAAAACAGTGTTTGTAACAAGTGCGGTCAGTCCTAAAGTGTGTGTGTTTGACAGGATTGAACCAAGGATTGAAGAAAATCAAAGATATTGACAGGTGTGTGTGTGTGCTGGAGGCAATCGCACTGTGTTGTTGCAAGTTGACTGGTCAAGATTATTCGACGCAGTAAATAGGACGGGTGGGTACACCAGCGTCCAGGTACTGGGGAAGTACATGTTTGGAAAACAGAGAAAAATTGGCAGTCGCTGATTTAACGGACAGTTGACTGAAGGGGATAGTAACAGTACCCCTACCGCAGCCGGGTGGGGCTGTCAAGTGTTTGTGTGAAAACTGTGTTACGGAGGAATTTTTCACTGAGAGTGATAAAGAGAAATTGAGGTGTCCGGCAAGGTCAAGGCCGTGGACAGTGGAAAGTTACTGAGATGTTCCATAGTGGAACTGGATAAACAAGCTGGTTTTGTGTGAAACTAGACTTTATGTTCGGCTTTGTTAAAAGCCCTTTGTGTGCATTACCTTATAATCAGCAAACATTTTGTCAACGATTGATGACGTGGCATCTCCGCGAACATAGTTGCATACAGTTGCCAAAAAGAACTGGCGGTACAGAGTGAAAGCGTTGAACATTTATTGCCATTATTTTGGTCTTTTCTTTTGGTGAATCTATAACATATATGATACAGCGAAGCGCCATCTCCGCAACGAGAGTAACAACAAATCGAAAGAACACTTTGGATTATTACCACGTACAGAGAAAGTACAATAACGTTACGGATATCACTATCATCTTCAACTTTTGTCGACAGTTGGAACTTTTGATCACCACGTGAATTCAATAACCACGCAACAAAACAAGAAGTCGGTTTGAAATCTAGCGTCGTAGACATTGAATAAAAAGAACTTTTGGCGACGGATTAGTGGGCACATATTTATCGGCCAACGATGTGGACATTCTGTTTGCTGCTCATTGTCTTATAAATATTGTTTTCGGTTGTTAAGCTGTTACTTGTATGTGGTCCAGTGTTTGTCAAGAGTAGGGGATTTGTTGGGGTGTTTCTCGAGAGTCGGGATACAGCACAATAATTTATTTGTCTTTCTGGTGCTTACGATATTTTTGTAAGAAAAACGTTAATGAGTTGACGTATCGTGCAGGGGCATTGAAATAGTCTTAACCAATATCTAGAGCCGAGTTGTCTGACGTCAGATCTGTGTATATTTTCAGTATATATTCTTTTTCTTTCTCTCTTTCTTTTCGTTATATTTACATATAATATTTGTTGTGTTCGGATATATGTTTTTATTGTGATCTTTCGTCATTTCTGCTGTCTAGTGGTCGTGGTCAATTTATATTTTTATTTTACGCGCACTGTGGGTGTCTCTACACAAGCTTGTGGTTGTTACTGTGGTTTATTTCTGTGTCATCATCGTCTCCGTGTACTCAGCTTGTGAAGTCTAGCGTTGGATAGTCATCACTTAGTGTTATCATCCATTTGTGTGTATATGTTTTTATATGTATGTTTAACAATATTTCCAGGGACTTCATGAACTTTTGGTCATAGATATATATACGAGGGAGTATAGGTGATACTTCCCACCTCACTACCTAGTGCTTATAGAGTGACTGGGTGAGTACAGAGTGATATTGTAGCACTACGGATTTATGTATACAGGGAGGGCGGGTGTACTTAGGGAAGTGACACAAAGACTAACAGCAGAGTCTTCACATTTATAGTTGGCTGATTCACAGCAACGTGTCCACAAGTACAAGATGCCTACTTTAATGGACTATATTGAAGCAGGTGAAAGAATAGGCCTGAAAGGTAAAGAGTTACAAGAGTATGCCGAAGCAAAAGAACAACAACAGATTGAAAGAGACCAGAGACAAGCCGAAAGAGAACAGAGACAGGCAGAACTCGAGGACAAACGTCTACAGGAAGTAAAACTAGCTGAAATAGAAAACAAGCGTCTACAGGAAGCGACACAAGTAAAATTAGCTGAAATAGAAAACAAGCGTCTACAGGAAGAGACACAAGTAAAACTAGCTGAAATCGAGTTAAGAAAACTAGAACTATCTTCGAAAGGTCAAAGTGAGGAAAGCAGAAGAACGTCGCAGTCGTCACAGAGATTAAAACTGCCATACTTTACGGACCGAGACAACCTTGAATCTTATTTGGACAGATTTCAAGCAAGTGCGAAAGTGTTAGGCATCCCCGAAGAACAGTATGCTATTAGACTAGGAGAGCTTCTTACGGGCAAGGCACTAGACACCATGTTCAATTTACCTGTAGAAGAAAGGAACAACTACACTATCTTACGTCAACGTTTGCTGACAAAGTTCCAACTAACTGAACATGGATATAGAACAAAGTTTAGACAGTTAGGGCCAGAGACAAATCAAGATTTCACAGACTTTGTTAACACAGTAAAGAATACATTTAACAAATGGATGGAGCTTGCAGAAGTAGGGAAAGATTTTAATAAATTAGTAGATCTAATGTTAAGAGACAAGGTAGTATCATGCATGCAATACTAACTTAGTAGGCTTTCTTTGAGGAACGTAAGCCAAAGGACATAGACACAATGTCTCAGTTAGGGCAAAACTATATGACTGCACATCCTAACAGTTCTATTGGGAAACTAATGAGTGAGGAAATAGTCTGTGCAGCGTACACTAAACAGGACCAGAATCCAGTCATTAGACCAAGGGCGAAAAGTGTGGATTCAGCACAGAAAGGTGAGCAACAAGAACTTCAAGATAATGGTTTCCGAGGAAACAATGTTGGTAGAGTAGGACGGTACCCATATAGAAGAGGGAACTTCCAGAGACGTCCAAATTATGCCGGATGTTGGAATTGTGGGAGCTGGAGACACAAAATGGCAGAGTGTGATGCACAACCATCAGATGGACCAACGAACAACAGTAAAAGGGAGATCACTTGTTTCAAATGTGGAAGGAACGGGCATGTCAGTCATCAATGTAGGATGAGAGAAACAGAGCACTCAAATGCAGCACAAGTAATTGAGACGCTGAACAATGAAGATTGTAGTGGGTGCAAACCTCTTTTTGAAAAAGACAGTCAGCCAGTCTTAATATGTGGTCACACAGTTAAAGCAGGATCAGCAGTGCATGAAGGAGGAAGTCTGAAGATGCATCATGGGTTTGTTAATGATAGGCCAGCGTTAACAATTAGGGATTCCGGATGTACGTCCATCGGGGTGAGAAAGAGGTTTAGTGCATCCCTCGGATTATACAGGAGAAAAGATTAGATCCATAACATTTAATGGGACAGTAGAATTCTACCCAATAGCCGTGATAACAGTAAAAACACCATACATAACAGGAAGAGTGACAGCATGTGTTTTAGACTCACCAGTGGCAGATCTCATCATAGGAAATGTTATAGGAGTTAAAGAGTGTACAGAAGAGGAAGTAGTTTATTGGGACCAAAAATATAGTGTAAGCAGTAATGAGGTAGTTACCACAAGAGAACCTAAATTAGAGAGTATAGCTGAGGTAGAAGAGGCACTTGAAGTAGACACAGGAACTCAGGACAAGGATAGTACAGCTGAGCAGATGAGAATGGATCCCAAATATAGTGCTAGTGGCTCCCAGAGACAAGATACTACTCTGAACAAATGTTCACATGGGTGTAGGAGAGTAGAACATAGGCAGTCAAAGAAAGGTAGATGGTGCTTCGAGAGGAAGAACAATGTTCTCACTCGCCACTTTTCAGATGGCGGAACTGCATGTGGGCAAGTAGTATTACCGTTAACACATAGAGACCGATATACTAGAACAGCTCAGGATAGTGCATGTGCAGGGCACATAGGCATAAGGCGTATGCAGCAGAAAGAAAGGTGCCAGATATATGGGCCAAGATTGAATAAAGAGTTCAGACTAAACAGAGACTCAAGTGTAACGGTGCAATATGCAGATAGGAAAGTTGAGTCAGGTCAAAAGAGTTGTTCGCGACATTACTGACCCAGGGCTAGGGATAGCAAACAGATGTTGTAATTGTAGAGGTACCATGAGTGATGGGTACATGAAAGGTAGACACAGCATCGACAGGAATCAGAGGTGGGTTAATGCAAGAACAGAACCACCTGATATAGGGTCGGTACACAAATAGTATTGTGTGGTCGTGAAGTAGTAAGAGACCTGTGGGTACATAAGTATAATGCTTTTCTATGATGTATTATTATTATTATGTGATGTATTAGTTCATGCATTGATACAAAAGATAGAAAGTTGTTTGTATTTATGTGTGGGGAATATGGGAGTTTACTATGAGTATTTGATGTATTATGTAAGTGTGGTAGCTAGAGTAAGTTGGATTTATACTAACGACTACCCAGGCAATGTGTCTGGGTCACATATTTGATAAGTATGAGTCTCCCAACATTTGAAAACGATGTTTTCTTTTGAGGGTGGGGTAGTGTCACATGCCTGTGTTCAGTGGCATTAAGGTGAGTGGCCGTACAATATAAACAGTTCAAGAGGTGAAAGGGCATTCACCGGAAAGAGAATATAAGGAGATAAACGGTAAGGGAGAGGGGCTGCAAGAAGGGGCAGACAGTTGGAGCAGTGAGGTTGTGTGTTGTGTGTGAGGCATTGTGGGGGATAGGAATTGTTGAAAAGAGAGGGACAAAGACTGACGGGGGCAGTTAATGTTTGAACTCCGAGCTGAGAGGGAGTTGAGTGTAGACCAGACCAGGAGAAGGTCATGGTCTGATAAAGTGAAGAATTGTGACGGAGTTTTGGAAGATAACTCCGCACTGTGGGTTCCAGGGATAGTGAGTGGAATTCGAGACCCATAGTGGGTGACTTTGAGTCGGGCCTAGAGAGAGGCTAGTATACCTGTCGTGTGGGACGATATTTTAGTAGCCTTGAGAGGCAGTGCTATTCGACGTGTTCCATCGGGGATGGAGATATATTCTTAGAGAATTATTGTTCCTGGATTTATATGCTACATGTGTCTGTGTTAATTCATCATTAAAGGAATATTATGTGCGCAAATTAACGCTTGTTCACTGACTGGTGTTTGGGTGTGATGCATCTTGGTTAATCTGTTGTTCAACCTCATATTGTTACAAGGACATACCCTAGACACAACCATAGCCACTCTATCTGTCACTTAGTCAACATTCACTTTGTGACACTCTCGATGGTCCCAGTCGTGTCTACTGTAGGGACTGGTAATACTATTCCGTCGTCATCTGTCTCGTTCAGTACTGTTGTTATACTAGCTGTGTGTGCTGTTACCTGGCTAAGTGTGTTTGCGATGTCGTTGTCCTGTGTCGCCCTACCTAGTGTAGTTGTTTTGTGTACGTCTGTCGTCCGATTAATTGGTGTGGATGCATCTTGTTCGTCTGTCGGTAGTTCTTGTCGTGAGAAGTATGGTTTCAGCATGTTGATATGAAATATCTTTAATTTTCCCTTTATCGATATTTCATAATCGACATCTGATATTTTACGTTCGACGTTGAATGGCCCTTGCCACGATGTTAGTAACAAATTACGTTTATCTGGTAGTAAAAGCAGAACCTTCTGCTTAGGTTCAAGGTGTATTGTTTTAGCACCCTTATTTGCATAGTCGCGGTACATCTGTCCTTTCCTCTCCAAAGATGATTTGGCTATTACACACGATTTCATTATTCTATCGCGTGTCTCTGTTACCATCTCATACGGTGTTACTGATGTTGAGTTTTCTGGTAAACTAGTGATTAGCTTATGGTAAATTGTTAGGGGTCCTCGAGGGTTCGCCCCATACACTAATTCAAAAGGTGAGAAACCCGTACTCGAGTGCGGAATTTCTCGATGGGCAAATAGCACTGCTAGCAATAGCGTGTCCCAATCAGATGGGTTTTCTGCTGTTACCTTCGCCAGCATGTGTTTGAGATCCCCGTTAATTTTTTCTATGATCCCGTTGCTCATTGGGTGGTACGGGGTACAGAAATGCTGTTCTATTCCTAACAATTTTGTTAAGGCTTGCGTAGCAGCCGAAATAAACTGCGTTCCACTATCTGATAGAATAGTTCGCGGAAAGCCAAAACGACAAAATAAGTGCAAAAATACATTTGCCACATCTTTAGAGGTGATGTATTTTAGTGGAATAGCTTCGATCCACCTGGTACATAGATCCACGAGAGTAAGTATGAATCGGTTTCCTTTGCTCGACACCTGATTTAGGGGTCCAACAATATCGACCGCTACACACTCAAATGGTCTAGATGCTAATAATGACCGTTGAACTTCGGCCGTCACATGCTTTCCCTTTCTTACAAGATGGTGACAAATAGTACATGAACGACAGAAAAATTTTATATCAGTACAGAATTTAGGCCAGTAGAAGTGTGACAAAATTCTGGCTCTGGTTTTGTCATAGGCCAAATGTCCAGCAAACGGTGACTCATGTGCGATCTTTAGCACATTTTGTCGGTATGTTACAGGTAACACCGTTTGCTGAATTTTATGGTTATTATTTGTGTAATAACGCATGAGAATTCCGTTGTGTATTCTAAAATACCAAGATGCATTTTAGTCACTTTCGCTCGCTCACCTAACAATTTAAAATAAGGTGCGTTGTGCCTCGATAAATTCTTGTCGAGTAGTGTTGTTATTGGCACCGCTGGGTGTTAACAGCTGTAACATCTCATTTTGTAGGTCAGTATAGTGTGTTTGAGTATCTGACCTTGTTCAGCATTAGCCATGTTTTTTTTCTTTTCAGGCTAATATGTCGTCGTCAGTACATTGCTTCAATGAAGCTAAACAGCCTAAAATCAGATCCGTGCAGGGATCTTGCAGGATTGCGCAAGTAAATGTGCAGGTAAGGAACGGGGTATTAATATGCGCTTTTGCCAGTGGGTATTTCTCAATGGTTCAAGAGAAAGTACGGCATTTGACAAATTCACCCGTGTAATCTTCTGGTCTAACCAGCTCTGTTCTTAAACCAAGTAAAGTGCTGCCGCTATCCAGTAAACAATGGCATGGTTGATCATTGACCAGTGCATCGTAGAACTTCAGCTTACCTCTGGAGGCACTAGCTGCATTAGCGTCTTCGTTGGAAAATGATATAACATGACCACATTTCAATTTCCCATCCGCATGAAACTGGTGACATGTGTCACATCTCTTAAAGTCTAATATATCAGTAACTACTGCCACACTTTCACATTCACTCTCCGGTAATACATTTACAAGTTCAGAGTCAATTACACTCTCATCGTCAGATGACGTATCGATGAGCACAGCATTATTTGCCTTCATTCGTTGCCTACCAAGGCACTTAGAGCTATAATGGCCATAGCTAGAACAAAAGTAGCATTTAATAGCACGTTTAAATGAATTTCGTCTACTTTCTTGCTTCTTTATTGTGGTTTCTAAGTATGAGGGATATGCCGGGTTCTTGTCGCACATAGAGTAGCTAGGATGACATAATTTACAATATCCACACTGTGGTGGCTTCTGGTAAGGTTTGTCTTTCTTATGATACTCTTTCTGATTATAAGATCTACTAGGTACGTTCTTAACAAAAGCAATGATCTCTGCATCATGTGTGGGGTCTTAAATATGTCACGATTAGAAGAAAAATATGCTGAACCCCGTTTTTATAGTTGCTCAATTGATTCGATATCTGCTTGTTGGAGAAACTTCGCAAAAGGGGTAGGGACTGTGGATAAAAACTTATCCTTTACCATGAGATCTTGTAATTTATCAAAGTTTTTGCCCACTTTCGCTGCGTTAATCCATTTGTTAAATGTACTTTGAACGTTTGAGATGTAATCTAGAAAGGTTTCAGTTGGCTTTGGTTTTATTTGGGAAAACTGAATCTGATACCCAGTGGCATCCTGAAGGAAATGCTGCATAATCCTATCGTGGATGTACTGATAATTACTCCTTAGTTCTATAGGTATTGATTCTATAACCTTTAATGGCTCCCCACTGAGATTTCTCATGTAGATCATTGCCCAATCTTCTATTGGTATTTTCTGAGTCTTAAGTTAAAACTCTATGTTCTCAGTCCATGCTGAGATTGAAACGCCTACGCTATTTGGTTTGATCAGGCCTTTATATTTACTAAACTTATTTTGTTCTTCCTGGCTCTTTTGTTTGCTAGAGGCTATCTGGATGTTTGAATCTATCTCCATTTCTTTCATCTTTATTTTATTTTCTGACTCTACCTCTATCTGTCTTTGTTTGGTGGCATGATCTAAATCTAGCTGTTTTTGTTTGGTGGCATGATCTAAATCTAGCTGTTTTTTGCTTAGTGGCTTCTTCTACTTGTTTCATCTCTTTTTGATGTTGCCTTTCTAATGCTCTTTCGTCTCTCTCTCGGACAGCTTTTCTCTCTGTTTCTTCTCTCTGAAGAGCAGTTTTCCTCTCTGTTTCTTCCTTCTGTCGAGCTATTTCTTCTTTGTATCTTTGAACAGCCCATTTCTCTAATTTCTCTCCAGTATGGCCTAGTTCTTTGCCCGCCTGGATGCAATCATTTAATGATGCCATTTTGTGGCTTTATGTTATTTCACAATGATATCACAGTAGTTTTACACAATGGTTTGTAGTTATGTGTTAGTTATTTACATTCTCACTGACAATAAAGATGCATGGTTAACATAGTGAATATCAAAATAATTCAAAAATATACTCATCTAATTTGTCGGAAAATACGGCCCTTGGGATGTTCCACCGCTGTTTTCGGACACACAAAAATGATCGACTTGACAACAGAACGGATGCTTCTGTTTAGTAGAGCATCAATACTTTAGAAACATGCATATGATATAAATACATGTTCATATTTCATGCGGCTGATGAATCATAAATGTGATCTAGATAATGATAAATGATGTTAATGAATGAATGTTATGATAGTATAAATGATCGTCATGATTAGTAAGATTATTCGTCATATGAATGTCACCGTCGTCTTGTCTTCACTTTCTATCTTGTTTGGTATAACTACGTTCTATGGCTTCCGTTCAGTAGCTAATTTACTTTCTTTGTGCAAAAAGAACTTATTTTGCACAAATATCTACATGAATGTGATGAATGGTGACATTAATGGCTGTATCACAGAAAATGAAATGTACACGATGGTTTGCTTGACAATTTACATACATATTTGTATACATTTTCGTCACCACAAATTCATACACATTTCCTACTAAATTTTTGTAGAATAACACAACTTGTAAATTAATCTTTCTTCATTGTGGTTCAAGCTCCACGAATGGTAACATATTAAGTATCAAGTAGTACTGGTGTTGATCACTAACGTTCACTCACAAAACAAAATTATTTCTGACATTGTATGGTAATTAATTCACGTTAGTTTTAGGTACTTTTAACACAAAATAATGCCAAATGGTGCCTGTTGACGTTGGTTCAGGCACTTCTGACACCAAATGGGGTCCTGCCTGTCAGCGACTTACTTGCGACAGGTATTTCAGGACTCCCCTACTTTTGCACCACACGAAATAATAACTCGTGTCATTTGCAAAAGGTGTCAAGGTCTCACATCCGAGGTTGCGACGCGTTGTCTGTACCAACGCCAGACACCATAACAACACGCAACCCTGAGTAATGTTAAACACGGCAGAGAGAACGCGGCGTCTTTACCGACGCCTGGATAAGCAGCCACGCACAGCAATTGAGTTCACCCCGTGAACCGTGCAGGGGACACCAGCTGACGTGAGCGTGTAGCGTGTAGGACGCCAGAACTGGCAGACGGGCTTAGGTTGTTGAACGGACAGGTCGCGAGTTGTGTTTGAATCTGCCTTGAGAGCTAGCCTGTACGACAGTGGGAGACTGGTTCGAACGCTTGTATAGTTTGACTGTAAGTGAGATGTTTATTGCTTGCATGTATTATTATGTATTGTAGTGATATTGTTCATGCTGTAATGATTGTTATGGATTGTCAGTGCGCGAATGTTTGTGCGATGATAAATGCAGCGCGTCAATAAAACGTGTGAATAATACTTTCGGATATTCACGTCGTGTGATTTGATAGTTTGATATTACTTCACACTTGCCAGAACACGAGCTACTTGTCTTGTGTTATGCAAGACTCTGACAAAAGGGATACAATTTATTTAGAGCTGATTACAAACAAGCTCCGCTAGCAAGAATACTTCATTGACAATAAACATCATAGTACGTTACACAGGTGCAATGAAGAGGTGATAATGATACTATTAATCACTGAATGGAATCTAACGCCTAACAATCACTATTGTCGATAAACTTATAGTATTCATAAGGAACACGTCTACTCTCTAGCCGTCTCAGTCGCAGTCTGGGCCACGCTTATAGTTGCGTGTTCAAACAAGGACGTTGGATCCTCCGTGCGCTGGCGAGTCTTGCGTGCGTGGTGTCCCAGCACGATGGTCAGTTAACTAGAGTAACCTGTACTCCATGGTTACTCGTCGAGGCGAGTTTCCTAGTGTCTTGAGAAACCCTCGCTCACTTACACTCAATGCCCTCTTGGTTGACACAAGTGTGTCCCGTTGTAAAGCTATTTATAGCGCTTGTGTCTCTCCTGTCTGGTGTTCTCTAATGGTCTCTGTCTTAGCTCTATTTCTTATATTCTTAACTCTGTAAACTCTTATCCAGATCTTTGACAGTGACCCATGGCAAATGGTCACTATACCTACTTTACCACGCCTGACTGTGCTACATTATGCAAGAGGGAGAATCACCATGCATGACTCATACTCACCACGTGATTCTAGAACCCTACAGCAGCACTAGTAGAACTAGATGGTTTGTTTTTCCATATTAGAACTGTGATTAAGACTATTTCAGAATAGAGTTCATCTACCTGAGCAATCTTGCCGGAGAGACTTACCAAGGTGGGGTAGGCGCAGCTCTGGGAGCTCATCAAGTCCAAATCAATGTGTTTCCGCCTAAACGTCGGACTGACCAGGCAAAGATTGGCCCAAACCAAAGGGGCTGTAACTACGTTGGCACTAGTGTTCGGTCATGACTAGACCCACACCAGCTTGCGTATTTTCTTACTCAAACTCGTGATGGTAGACAGGTCAACTCAACCTGGCCTTTATGAACCTTGTATGCTGAATATGAATTAGTTCTTACTCAATCATTCGAACAACCGAGTCATAGAAATAGAGACAATGTCTGTTGTTACCAAGCGCAACCATGTTTCAAGATATGTGCTGGACTCCGAGGGAGTCTGAACATGAGTGACTTTATAATGTACTGTACTCATCTAGGAACATTGGTGTTTTTCTAGTGACAGTGTTTTTTTGCAGTATTCATTCATTACCCAATCAGGGGTATACAATTCTACTACGGGACCATTAGATTGGTCAATTGTTACTTCTAGGAACATCTAGAGATCAAGTGGGGCCGCATCAAGGAAGAGGGTCTTCATACCAGGCTGTACGTTGATAACTGTGAAAGTTGGTCACAGCGAATCATTGGAGCAGAGCAGACGAGAAGTTCATCCAGCAGTCTGTGGTCCGAAGAGGTAGATCCTCTGACATCCGATCTTAGCTCTGGGGACGGAGTGGTCTCCAAAGGTTCCAGTCATCAGTCTGGAAGGGAGCCGGGTGAGTGTCGGACCAACTGGACGGAAAATCTGTCTCACACCTGCACGTCAGCCTCATGATGATACAAGTAGCATCTCTGTCTCTGATTCTGTCTCTAACCTATCATCTGCTATTGTAAATAGTTTATACTATCAGGTTGTTCATTTCCTACCTATTGTCTTTAGGGTAGAATAAACTTTGTTGATGTTGACTGATTCTTTGTACAGTGATTGAGTGTGGTCTCGGACGTTGCCTCAGGGTTCATTGTCCCAAGGGAGAAGGTAGAGAGTGGGGGTCTAGAATCTGGAGGGGCTTGTAGACTTATTTAAACCATTTGAGGTTAACCACAGAGAAAATAGTGTATCTGCCTGTCAAACCCTGGGGTTAGAATACACGGGAGTGCTAAGGACCCCTTGGGCTTTGTTAAATCTCAATACCCAAGGCCAACCTGTCACACCACTAGAAGGTTGGAACTTGAAGCTGAGCAAGCAGATAAGAAATTTCAAGCTGAGCAAGCAGCTAAGAAATTTGAAGCTGAGCAAGCAGCTAAGAAATTTAAAAGCTAACCAGGCTGCTAAGAGATTGGAAGCTAAACAAGAAGCTCAGAAAAGGGAGCACGAGTACCGGATGCGGGAACTCGAGCTTAAGAGGCAATCTAGTGGGGAAACTGAGGGAGCAGTGGGAGGTTCCTCTCTCCCTGGCTCAACACCAGTAGGTGGACATAGTTATCATGCTATGAAGTTCCCTCTAGCGATCTACGAAGAGAACAAGGAGAAGATTTACCAGTATCTTCAACGCTTCGAGGCTATGTCGGTTGCAATGGGTCTGGATCGTGACAAATGGAATCTCAAGCTATCCCAGGGATTACGTGGGACCGGTTACGAGGTTTATTCTCGCCTACCGCCAGGACATGAGAACAATTATGACGAGTTGAAAACGGCTCTGCTGAAACGATTCGAGGTTACGTCACATATCTACCGGAAAAAAATTCGAGGAGTGAAACGAGAACCGGGTGAGTTGTTCGCCGCCTATAGTTTGTGTCTGAAAGCCTATCTCCATAAGTGGATGGATTTGGCTGGGCTCGCGCATGACTATGAGAGTCTGGAAGAGCTCATGGTAGTCGACCAGATGCAAAAAGCAAATGTCGAAACCTCTCAGGACATTCTTGGGAGAACAAGGGGCGGAACGAATCGACATGGTAACGAAATTGGCAGAACGGTTCGTCGAGGTCCATAGGGAGGCAGCATAAAACCTTTCTACAAACACCAAAAGTCAGGAAAAACATAACCTGAAGAAAGCCAAGAGCACAGGAAATAAGAAGGTGTAATCATATGTTAAAACTTCAGAGGAGAGTTTGGAGAAGACGAAGGAGGGAAGCAAGAGCACTTCGAGCTCTACACAAAAACGACCGTGGTCGGAGAAGTGTTGTTCGATTTGTAAGTCACCTTCTCATAATACAAAGGAATGCACATCGAAGGCTAAGAACCCTCACTTTGCGTAATGTCAAGTGACTTCAACGCAGGTAGACTGTGACAATGCCAAGGTCGACAGGGAAGCTCGCCACCAGGAGAGCTCACTAAAGTCCGGCACTAGAATATCTAGCACAGGGAAATGGTGCAAACACTGCAGGGCGAATACGCACAATTCTATTGACTGCAGGGGAAAGTCAGGAGACTCAATTAGTCATGTGCCCCGGGAAACCTAAGGTGGAGCCCACCGAACAGGTCGAGGCCGAGGAAGAGACTCCAGACCAGGATAAACCACATGTAGTGGAATTGGTAGAGGTCAACAGTCGTCAAGTGGAGTGTTTGTACGACACAGGCCTGGACGGGGAGGCCGTGATTTCTGCGGATCTGGTACATCCAGAACAATTCACAGGTGAGACCATTGAGATACAGCCTGCACAAAAGAGTGCTGTAGCCATGAAATTGCCCATTGCTAGAGTGGAGATTCGGTCAAGATATGTCACAAGGCCGTGGTGTTGACCGATCCCATTTTTCCCGTAATCCTCGGTTGCCGGTATGTCTTTCTGGGAATGCCCAGGGAGCCAATCCATATGGGAGCAATACAGACTCGCTCTCAGACGAGAACGGATGAGGCAGAAGCAAATGTGACTAATCCACTGCCAGGGGAGTTGCGAACTGCCCAGAGTGAGGATGCTACTCTACGTCCTTGCTACAAAAAGCTGCAGAGAAGTGCTGATCCACCCAAACGGGGGCAGTACTATATTAAGAATAGCATACTCTACAGGAGAGCCAGAAGGGGAGACAACCTACATGGTCAGTTTGTGGTCCCGAAGGCCCACCGTTCCCAGATTCTTCATATGGGGCATACCATCTCATTCAGTGGGCATATGGGTATTGCCGCCACGATGCAGCGAATTTCCTGCCACTACTATTGGCCGGGAATGACAGGTGATGTGCGTCGGTATGTAAATTCATGCCATGAGTGCCAGAGGGTGGCACCGAAACACTGGACAGCACCGGTGGTCTTGGAAATGCCCATCATGAACTCTCCTTTCGAGAGGGTAGCCATCGATATTGTGGGTCCACTTCCTAGGACTAGGAAGAGGAACATGTACATAATCACCATGGTGGATTGCTGTACAATGTGGGGTGAAGCCATACCGTTGACCACGATTGACTCGAAACGAGTGGCGGACGCACTGATGGAGGCCTTTACAAGATTAGGCTTTCCTGATTAAATACTGACGGACAATGGGTCCCAGTTTTGTAGAATACTAATGGAGGAGGTATTTAGGGTGTTCCACTCTAACCATATACATACCAGCCCTTACCAACCTCAAGCCAATGGACAAGTAGAGCGTTTCAACGCCACGTTGATGACAATGCTCAGGAAACTGGCACAGGAAAAACCTAATAGGTGGGATGAATATATCCCAGCAGCACTTTTTGCTTATCGGGAAGTACCTCATGGCTCAACAGGACTACCACCCGCTACTTTGCTGTTTGGTGGTCCAATCAAAGGACCATTGGATTCCATGTTGAGGAGTTGGACTGAAGAAGGGACGTCAGAAGAAGTGATCTCTTCTTATAAATATGTGGAGCAACTGAAAGAAAAACTTCACAAGGGATGGACTCTGGCAAATCAAAACTTGAAAAAGGCCAGAAAAAGACATGCGGCTTACTACAACCGTGGGTCGAAAGACAGATCTCTAGAAGTGGGAGACAAAGTCTTGTTGCTACTCCCACCGGGAAACAACAAACTGGAGATAGGTTGGCAAGGGCAATTTCCCGTGGAAAGGGTGATATCCAGGACCAACTATCAGATCCGGATCCGGGAAAAGTCGAAGATTTTCCATATCAATCTCTTGCGGAAATACGAGGAGAGATCAGGAGACAAAGCAGCCCACTTCATGGCAATGGCAGTTGCAGTGGAGACAGAAGTGGGAACCAACGAGGGCAGGGAATATCCCCTGGTACACCAGGATACCTACAAGGATGTACAGGTTAACCCTGATCTGACTTCCCAGGAGAGGGAAAAGATAACCCAGGTTCTCGAGTCTCATAAGGAGATACTGACTGATAAACCAGGACGAACGAGGTTGGTGGAGTTCGAGATGACTTTGACCACCCAAGAACCTGTTCGCCAAAAGGTTTACCCAGTGCCATTCTCTAAATAAAAGGCCCTGGAGGAGGAAATGCAGATACTGCTCGAGGATGACGTGATTGCGCCATTCACATCCCCATACAATGCGGGGGTAGTTTTGTTACGCAAACCAAGTGGAGAACACCGGTTGTGTGTAGACTACCGACTTCTGAACAGTCATACACAATTTCAGGTGGAACCTTTGCCGAATGCAACTCAGTTATTCGCGAGGCTCCATAAGGCAAGGTATTTCTCAAAGGTGGCTGTGAGTCGCGGGTATTATCAGATTCCGGTCAAACCAGAGGTTCGACCCCTACTGGCGTTCAGTACCCCCAGTGGACATTACGAATTCAAGGTCATGCCCTTTGGACTCAGCAATGTACCTAGTGTGTTGACTCGCATGATGAGGACTTTACTAGATCCCTTACAGGATCCGTCCATCATCTCATTCATGGATGATATTCTGATTCTAGTGACAGTTTGGGTGACCATTTACAATCCTTGGAAAGAGTTTTCAATAGGCTCAAGGAAGCAGGGCTTACTGCTCGCCCAACCAAGTGCATGATTGGTTACCAGACTCTGGAATTTCTAGGTCACACCATCACCCCAGGACAAATTGTCCCAGAGGAAAAGAACCTAGAGAAAATCAGAAGTGCTCCAAGGCCAAAAACGAAGAAAGATGTGCGATCTTTTCTCTCGTTGTGTGGGTTTTACCAAAAATTTATCCCACATTTCACTGAACTGGGAGCTCCATTAACGGAAACCTTGAAAAAGGGATTCCCGGACCAAATCGTTTGGACACCAGAATGTGAGAGTGCCTACAGTCAGTTGAAGGAGGCCTTGGTCAGCAAACCTATGTTACAGCTCCCTGACCTTTCCAAACCATTTGTGTTGAGAACGGATGCAAGTGGGATTGGAATTGGGGCAGCTTTGTTACAGGAAGGAAAAGACGATGCTTCGAGTTTGAAACCAGTAGCATACGCAAGCAAGAAACTTCTCCCGGCTGAAAGGAATTAATCGACCGTAGAGAGAGAGTGTTTATCTCTCGTATGGGCCGTGCAAAAATTCCAGCCCTTTTTGTATGGAGTTCAGTTTCGGGTTCAGTCGGATCATCAACCCTTGATGTTCCTGGCCACTTCTCAGAAGCTCAACGCCAGTTTGATGCGGTGGTCGTTGCTACTTCAGCCATACCACTTTACAGTGGAGTATATACCTGGGAAGGAAAATGTTGGAGCTGATTTCCTGTCTAGACATCCAGCTCCTGATGAAGAGGAATAGACCATCTGGATCGAACCTCCAAGAAGAAAGAGTTGTTGCGGACTACTCTCTTAGGAGGAGGCCTATGTCGCGGAAAAACTTGATAGTTTCGATCGATGACAAACAAGACCCGACATTCGTCTACAAAAACAGGCAATCCTTCGATGAGCAGGGGACTGAGGAACAAAATACGTCGCGAAAACTGTCTGCACACGGTCGGCATTTCTGTATGATGTGGGTTGTTCGAGAAACGTACAATGGCGCCATCCGTCTGCAAGGCGGTAGACAGCCTTTGATGTTGTAGACGGAATGTCTGGACAGACGTCGGAGAGGTCTTGTGATGTAAGGGACATGAATCCCCAGATCCCAGACTAGCGGGACTCTCGGAAGTGCCGGGACAAGTCCCAGATGAAAGCAAACTAGACGGCAGATTGATTCAGTCAGTCTAAAACAGGGAGAAAGCCAGACTCTGGACTGATTAGCGTCTAGACTTTTTGGTGACGTCACGCAAGCCCCGATTTAAAACCAGTTGCGGTAAACAAGTTGGAGTGAGTCGACCAAAAATTCTGAAGTGTTAAAGATCGGCGCAGTATTCCGAGTTGTGTTAATTGAAAGAGACTATAGTGTCAAAGGGTTGATTTTTATCGGCGGACATAGATCCAGTCTGTGATTGCATAGTCTCAATCATCAACCGCAATAGGCATATGGTAGTCTATTAATCATATCTAACTTAGAGTATGATTAGGAATAGAGTACAGTACTGTGCGGTGATCGAATGTTCTATAAGTGCGGTGCTAGAAAGTATTATAGGAGCGTCGGCACTAGTAACCTATTGTGTAGCTTTAACTAGCTTGTGTAATATATCATTTAACTCAGGGAGTTAAGGACAATGTAGTGGGATAATAATTAGAGAGATTGAGGATGGTTGGGAGGAATGAAGGGAATGTGAAATGGTAGGATTTTCCAGTAGGGCATCTGCTGGGTTTCTACCCGTTTACTTTAATGTTTCCTTGTGTTTCCATGTCTCAGACCAATGTGATGAGCTATTTAGCCGTATGACAGAGTTCGGTTCTCTGTTATAGATCTGAGTGCTGCTATCGGCCTACACTCACCTAATTAAGATCAGAATTGAGTTGCTCTCACCAGGGGATTCTCTATTCTACAGGTTCCACTTACAGGTCTACTTGTTGATGGTGATACTAAAACAGAGTTAGGAATAGGAAGAAGGGGCAACGAGGTTTGCATAGTCAATAGGGAAGTAGGGCACGGTCAAGCACCATAATATGGGGTAGTTAGGGTGGGTCGTCCTATGACGAGGATCTTAGAAACAAGGTCAGTTGTGAATGACCCATCCTCCGATATGGACGTATGATTTAGCTGGGCAACATCTGGCTTGATTGATGGTTTGTTATAACCTATCTCCGTTGATTCTGAATAAAGTAATATGAAGAAAGAACCGTCTTGGAGTTATTGCCAGTTCACCGTTACCTCGCTGTACTGTTACAGTGCGGAAATGTTGCCCAATGACCAGAATCGAGTTTGAACCAAGTACTGCACCACTATACTTGATGAAGCCAGAGATCTATACTGTGCTTGTACGACAGACTGTGGAAAATTCGATATCTCCGGCACCATAGCACCTAATATGATCCCTAGTGAACGCTCATTATCTCCGGTACTGTTCAACGCCTACACAGTGAGAATCACCAGTAAGCAGATCACTGGACCTGGCAGGACATTGTCATATGCCGATGATGTTTTAGTGTATCGTCAGGGTAAGGATAGAGAGGAGGTTGCTGTGGAACTACAAACCGAACTCAATCGCATAAGTACTTGGTGTGATGAAGCTGGGGCAATGGTCAACCCAACAAGGCAACAGTGACTTGGTTCTCGTTGAATAATCATATTGTCAACAATCCAACACCAACTGTAATGCTGTGTTCAGAGACGGTGGAAAGAACGCAGGCAATGAATTACCTGGGGATACGGTTTGATCGAAGCCTTGCTTATAATGTGCACATAGACCAGGTGATAACAAAGGCCAAGCGGGGCTTGGCAGCGATGCGGGTGATGGCGGCAGCAAACTGTGGGCAGCGCCATCTATGTCTTCTGTACGAGGGGCTGGTCATGTCTGTTTTGGAGTATGCAATGGCAATCCTGACTCTCAGCCATAAGCAGATAGAAAGGATGGAAAGGATACAGAATGAAGCTATGCGCATTATTCTTGGATGTACAAGAGATACAGCATGCAGGGCGATGCGCTACCTTCTTGATTTTCCAACCATTGAAGAGAGAATGCAAGTTTGCAGGGCACGCGCCTACCTCAGAATTAACGCAAACACACAGCATCCACTGCATAGTGAAATTAGGAAGGTGAAGGGCAGCAGGTTAAAAAGAGGACGGTCGTGGATGGGTCAAGCCGAAGACATTCTTCAACAGGTGTGTTCACTTGAGGACTTAGAACCTGGCGAGGAGTGGGTGCAAGTGCCAACAGACTTCTGCACATCCTTTTCAGTTGCATCCAACTAGATAGAAAATGCAGACAAGAAAATCCGGCTGCTGTGGAGGCTGAAGTACAAGCGTTGATTTTCGAGAATTCGCTAGACAGTGACGCGGTCATCTACACAGATGGGTCGGTCGTCCGACATGTGAGAAGCTCATGGGCCTTTACAGCTCGGGCCGGAGGGAGAATTGTGAAGGAGGACTCTGGTGCTTTCACTGAAACCACAAGTAGCCTGACCATGGAAGTCATGGCAGTAAGTAAAGCAATAACATGGCTCGAGACACAGACATTCACTAGGGCTTGTTTCCTTAGCGACTCAATGAACATGATCAAGAGGATAGAGGAGGGGTCGATCCGAAGAGATTGGTTGCTGCCTCTGGAGCGGTCTCGGCTGGCAAAGATTAGTTTCATCTTCGTGCCAGGTCATGCGGGAGTACAAGGAAATGAGCGGGCTGACAAGCTTGCAGGTGAGGCTACTGTGGAGGGCGGACGCGCCATGGACCAGGCTGACATTCTGAATGCTCTACGAGAAGGGAGACTTTTGCAAGAACCAAGTGATGACTGTGAATCTACAACAATGGCCAGACTGCGAGAGCAGTAAATTAAAAGAGGGGTGGCCAAACAAGAACACTACGCAGGAAGCCAAAGAAGATTGATAAACCAACACAGAACTGGCGTCGTTAGCCGCTATACGCTGCGGGATTTGCTGAGGAGGGGATCCGAGCACTTATGGACTGAATGGTCCCATGTGCAACGAGGATGATCTGTCGACTAACTAACTAACTAACTAGTGAACGCTAGAGAAAGTTTCAAGATGTTGATCAACTGCAAGCTCTTGGCTGGGTCGTGAAATCCATATTTATCGATCAACTCCTCCGGGCTCTGTTGTGTGAGAGCCGCTACCGCTGTCAAGTCTTCGCCGGGCTCTGTTGTGTGAAAGAGCCGCTGTCAAGTCCGGGCTCTGTTGTGAGAGAGCCGCTGTCAAGTCTCCTCCGGGCTCTGTTGTGAGAGAGCCGCTGTCAAGTCTCCTTCGGGCTCTGTTGTGTGAGAGGGCCGCTGTCAAGTCTCCTCCGGGCTCTGTTGTGAGAGAGCCGCTGTCAAGTCTCCTCCGGGCTCTGTTGTGAGAGAGCCGCTGTCAAGTCTCCTCCGGGCTCTGTTGTGTGAGAGAGCCGCTGTCAAGTCTCCTCCGGGCTCTGTTGTGTGAGAGAGCCGCTGTCAAGTCTCCTCCGGGCTCTGTTGTGTGAGAGAGCCGCTGTCAAGTCTCCTCCGGGCTCTGTTGTGTGAGAGGGCCGCTATCAAGTCTCCTCCGGGCTCTGTTGTGTGAGAGTCGCTATCGCTGTCAAGTCTTCGCCGGGCACTGGGGCACTGTTGTTCGTGTGGTTTGCTAACGGGATTGTTTTTGGCGGACGACATGGATACCTACATCTGATTGTACCTCCCACTGTTGCAGGGACTTCAAAGACTTCTGCATTCCGCCGAAGGATACATAGTAATTAGGGTAATTTCAGTAAACATTTTAATTTTGATCATAATAGTATTTATTACTAATATTGACTTACACTCGAATTAACCTAATTTAATTTGTAGATATACTATTAATTCATATCATTGATTAGAAATTGAATTATTTTAGCTTATAGATACAACAAAATGGCACAAGATGAAGCGTCGTTGACACAGGTTTTAAGTGGAGTTGGGAGAGCAACTGGTAAATTAATTAATTAGAATTTACAGTATAAATGGAACAGCCAGACCTGATGATCTGACCGTTACTGTAGAAACTGCTAACTTGTGCCTTGATTTGGTAACCAGAAGATAGAACTTATATACCGGTCAAGTAAATATATGTAGATTTAATTAGATTAAGTAGATTGGATAGTGTTAATTCTGGATTATATTAGTTATATTAATTATTATTTCCTTGAGACACGTAGCAAAGAACATGAAAGGTTTAAGCCAAGAATTGAAAAGGGTGTCCATATGGCTAGAAGATAGTCACTGTTTAATGAAAACAGAAGACAACATAACGTTATATATAGGGACAGTTACGTTGAGCCAGTTATGACTAAGGTTAGAGGTGGTTATAATGAACAAAGATACAGAGATGGGCCTGAGAGAAACCTTTCCAGGAAACAATGGAATTGGCCATCCAATAGTATGACTGCTAGAAAAAGACGGGACGAATGGTTTGAGCAAAGACGGAGACAGTATCTGAAGTCAGGGTCGAAGGACAGAGTAGAACACATAAAAAGAAATTCAACTACTCCTAAGGTGGTTGCAAATCTGACTGTTAGGCAGGAAAAGAAGACGACGGTATTAGTAAAGAAAATAGACCAAGAGACACAGACGCAGACAAGTAGTACGATAAATGATAGTACGCAGACACAAATTGATACTGTGGAGAGGACAACTCAGGTACAGCCAATTAAGAAAATAGAAAAGGGGATGCAGACTATCAAGACGGTAGAAGAAGTTACAGAACCACTAAGGGAGAAAGTAGAAAAGAGAGACACACTTAAATTTAACGAAGACAGACAGACAAAAACCAAGGATGCCAGAGGACAGGTAAGGAAATGTATCAGGGACAGGAATGCAACTACTCTGGTAGTCAACGTGGGTACGACTGATGTGGCAGATTCCTCAGATAGAAACATTGAAAGTATCCCAAACCGGAGCATGAAAGATGGAAGTATAAATAAAAAGAAGGTCAGACGTTCTAGTGCCGATTATAGGGATGTTATCGACGTGTCTGCAGTAAACTATAATAAGCCTGCTGAGGGAACCATTACTAGTGAATCTTCTAAAGACGAGATGGGAAGGTATAAGAGGTATGTGACTTATTCAGAAAATAGTGAGCAGACGAACGCAGTAACGACACGAACAACAAATAGGAGTAAACGTAGGAAAGCATCTAAACCGACCTATACAGTAGATGATGAGAGAAAGCTTAGGGAATATATGAGTTTAAAACCTCAATACTTTACAGATATTGAAAACGAGTTTGATTGCTACTTCTCATGAAATCAGATACCATAATCAGAAGATACTTTGTTATAGTGAGAGTTGAAAACTTGACTGTGACGTGACGGAATACCTTGAAAGAATCTGACGCGTAAATAGTGTAGGAGGAGAAGTGAATGATTTGTTATGCGTTGTGTGGACGAGCATGATATGTGCGAGTTAAAAAGAGAAGTTGATGGTGTGCTTTATGGTGCGTTGAGTGTGGTTGATCGTAGTTCCGAGGAGATAGGATGTTGAGAGGTGAAATGAATTGTTTGGTCATGCGTGGTCCTTGCGTGCGTAGGCGTGTGGACAGACCTGTGTTCGTCGCGCTGATTGAAGCAGGAGTGAGGTTTTGCACGTGTTGAAGGCAGAGGTTGTAGAGCGTTGAGGGTGTCTGATTATGTTTTAGAGGAGGTGAGATGTGGGATGTCGAAGTAGTTTGCTATAGAGAATTAGGTAGGACAAAGAATGCCATGCGTGCATATTTTGTGTTTGGTTGTGATGATTAGAGAATAGACGAGTTAGAGTGTAAAACGTTGGACGTTTGTGTTGAGTGAGGTGTGCTGGAGTAGTTGACGTAAAGTACAACTGACACGGAGAGATATAGGCTGGTTATAAATGTTGGTTGTTAGAGCTAATGTGTTGTTTGAGTAGGGTTGGCGCTGAGCTTTTGACTGGGAGTAAATAATTGAGAAAACGGGAATTAAGAAAGTAGTTGCATTATGAAAGTCTTGTGTCAGATATTGAATTGGCGTTTTGTTGTCGTGTTGCGAAGCAGATCCGGAATCGTTGGCAGAGACATGTCGAAGCAAGAGTGCCTGATACAGAGAAATGAGAGAAGATATGATTTGTATGCCTAATCGGAGTGAGGTTTGTTGTGAGGAGATACTCGTTAGTCGTATGCGGTTTTGGTTACTGTTTCTGAAAGAGTCCCGATAAATGTGAGTAACCTTGAGTAGTGGTGAGAGATGAGAGATGAGTGATGTAAGCAGAGGAAGGAGAGAACGTGATTAACCAGCTGAACGTCAGAGTATTATAAGTAGAGCACTGTAGAACGTGTTTCGATAATTGTGAGTGGCGTGACTGCCGTCGCAGTGTGTGAGAGTTAAGAGGGAGTTGAATGTAACCCTGGCTTGTTGTGGTGAGATGATGGAGAGTAGTGATGCGGGAGAATGAAACGTTGGTTGTGTCGGGTGGACAAGAGTCGTAAACTGAAATAATGTCCTTATAAAGTGACAGTAGAATTAGTTGTTGACAAATCCAGTAGCTAGATGTATTGGTGAAGTCTATAGTAAATAGACATCCTTTGGTGGTTGTAGCATTGTGGAGATACCGTGGTTAACGGGATGAATAATGTTTAAGAAGTTATAATATTTCTTAGTACAAATCAAATCCAGGGGAAACAACTAGATTAGAAAATAAGTGTGCCGAGTTACAATTTCCATTAGTAGGTAGATGAATTGTGGTACCCTGAAATAGCCACACTAGTTAGCAAATGGAGTAATTTGAACTGTAGTTAACAGCAATTGCTTGGGTTATATTTCAAATACTGTGCTGTGCTATGATTTAGTTTTGCAATGGATTTAATATTATGAAGGGGGATAATCAATAGTTTGAGTTGTAAAGTTAACCCCTAATTGTTATGATTATTGAGCAACCTTGAATGTTACTCGGGTTACTTGATTTACACATTGGCTCATATTGAGTGTGTTCTTAACGGAACGTATAATTTGATTTTAGGATATGAATTGTTGTGTTTTCAGTCTTTTACGTACAAACTACTGGTCCGTAAAAGAGACCAGTAGTGTTAGATGACACTAAGTAATTTTCTTTTAATTTAAATTGATGCTTGTTTTAATATGAAATTATGAAAATGTTGGGGATAAACATTGCATAGAAAATGTTGGGGTGGGGGGGGGGGGGAAGATATCCTGTTTTAATTTGGATTGCTCATAATTGTGGTTTTCATTTGAATTCCCTTGTTTAATATTTGATCAATTAACTTGACTTGTAATTAGACAGTTGTTATGTTGCTATTTATGATTAAGTTTGTTAAAAAGTTGATTTAGACTAGGTCTAATAGAAATAGGACACCACATTCTGATAAAGAGAGACATATCGCCTTGTTAGTAGTAAGTTTAGGTAACCATGGAGTGAGCGCCATGAGCTTGCTGGTTTTTAGAAGAAGTAGACGTGGGTAACGCTTATAATAAGTGCTGCGCCAGACAGCGTTAATGCGTAAATAGTAAAACATGGATTGAATGCCATGTTTTAGTCCGAAGAGTAATTATATACTGTGGATATCAGTACAATAGTTGGGGGATTAAATGATGAATAGTGAATTATAAAGGGAAGTAAGTATGTCCATTGTCAATGTGGCTATGGTATAATCATGATGGAACATGGATTGAGAGCCATGGAGGTTTTGGAAGGTGCGGACAAGGGAGACATTTACAGACAGGTAAGACCATAATAAAGGGATATAGTTGGCATTGAAAATAGCTGCGGTTATCAGCAATGATTGGAATAAACATGGACTGAGAGCCATGGGGTTTGGATTAAGTTAGGTAAGTTCATAATATATGAATTATGAATATTATTAATTGCCTGGTTGCAGCATGGGCCGAGATGAATATAGTTTGAATGACAGAGAGTAGAAGTTAAGTTCACAGTAAGTGAACAGCGATATTAATTTTTGGGTTACAGCATACACCAAATGGACCTGAGTTAAAAGCCATAAAGTAAAAGTATGGGTAATAATGGAATGTCTATAATAGATAGACAGAGATAAGATGGGCTAGATAGGTTAGAAGGTCACAGACATGAGTTCAGTGGCGGTATTTTTTTGTGTGCTGTTGATAACGGCATGAATTGACAAGTGGAGGTTTTAGGAGGTATTGCCCATAACAAATGGACATTAATAGTAGTAGTGGGTTGCTGAGGCTTTCAGCGAGATTAATAGAGAAGCTGATATGAAGTATTCCTGAGTTGCTGGAGTGATGTATGTAAGGGTCAGAGATTTGGTTATGTAGGTGATGTTTATAATGTTGGAGGAGGTTTTGAGTGGTAGGACCCATAGTGGACCTTTTGATTTGGGCCCTCGGGATGTGTTTTGTGGTAACGTTCAGAGTCATATTATCAGTACTGTCTGCAATAAATAGACATTTAGGGGTGGATAATATTTTTGGTGTTTTGGATATCAGTTTTAGTCAGAGATTAAATAATATACATTAAATTATATGGTGAGATTCGGAGATATGATATGAAATTGCCATAATAAGTGGTGTATTTGGGTTGTGGGAGATATGTAATTGTTTTTTTTTAGACTTTACTGCGTAAAGTCTCAGGGCGACATGGTGGGGTAAATGTGAGTATGGTTTTGTGAGGAAGGGTTCTTGTTCTTTGATTCTCCGGTGGCCACCGATTCTTTGTCTTCCTATCGTGTGTAAGTGCGCGTGACTTCAGGTTGGTTGAATGTGGAGAATTGGTAACGCTGAGATAATGCTTATTGGCGTAGACCTGTTGGTGATGATGATAGGGAGTATGGAGTATTTTCGGAAGAGTATGGCGTTTTGAATTTTTATGGTCGAGGATCAGATATTGATATATATATACATGATGAAAAGTAAAGTTAAAAAGGGTTAAGCGGATAGTTTGCATCCCTGTAGATGAGAAGAAGAAGTAACATTGATGTATATAGAAGAGGAAGTGTTGTATAATGAAGGGCGGATAGCTAGTTTCATGCGGGGTTGTAATTTACCTGTAACTTACTTAGTTTTGGGATTTAAATAATATTATAGAAGTAAAAGCAGCTAGTTATCTGAGAGGTGGAGTAAAGTAAAGTTGCGTGTGGGGGGATAGTAGCGGATAGCTATATATATTCCAAGTGAAATTAAAGGAATGATGGGGCAGTGATATGAGTTAAAAACTTGTAGGATATTTTACTTAGATGTTTTTGCCTGGAAATTATAGTAGGGTTCTGGGTTTAAGACTTTTCAGGGAAAAGTCTTGGTTGAAGAAAGGGAGGAAATGTAACAGAGTTAGGAATAGGAAGAAGGGGCAACGAGGTGTGCATAGTCAATAGGGAAGTAGGGCACGGTCAAGCACCATAATATGGGGTAGTTAGGGTGGGTCGTCCTAAGACGAGGATCTTAGAAACAAGGCCAGTTGTGAATGACCCATCCTCCGATATGGACGTATGATTTAGCTGGGCAACATCTGGCTTGATTGATGGTTTGTTATAACCTATCTCCGTTGATTCTGAATAAAGTAATATGAAGAAAGAACCGTCTTGGAGTTATTGCCAGTTCACCGTTACCTCGCTGTACTGTTACAACACGATATACTACCAAGAAGTTAGTATCAAAGTTGAAGAAAAGATGGCTCACGGATGGAAGACAGACGTTACTGAGAGGCTTGTATACTGGGCTCATGGCCTAGTTGGTCTGCAGAAACCTGACTTCTGCTGAGCAGGACTTGATGAACATATGTGTGATTTTTCCTTGAGTGATATGCTACATCACCGTAGATTCAGAACACTATACGTAAGACATATACCAATATTTATAACTACCTGGAACATTAATAGGTTGTTTTATTTTATATGGGAAAAATTGTATAACCAGTGACTTATGAACAGTTATATTTTCCCATATGACATTTAAGTTATTGGAAAGATTCTCTAATCAACAAACATTATTGAACAGTGTAAATTCACAGTGGTTGCTAGAGTGAAGACCAATATCGAACAGTGTCTATCATTGATGACCAGCGTCCTGATTGTTCGAGAGTGATCGGAGAAAGTTGTCACGTGGCCGGAGAAACATCTTCTTGGTGAGGTTTTCTGTCCAGAATACTTGGTGCTGTTGTGTGCTCAGCACAGTGATGTAACTAACTTTGCTCCTGATTCACTGGTCTGATTCTACATACACCTTAGAATATTCGACACACATTCTACACATTACACACACACATTTCTCACACACATACTCTTTGCTTTAATAAATTATTTGTTGTATTTATTTGTTAAAGCTAGAGTTGTTGAGTATGTTGTGTTGGGGAAGAATGAGAGGGGGCATGATCCAGGGGTGAGTGAGAGTAAGAAAGAGGTGTCTACAGACTGAAGGAGTTTTGTGGACGGATTCTGGTGGTTTCTCTAGGACAATAATATTGGGTTAATAAAATTGTGGGTGTTGATTCCCCTCACTCCAGGGACGACACTAAAGTAATAAAGGATTACTACGACGGGTATATGCCTGGGCAGAGAGGAGGAGGAAGGTCAAAGAGAAGATGGGTGCAGAATGTGATGGATTCTCTCCAGATGGGTGTATCAGACACGGGACATCTTTCTTATGATCGAGAGGTTTTCCAGAAGGTTGTTATGGGAGCGAGGTACTACAAAGAAAATGCTACCGAATGAATAACACAGATATTAAAGGTCTCTTTCCACAAGCCTTAAAGCGCATTGGTCATAAGTTGCTAGACGCGTATTTCTATGCACCAATAATGTGGTGAGTATCACTGACGGCCGCCTTTACTTTCCAAGACTTTTCATAGTGCCCATTTTAGGCTAGGTGTACCTGGAAGCCCAGGCTAATGTTTAAACTTCGATTACGTCTCAATGCGGATGGAACCCCTGACCTCGGGGACGGCAGGTAATTGTCCACCTATAGTTATTCCCACAGTTTAATGTTGGGCATCTCAATTAAACATGCATTACAAATGGCTACTAGTCAAATTGAGACTGTGTCGCCCTTTACACATAGCTGTAAGATCTGCTGTAGTGCCTAGTTGCATTTAGAAAGCTGTCCTTCACTGGCTGGATATGACTAAAATTGATTCATCATCATCAAGTGCCATGCCAGCTGGCGTCGGCGTTCATGGCTTTCCACAGATCCCGGTCTTTGGTTTTCTGAATCAATTGTGCTGATGATATTCCTCCATGCCATCGTCTCAATCCATCCAGCATCATTTCTCTTGGTCTGCCTCTGCCTTTCTTCCCCTCGATCTTTCCAGTTGTCACGATGTTCTCCAATGCCTCTCTTCTCATCATATGACCGAAGAAAGATGTTTGTCTCTTTCTTATTGTTGTATACAATGTTCTAGTTTCATTAGCCTGGTTCACTCAGTCGTTGTTAGTTACTCTGGCTATCCAAGGAATTCGCAAAATTCGTCTCAGAAACCACATCTCTGTTGCTTCTAATTTCTTCTTAATTCGTTCATTTACATTCCAAGATTCACTATAAAAATTGATTATGCTGCTAAATGTGTTGATTGTCTATGGGGAAATGCTCTCAATGTTGATTAATTAGACATGTGAATACGTGGTCATTTGTACCTTATCGCCGTTTCCAAGACAGCTTTGCTTTAAACGCCGTATTATACGCATAGTAAACAAACGTATTAATTGAAGAGTTAAATATTTCAAAATACATGCGAAACAAATTCATGCAGATATATAAATAGTTATATCGCTTTCCAAGCCTGAATTCATGTTCAGCGAACGTGGCAGTGCTTACAATTATCTTTGGTGTGTTACACAATATAAAAACTAAAGAAATGAGAAAGACTTGTTTAACCACACGAATGTTTTTCCCAGTTAATTTGTCTGTATTATCAATAGAAGAATCAATTTTCCCCTTCACGTAAGAAACATCTTTGAGAATCACATGGATCTGTGAAGCTTGCCTGAATCTTGAAGCCGCGCGGAGGCTGTTGATCATAATTACTATACAGACAAGAACGATAAACTCTGTGCCAACAGGCAAGACCATGTGTATTAGCGTCCATACAATATTTTTTATAGACTCTCTGAACGGCGATACCCAAAACGTGGGTCTAGATGTGTTTGTCCGTGTGTCTAGTCTATCCATGATTCCCATGCTGGCGAGAATCGGCGTGTAGATGACAACAGCGAAAGCAGCAAAACCTGTCATGAATACTGCCGTCCTTTTAATAGTAAAGGTATGTTTAAAGTGTAGAGGCTTGGCTACACACATACACCGGGCAACTGCTATAAAAGTTGTCGTTAACGTATTGGTTACATTAACAAGTATCATAACGCTGGCAAAATAAACATATACTCCATACGGATCAACTGGAAACAGTTTGGAATATGTTTTCTCAATGTAACTAAAAGCTGATGAGATTGCGAAACAATATGAAGCTACGAGAAAGGCTAAGTCAAATACTGACAAAGCCAGGAATGACACGGTGACACTGTCATTAAGTCCCATAGCGATAAACGTTTGGATGTTGATGACATTTGATATTATTCCTAATAGTGCAAAGATAGTCCATGTAACGCAGCAAAATAATAAAATAATGTTATATTGGTTTTCATCCATCATTCCTGACAGGGTGAGACTTGTAATGGAGAAATTTTCCATGATACAAATGTGTATTGTTCAGATATTTATTTCTCAATAGTTATTGTTCTTCTTGTCTGTGAGTGGGATTGTAATTTACCCACTATCAGTTTTTCTTGAGCCTATGTTGTATCTTCGAGCTAGTTACCTAATTAGGAAAATAACTTAACCATACGTGGTTGTTTGTATTGAAATGCGAGAAACGTATATATTTGAAGACATTGGTATTTGTTCATATAAAGTACTAGGGGTGGGATTTCCCTACAAACAAATTAAGACAATGTTGTTGTTTTTTCGTGTTGCATTTACAAATAATAGATTTAATATAATTAATGTGAGCAGCTGTTACACATATTTTATAATGACATAGACAATCCGTTACACGCTCGTGGATATTCTAGAACGTATAGATGTGTCCTTATTTAATAATCACAAACACCAATTACTCGTCGGAACGCTGCTTGTTTCTTGTTTCATTATCATTTATAGGGATTTCCCTACAAACAAATTAAGACAATGTTGTTGTTTTTTCGTGTTGCATTTACAAATAATAGATTTAATATAATTAATGTGAGCAGCTGTTACACATATTTTATAATGACATAGACAATCCGTTACACGCTCGTGGATATTCTAGAACGTATAGATGTGTCCTTATTTAATAATCACAAACACCAATTACTCGTCGGAACGCTGCTTGTTTCTTGTTTCATTATCGTTATGACTCCGAATGAACTTCAGTAAACAAAAGGCGAACTGTAAATTCAACATCATGAATTGATTTGTCAACATCTAGCTTGAAATAACTTTTGTAATGTATTTGGGAAGCTTTATGTGAATGTTATCATAACTATCATAATAATATTTTATTATTTACAAATTATCCAAAGCCGTAAGTTAGTTAATTAGAAATATTGACTCACTTAAAGGAAAAAGCCCAACAGATGGGGCTGGTTATCAACCAAGATAAGACAGAATATATGGTAATTTCAAGAGACGGAATGGCTAAAAACTCTGGCCACATACAAATAGATAATATGACCATTAAAAGAACGGAAACATACAAATACCTGGGTACAATCTTCAACTGCTCCAACATCATAAGGGAAGAAATACAAACTAGAATCAACTCTGGAAATAAGATATACTATGCACTACAACATCTACTAAAATCAAAGGCGCTATCTCGTAACACCAAAATCACAATATACAAAACTCTGATCAGACCAGTTGTGCTGTATGGCTCTGAAACCTGGAGTACAACGAAAGGAGACGAAGCCTTGTTACAAACCTTTGAGAACAAAATTTTAAGACGCATCTTTGGACCCATTAGGGATACACAAAGTGGAGAGTGGAAAAGAAGAAGTAACAAAGACATTTATGATTTGTTTAAGTCCCCGCTAATCACTGGTATCATGAAGGCTAATAGACTACAATGGCTGGGGCATATTGAAAGAATGGAAGATAATAGGGAAACAAAACTCGCTTACACTCAGGAAATAAATGACCGTAGACCCCGAGGTAGACCAAGAAGGCGGTGGAGAGATAATATACATACAGACCTACAAGCACTTGGAATCAACGACTGGCAAGAGAAGGTCCACCAGAGAGACGAATGGAGACAGATTGTATTTGCAGCAAAGAACCTCAATGGCTCGGAATGCTGAAGAAGAAGAAGAAGAGAAGTAAGTTAGTTAATTGCGTATCCTTCAAAGGACGTCGCAGTCACCCCCAGCAATTTTAACTGTTTGCGATCTCTTAGGGAAGTTTACGTACAGTAGTCTGCCATTACTTTCTGAACGACCGGCACCTATAAGATTTTATAATAAAACCAAAGCAAGACGGTCTGCAGCCAAATCGCCCACAGCTATCTTTCGAACGCGGTATGCAGGATTACGAACAACGTTCCTTTGCCACGAAGCCGGTGGCAAGTAAGTGGGTAATTCAAATTACACCAAAATTTACTCAACAGCAGTTATTTCTGCTGGCGGGGTCAATTATTTTCCTTGACTGCTCCAACTACTGATCATGTTAACGTATCCATGGTTATTATCTAGCAAACCGATGTATCAATACAAGTACGTACTGTACTTAAACACAGAGTTAAGCCGTAGATTATGAGACAATTATGTTTATCAAACGATGTTGCTTCCATACACGTTAATGACATGTCTAAACCGTAAAATTACGTACATTGACCAGAAAAAAATCGTAGGAAGTAGCTGAAACAATTTTAGTACAGCTTGCGTATATCATATACAAAAACCACTGTATTGACGAGACCATTGTGGGTGACCAAGTGCCCACCATTGACGACGAGCAACCATCACATAGAGACATAGCTAACACAATATGTTCGGGAATCAACAAAGGCTGCCTTGAATGTCGTAAGCTAGTAGACGAAGTGCATAAGTTGTCCCTATATGATGCGAATGTGACACAACGACGTTCAGTGTGGGGTGTGACTAGAACCGGTCGCATCTGTACTTTTCTGCGACGCAGGACTCGCGAGTTATCAGTGTGGCTGATTCTCAACTGATGCGTCAGGAATTGCATCCTTGGTGGATTTTGTATGAAGGGTTAGGTTATAAAGAAATAGACTCTCTTGAACCTTAGGTTCAGGGTTAAGAGATAATGAGTTAACTGATTTGTTGGCATCAGGACATTAACACTGACGGAACTGACGTTGTATTAAGGACATATACTCAGCATTACATATGTCAGGTTGCTATCTTTTGGGTACTGTGCTGAAAACTCAAGCCGACGAAGCGACTTGTCGTTTAGCACTATGTGCGGTAGTGTGGTTCAACGGGCAGAAAAGTGTTTAGAAAATGTCCAGTGATTGGCACGAAAAAGCGTTGTATCAATGCATATTTTCTTTGGTTGTTTCTGTAGCCGGTATGGTCAGATGGGGATAGCATTCGAGAATAATAGACAGATAACTCTTTCTGCTTCCCCCAGTGACGAGAAATGTGACAACTTAAATGGACAATTTGGTTGTTTTTGCAGACTGTAACTTACAAACGATAACAAGAATAATAAACGGTGTAATCAAATTGAGAAGGCAGTAGTGTTATAAGTCGCTTATACACATGATTTCCCTCGTCCATGGACGAGTAGTTAGGTAATAGGTCTATGAAGGTGGCGAGGGTGAAGTGTGGGAAAATCTGTAAGTTGTGGAAGTGAAAATCTGGAAGTTATATTTGTTGGTCGGGGGAGTGTAGGAAAATCTGGAAGGTACTAAGTTATATATTTTTTGGTTGGGGAATCTCGGGGGCGGGGTGTGACGGAACGGGGTGTATGAGGGGTGAAAAAAAGTTATATTCGTGTGAATGGTCGGTACCTGTCAAATGTGTGAGGGGGATGTGATTAGTGTAATGTTAGACAACTACGGGTGCTGAGGCAGAGGTGGTTGTATAGAGTAGTGAAAACGTGGTGTATAAACGAGGGTTCCAAGGGCGGGGTGTGACGGAACGGGGTGTATTCGTGTGAATGGTCGGTACCTGTCAAATGTGTGAGGGGGGATGTGTTTAGTGTAATGTGATGTTAGACAACTACGGGTGCTGAGGCAGAGGTGATTGGGTGTATAGAGTAGTGAAAACGTGGTGGATAAACGGGGGTTCCAAGGGCGGGGTGTGATGGAACGGGGTGTATGGTGCGGGGTCGGAGACCACGCCGCCTGAACTTTGATAGTCAATACACTTGACAGATGGGCGCGACAACCTCTCTCAAAGCCACAGTTGTACACATATACACACATACAGACGTACAATCACATGTACACACATTCAAGTACAGATACAGACACGCGTACAAACTCAAAGCCACATTTGCACATACAGACAGACATACACATATGTACATACAGACACACATATATACATGCATACAAACTCAAAGACACACTTGCACATACAGACAGACATACACACGTGTACAAACAGACACATATACAGACATGCATACAAACTCAAAGACACACTTGCACATACAGACAGAGATACACACATGTACACACATACAGACACGCGTACAAACATACAGACATGTACAGAGACATCACACGTACACACATTCAAGTACAGACATGGTCATCACGAGTGCAGACACACAACTATACAGACATGCGTACAAACATACAGACATGTACACACATGTACACACAATCACAAAGCCACACTTGTACACAAGTACACACATTCCAGTACAGACACAGACACGCGTAAAAAATAGACAGACACATGTACACTTCTACATACAGACACAGACGTACAAACACACAACTACAGTCAAACACAAGCCGAGGCGTACGATTGCGTGAGAAAACATCACACGTTTCGTCACCGGCGGGTACGATTGCGTGGGAACACCACCACATACGTTTCCTCACTGGGGCGGGTACGGAGATATGTCAATAATAATACTAGAATGTGAGGCGTCTGTGGCAAACACGTCTGTGGCGTTCTGCGATGGTACCACTACAACCCTTGATATGAATGCGGTGAGCATACTTTTTTTTTTTTGGTTGGTTGATTGTTTCAAGTGGCTGGGTTTCACGTGGTTGCCCACTTCTTGTCCCGAGAGACATCAACACTGACACACATATAGACAAGAAAACCATACAATGGAACAAAAACACAATAAAACAGAGAGAAAAAATTAAAAACAAACAAAAAAAGTAACATTTTCAAACGGATTTTATTGGTATACAACATCAAAGTATATTTAAAACTGGCTTCGTTTACGACCCAAAGGGATCAGAGGGACTTGATTATTGTAGAAAGATGTCTGGTCTTTCAGAGGCCTGTCTTGACTGTCGGTAGACTGCTCTGGCTTGTATGTAGCTTGGTCATCATAACTTAGTTTCTCAAAACCAGCTAGAATGTCAGCCTTCATCGAGACGAGAGATTCAAACTCTGCTTTCGTAAGTGTAATTCCCACATTGAAAGGATACATCATCTCAGAATCATAATACTGGTGTAGATGGAGTGTCGTCGTTCCTCTGTCTTGAGAAACTGTCACCGCTTTCAAACTGTTGGCTAGCTGTCTGGGCATATCAACAGGTCTTGACATGAATAACCACTCGGATGTAGACATCTTGCTCGTTGTAGACACAAAAAGACGAGTGGTCTTTTCAGTTTATAACGATGAATTTATCTAGTTTTAGACAGGTCTGGACTTGTCTTTTTTAGCCACAGGGTAACCAATCGAAACACGAGACGGTCGTTCACGTGTTGTCTGTGTCCAAATGGTTGCAGGATACGTGACATGCACATCAATAAGAAATACAAGGCGTACAGACCACAAGTGGTGTTATTAATGTCTTGTAACATACGGGTGTTGTACACAGGTGGTCTGTCGGAGTGTCGGTGTATAAAGCGGATAATGTCGGTGTGTAATGGTGTCAAGCCAAATGAATCGAAATATTCAAACTGACCTAGACCATTAAAATATAGGACGAACCAATGTGAACCAGAGTAAGCACTGGTGTCAGTATTGACGATCAAAGCGGTTGGTTGTGTTCTATCAATGTGTCTAGGCAAATGATCTCTAGCGCATAGGTTGACTAGTGAAAGGCGTCGAACAAGCAGATCAGACATGATTAATTGTCTTAGCTGTTGGGTATCCATTATGATATGTAATCTGTTAGCACTTGTCTCGTCTTGGAAACTTCTAGGACCGAGTCGAGTTCCGCGTATACGACGACTTGTAGAGGTGCATCCGTTATAATATCAAACTTTAGTTCTACTGACAGTGGACCAGATTTCGCCAATTCAAACTGCTCCCCGTCTAATATACTAGGAGTCAGATCAAAACCATATAGAGCGTACCCTTGACTAAAACTTTCATAATTGATACTATTCCCGATATCCTTACCGGTGAGACCTAGGGCCAAATTGGTACCATGGAAAGCTCGCATGTACTGACTCGTGGTATAATTCATGGTTAAAGGTTTGCCTGTGACACTACGCCATCAGACTCAAATAGTTTAACTGATAATGATTGAATATGAAGGGGTTAGTGTTTAGCTCCCCGTTGAAACAGGAAGCATTCACTAAACCGATCACCACCAGGGTCGGTGTCTGGCTGAGGAAAAGGTTATCTTGTGTGTGGGAAAACATACCTTTAGGGATAGAAAAGGTTTTTACCACGACTCTTTTAAAAGGATACTTGGCATTGGATCTCAATAAAGCTTTTTCATGGGCCAGAGAGATAGCTGGATTTAACTTAGCTTTCCTCACCAAGAGGGTGGCGTAAGTAATGACACTTTTGTACCCACCATTTACATCCGTGGCAATCACATTAAAGACGGATTTTGATGGGGTTAGTTTGATTTTAATATCGACGCCATTCAACATGTACCTGTCCTGATTGAAAATATCGGAATGTAGGCGCCCCATCATATCCAGAGGCACACTTTAGCTGGCTAAAGATCTTCTTTTGGCTAGACCTGTATTGGTATCACCCTTCGTGTCTGTCATAAACAAATGAGTATCTTGATAGTATAGAGCTGACGTCAGATGACTCTGTTTGGCCTCTTCGCCATAATTCAGAAGAGCTTCCAAGTAGGCCCTGTACGGATACGAATTTTCACTCGGTGAAATAAGAGTGTCGTTCAGGGACACGTCTACTTGAGAAAACAAACTATGCAAATAATAATTTATAGGACCGACTTCGGCTGTGTTTGGTAGGTCGTCGCCATTGGGCAGTGTAACTTTGGCTCTAACGTGAAGAAAAGTATTAAACAAATCAATGTAATCTTCACCGACACCAGAGATGGAGAATTCGATGGTGCCCCATAAGCTAACGTGGCCAACGGATGAATCTCCACCAACTGTCCCTCTTCCATGGCCGTCTGGGTGGGAGCACACTAAACAGATCCAGACCAGAATGCAGACACTCGCACGACTTGGGATGAATTAACGCCATTATGAGAAAATATCCGAATGTCCCGGTTGGTGGTGATGTGTCTTATGATTCGACGGCTTTCTGACTGCTGGTTTTATTCTTTTACTGGGCTGACCTGGTGGGGCGGCTCGTTTTCGTTTCCTAATCCCACTACCTGATTGGGTGATGTGTTGAGCAGCGCCTTGGAGTAAGCGTTGACCAACATCTCTGGCGTGTTCTTTGAAGGACTCACCAACATTCCTACCAGCTAGGCCATCTTGAGCCACTTGCAAACCCGTCCCCAGTCCTTCTCTCAATAGGGCTTTGCCACCAGTCTTCAACCAAGGAAGAATTGTGCGTCCAAGACCACTAAAGAAACTACCAATTCCATGACCTCGCTGACTTCAACAACCCACAAAAACAGGGAGACCACTTCCGGCTTGATTGCAGAAATAGTCCTCGTACAGTTTGTGGTTGCGTTGGATTGGCATGTGCCTAACCATGTTACTACTGAAGTTCCACCTGTAAATGAGATAGGTTTCCCCTGCTCATCGGTTATAAGAAGTTCAATCGTGTCAAACGAAAATCGACTGAGGGGTACGTAATGTGGCTTGTCATACATCCTAAATACGGAGGTGGTAGATCTGTCTAGAACAGGTAATGTCCGCAGTAATGGTACCATCACATCACCAACCATCCGCGAGGTGACAATGTCGGAATATACGAAGACATTTTTCGTGCCCTGGTCTAAATCTACTTCACCCACACCAGACAGACTGGATTCAGTCTCGGTGACATGTGTCGAGGGAAATTGTAAAATTTCTGCCAACTTGTCACTAAGTCTAACTTCAGCCCCCTGCTCGTATAACTGGAAACGAGCCTTATTCGAAATATCGTTATAAGAGAACATCATTTGGTTATGGTCTTGCAAGGCATCATCGAGACGTAGCCATTGCAGTTCATTGATAAATCTCACATCCTCGATAAGCAATATATTCAATTCAGCAATGAATTTTTCTGTTGATTTGTACAGACCAGGCGTCAGCGTAATCTTCATCGGTGGGTCGTCTAGCTCTGGAGGTGAAAAGTACTTTATCCACACCTCGTCTTTCAAAGTATTAAAATAAGTGTTAGGAAACTGAATATCGACCAAACCAACCTCGTACTGGGAGGTGAGTTCAATAGTTTGCGGCAGCTAGACAAAGAAATGTCCGGCATTATTTTGAGGGTATATTTGTAATGAGGCATTACTGGGCAGCGTCACGTAAAAACTCATTTTAGTCTATTCGAGGTCTGAATGTTTCCTGATTCGATAATGTAAAGTTAGCACTGAAGTCCCACCATTGAATGAGAGTGTTTTACCCGTATCGGTAGTTAAAAGTATTTCCACCGTGTCGAAGGAGAATCGACTTAATGGTATATAATGTGGTTTATCATAAAGATGAAACACTGAAGGTGACAATCGGTCCAATATAGGAACAGTCCTTAGGAAAGGAACCATGACGTCTCCAACTGGTCTCGCGGCTACTAGATCGGAATAGACGTAGATATTTTTTAACTTCGCTATCCATCTCTAATTCTACATCACCGTATAATAAGACATTGTCGTCTGATAGAGTCGAGCTTGGAAAACCCAACATATTTTTCAATCTGTCACTAATTTTAGCCTGGGCGCCCATTTCAAATATTTTCATCCCGACTCTTTTCCAAGGTGTACCTAGCAAGAATTTGATGTTTACTTTCTCGTCTACTTCGGTTTCTACACACAACTTATTCAATTCCTCGATGAAAGTTTCACGGCTGCTGAACGGACCCGGTGGACATACAAGCGTTATAGGTTCTCTACCACTACCTTTAGGTGGAAAGTATTGAATCCAAATTTCCCCAGGTAAACCGTTAAAATACGCATTGGGGAATTGAATCTCGGCCAGGCCCACTTCGTATTGGGTCGTTACATCAATAGTCTGCGGCAACTTGACAAAAAAGTGACCTGGGTGGTTGTTGGGAAATACCTTTGGTGCCGTATTGCTCAGTAAAGCCACGTAGAAACTCATCGTTTTTCTAGTTTAGGATTAGGTAGCATATAACCCAAACAACTACTAATTAGAGCTACCCACAGCTTGCCGTCTGGTCCGTCTGCGCTGCCTTGAGTCAGATTGAACAAAGACACGGCAATTAAACCATATATAACCACCATTTGACACAGAAATACAATCTCTGGATGCGGCACACTGTTGTCAAAAAATGACCAGATCGAAGTTCTTTCCACATCTGTCGGTTGTGGGCACACCACAATAGTTTCCACCTTGTCTTCAGTCACACCACTAGTCTCCATAACTAGCTAGTTGCGTGTCAGCTATCCAACTATTGAATGAATTGGGATAACCAAACCACTTCACTAAATACTCTTTCCCACCATCCGTGTTTCGATACGATACACTTGCTTGTCTCCAACTAGTTGTATTTCTTCTCTGTAGAATGAGCCCTGTAGTTCCTGTCCCGAATCGTCTTTTAACAAATAGGTTACCGGACTCGTCTGGTTTATGCGACTGACGGTAAACAATACTTTTGTCCACGCGGGCATTTACCCTTTTTTACAAGGTTGTTTGGGTTGAGCCAGTCTGATTCGGCCCCCAGGTGTAAAATGTACTTTTTTCGAGGCGTATGTCTACTTATACAAGTTATTCCACACCTCTTCTTGGTTACTATAGTTGACTTGCACAGGGGCCATGCGAATACTTTTGTGATACGAACCATTGTAGTTCTGGATCAATTTATCTATCACGTCAACGTAGCGCAGTGTATTGGTCTTGGTGAAATAACGCCACATTTTTTTCTTTCAGGGTCCGGTTGAATCTTTCCACTATCGCCGCCTTCACATCTTCATTCTCGGTGGTAAAGAAGTGCACACCTCGATCTTTCAGAAATGTTAAGAAGGTCCGATTGACGAATTCCGAACCTTTATCGCTCTGAAAATTTATCGGTTGGCTATCACCAAAGATTTTACTCACAGCGACCATCAGAGCTTTCCCTGTTTTCTTCTGGATCGGGATGGCCCAAGCATATTTACTAAACACATCGATACAAGTCACTAGGTACGACATCCCATCGTTGTATCTTTGTAGTAGTCTCATATCTATCAAGTCGGCTTGAAATTGTTGATTTATACCACCGGTTATGGTCTGGCGTCTCTGGAAGCGGCGACGGATCGGTTTATGTAACGTGTAGGTATCCTGATGACGTAACCATTTATCTATTTTCTTCAGATTAGTATTTCTTTTTAAGGCGGCGGCTCCACCATAGACCCCGGCTTCTTAGGGTCGTAGTAATACTTTCTTAATTGCGCGGCCATTTTTCCCACTTGGGTGTAGGTATCCTACTCTTCTTCTTGCTTCGCCTGAGTTTGTAAGGTGGTGTGGTCTCGACTGTTTTGGGGTCGACTACTTGAGTTTTAGCCGGTTGAATAGGTATTGGTTGAAGAGGTGTTGGTTGAAGAGGTGTTGGTTGAAGAGGTGTCTTGGCTACTGGTGTCGGTACACTGGTGACTTCAGGTTTTTGTTCTTTGATATCCACTAGTCCTAGAGGCTTGTTTCTGTACTGTTCCAGTCGATTCAAATACCGCTGTAGTGTTTGGTGATATGCTCTGGCCTTGTCACGAAGTGGTAGATCTTCTGTTTCCAGGACTTGTTGCATCTGACGATCCAAATCATGTAGACTATCATTTAGTGTGTCGGGTGGTACATAAGGTTTTTCTAGCAACCGGGGATCAATCAAGATCATCTTCTTGGCCATTACAAACCCACCACGCTTTTCAACACATTTAGTATGGGGCCTAGTAAGGCGCCTATGAAACCACCTTGTTGAAGGATCTCTTTCTTTTTCTTGAGCGATAATTTCTTATGCGTGAGTGCTCTCAGACTGTCTTTGTGTCGTTGCAGACGCTTCTTCTGAGCTGGTGTCAGGGGAACATTACCTTTTAAAACGTTGTGACAGCATTCGCAAATTGATTGGACGAGATCCGGGGAAGCTGATTTCATTACTGCCTTCACAGTGGCTGGGTTGGTCTGACCCAAGAAGCGTAACATACCCTCGTTACGTTTAAGTCGGTTAGACATGTTATTTGGGGACGTAGACGACTTGATGCTGATCAGGGAATATATGACTTCGTAAGCGGAGCTGATCCGGTGTTTCCTGTCGCAGGTCAAATAACAAATACCCGTGTGGAGCCGATGTCGCGTCTTTAAACCTCTCTTTGACATATGACACACGTCCTGGATACATCTGTTTGGCCAGATTGGTAATCTGAGACCCGTCTTGAGGATTCTTAAACACCACTAGGTAGTGGGAATTCAGACTGATAGTTCTTTGTTCTTTATTCTTACCAAATAGGTTCTGTACTATATACATAACACTGAGGTTGCGATGATGACTGCCTTTAGTAAATAATTTAGTCACTCTGTCATCTGTTTCAGACATTAGATCATCTATGACTACTAACCGACGCCTATCCCCTGTCCATTTTCCACATCCGGCAGACCTTCATTAAATTGAACACCCTTCATAGTTTCGTAGATGGGTTGCCATTCCCCATAGCACCATATAATTTCCTCTGGAAGGGGGTCTACCATGGCTGGTAGATGGGCCAAGAACCGTTGGACAAAGACGGTTTACCACTCCCCGTTGGGCCCGCAATCAAGGCCGTAAAAGGATGTTTCCACCTAGGATCCATGAGTATTAATAACCAACTACCTACTCGCGTTGCTGTTTATAAACGCGTCGGGTGATAGTATTAGACCATTTGACCACCAACTGCACGCCAGTGGGTCTCTGGTAGCTATCGGTATAATAATGACACAACCAACGGCCGACTTGAAACACGTTCACACCGAGGTGGTGAGTATGGCGTTGACTATTATAAGTTCCTACAAGCCAACAAAGACCAATAACTCGAGGTTATGTCGCTTAGTACGTCAGATAGCCAGCCAACATGATGTGTTATTCATGAGACTAGAAGTCCGTATCAAGCCCGAACACGTTTTCCCGGTCTTTGTTTCAATCGCTGACGAAGTCTTTGCTGATAACATCATCAATTATGGAAGAATAATGATGGTTTTTACACTTGGTATGCGTCTGGGTAAGCATCTGGTTAATAATTCATACAATACAGACGTGAATGTCCAGGACCTGGAGGAAACCTTCCCTACCTTCATATGTAGGCACGTATATGACTGATAAATTACATCCTTGGATACTGCGAGGTGGATGGCGTAATTTCTATACTTGGTTGCAAGCATCAGTTGAATAAATACATAACTAAAACTTACATCTCAGTATGTGTCTTTGTTTCATTGTGTGTCAGTGTTGATGTCTCTCGGAAAAGAAGAGAACAACCACGTGAAAGCCAGCCACTTGAAACAACACAAAAAAAAAACAAAATCTTGGTTTCAATATTTAATCACCAAAATATGTGTTGCGATGTGTTATTCATCAAAATAGTTTAGTGATATATCATAAGAAAAAAAATCAATGACATACATGGTTAATGACAAAAATATAAAACAATGTAGTTGGGGGATGATATGTCACCTAGACATCAACCTATCGGGAACTCAGGCATATGAAAGAGGTAAAAACATATGCCAGCTACTGTCTCTAGTGTATATTTGGTGTCTGTACGTTGTTGCATGGCGTAGGAGTGAATGTCATGTTCGTGTACTGTTGTAAGGAAGACATCAAAGTCGTGTCTGTTATTTATTAGCGCTGGAAATTCTAAAACAGAAGAATTGTTAAATGATGCATGATAGAATCTAAGAACTTGTGTTCCTCTATGTCTTAACACTAGATGAAAGCTAAAGTTGACCTTAAAGCGACTAATTTGGGCTTTGAAAATCTTATACAACGTATCTGTCCAGTTGATAGGGCTCTGTATCTCCGGACTAATAAAGAATGTGTATGTCGATAAATACTTGTTAACCTTCTGATGTGTCCTGATAGCTTACCAATTTTCTCTATATATTTGTTGAATATCGGGTGGAAGGATGTGTAGTGTCTCTGGTTCCCCGGCTGTTAAGATGGCCGCTTCGTCGTCTATCAGTTGTTCAAGAATATTCTCGTCTGGATGTATCTGACTGATAGTTATGAGGGTTTCAGTTGGTGGTGTCATCGGGCTTGTTGGTGGTGTCGTCTCTGATGTTGAAGAGGTAGTTGTAGTAATTGTTTCTACTGTATCCATAGGCCGGTGATGGTGTGTTCGTTTGTGTTTTTGTAGGCCAGCGTTCGTATTATACACCTTATCACATAACTAACAGGGGTATTTCTGGTGCTTCGCAGTGTAAAATGGTCCGAATATGGCGATTAAGGTTATAGTTATCACAGAAGGCTTTGTCGCACACTGAACATCTGTAGCGGTCTGCTACTTGCTGGTGATGTATTCGTTTGTGGCGTTGTAGATTGTCTTTTCTGTTGAAACGTTGTTCACAGATATGACATAAGTGTGGTTGATCTTTCGTGTCGTGAATGGTCCGAATGTGGCGAGTGAGCTTATACTTATCAAGGAAGTCTTTGTTGCACACTGAACACATGAAAGTAGCTTTGCTGGTCATATTGATAAACTGATATATGAATAAGTCACAGAACTGTTAAGATTTACAAAGCACTTTCACTTGTTTTTCTTACAAACCCAAAAAGTTCTGATGTATACAATATATCTTTCACTGATTTATCAACAAGCAGCTACCGACGACAAGAATAATCCTAAACGATTTACACCAGCCTAATTCCCAAATACCTCTGTAGCTAACCAAGTCAGCACGTGAACTGGTGTACCACGAACGAGTGAGGAGACGCTGTCTATTTTATACACTGGTTCTGCACACGACCCTACATAGCTGACGTGGCAGTTTTTGTAGACAAGCTATTCTCACGCCACCCGCCAGCCTTCACGTGACCGATTACTCACGCTACCACTTAATGACTTTTGTATATGGCGGTGATGACGTAGGGGTTGTCTCGGACATCCGCATTCGTTAACAAAGAGGCTATGCGCTTTGTGTATTCGTGTGGGCCAGGAAGAGGATATGGGTGTGTGTCACTGTTCAAGTCTGTATGTGTGTCTGTGTGTGTCTTCGTTCTTGTTTGTGTGTCTGCAATCGTGATGATGTGGTGACAGTAGTAGTGGTAGGAGATGGATGTGTGTGGTTGTCTTTGTGTTTGTGTGTGTACTTGTGTTTTTGATTATGGGTGAGTGTGATTGTACGCGTGTCTGTGTCTGAACTTCAATGTGTGTACATGTGATGTCTCTGTACATGTCTGTATGTTTGTACGCGTGTCTGTATGTGTGTACATGTGTGTATGTCTGTCTGTATGTGCAAGTGTGTCTTTGTGGTTGTGTGTACATGTGTGTACATGTCTGTATGTTTGTACGCATGTCTGTATAGTTGTGTGTCTGCACTCGTGATGACCATGTCTGTACTTGAATGTGTGTACGTGTGATGTCTCTGTACATGTCTGTATGTTTGTACGCGTGTCTGTATATGTGTACATGTGTGTATGTCTGTCTGTATGTGCAAGTGTGTCTTTGAGTTTGGATGCATGTCCGTATGTGTGTCTGTATGTACATGTGTGTATGTCTGTCTGTATGTGCAAGTGTGTCTTTGAGTTTGTATGCATGTATGTGTGTGTGTCTGTATGTACATGTGTGTATGTCTGTATGTGCAAATGTGGCTTTGAGTTTGTACGCGTGTCAGTATCTGTATTTTAATGTGTGTACATGTGTTTGTACGTCTGTATGTGTGTACATGTGTACAACTGTGGCTTTGAGAGATGTTGTCGAAGCCCATCTGTCAAGTGTATTGACAATCAAAGTTCAGGCTGCGTGGTCTCCGACCCCGCACCATACACCCCGTTCCGTCACACCCCGCCCTTGGAACCCCCATTTATCCAACACGTTTTCACTACTCTATACACCCAACCACCTCTGCCTCAGCACCCGTAGTTGTCTAACATCACATTACACTAAACACATCCCCCCTCACACATTTGACAGGTACCGACCATTCACACGAATACACCCCGTTCTGTCACACCCCGCCCTTGGAACCCTCGTTTATACACCACGTTTTCACTACTCTATACAACCACCTCTGCCTCAGCACCCGTAGTTGTCTAACATTACACTAATCACATGCCCCCTCACAAATTTGACAGGTACCGACCATTCACACGAATACAACTTTTTCCACCCCTCATACACCCCGTTCCGTCACACCCCGCCCCCGAGATTCCCCAACCAAAAAATATATAACTTAGTACCTTCCAGATTTTCCCACACTTCCCCGACCAAAAACTATAACTTCCAGATTTTCACTTCACAACATACAGATTTTCCCACACTTCACCCTCGCCACCTGTACAAAAGGCTGCCAGGCAGTGTGCGAATGACTATTGGATCAAGTTATGTGAGTCCATTCAATACGCAAGTGATAATGGAAACATCAGAAGCATGTATGAAGGGATAAAGAAAGCCTGTGGTCCAATGATCAAAAGAAGTGCACCGCTGAAAACCTTGACTGGAGAAATCATCACTGATAAGAAACAGCAGATGGATATATGGGTCGAGCACTATTTAGAGCTTTACTCAAGTGAGACCAAGCTAGTGGATTATGCTCTCACCACCATAGAGGCCCTGCAAACTCTTGACCACCTGGACACACTTCCCACTATAACAGAAGTTAAGTGTGCTATAAATGAGCTTGCATATGGTAAGGCTCCAGATAAGGATGGGATTCCAATAGAGGTAATCAGGAGTGGGCACGACACACTCGCTCTTCAGATACACCAGCTAATAGAGCTATGCTGGCGAGAAGGACAAGTCCCACAGGATTTCAAAGATTCAAACATCATAACGCTGTACAAGAACAAGGGAGATCGGAGCGACTGTAACAACAATAGGGGTATCTCACTTCTGTGTATTGTTGGGAAAGTATTTGCCAGAATTGTCCTGCACAGACTTCAAGTCCTGGGAGATAAGTCTACCCCGAATCACAGTGCGGCTTCCGTCAGAACCGGTCTACCATTGATATGATATTCTCATTGCGACAGATGCAAGAAAAATGCCGGGAACAAAATCAGCCACTGTTTATTGCCTTCATTGACCTCACAAAGGCATTCGATTTGGTCAGTCGTGAGGGTCTGTTCAAAGCACTAAAGATGATTGGCTGCCCACCAACTCTTCTGTCCATTCGTTCTACACAGGGATGAAGGGTATAATCAAGTTTGATGGCTCAACTTCAGAAGAGTTTGAAATCAAGATTGGAGTTAAGCAAGGTTGTGTACTAGCCCCCACCCTCTTTGGGATATACTTTTCACTTCTACTGAAATATGCCTTTCGTGATCAGGATGACTGTATATACATTCACTCACGCTCAGATGGTGGCCTCTATAATGCTCAGAGATTGAAGGCCAAGACCAAAATTAGCAGGGTACTAATCAGAGAGTTGCTTTTTGCGGATGATGCTGCGATTACGACCCATTCTGAGGAAGAATTACAACATCTACTATCTGCATTCTCCAATGCTTGTTCTGAATTTGGTTTAACAATTAACAAAAAGAAGACACAGATTATGTCACAAGGTGCACATGGTGTACCATCAATCTTTATTGACGACGCCGTACTGGAGATAGTAGACCATTTTACATATCTAGGATCAGAGGTAAATAGCAAATTATCCCTCGATCAGGAAATCAACATCAGGATTGGCAAGGAAGCAACAACAATGAACATGTTAGCAAAAAGAGTCTGGGAGAACAGGAAACTTACTGCCAAAACAAAAGTCCTCGTCTACCAAGCCTGTGTCCTTAGTACTCTTCTTTATGGCAGTGAAATCTGGACAACTTACTCACGCCAAGAGAAACGTTTAAACAGCTTTCATATGCGGTGTCTGCGAAGAATACTTGGTATTAAGTGGCAAGACAAAATCACAAATACTGAAGTATTGGAAAGATCAGGTTGTGTGACGGTGTATTCATGCTCAGTCTTCGTAGACTTAGATGGATAGGACATGTTAGGAGGATGGATGATGGTAGAATACCAAAGGACATCTTTTTTGGTGAATTACAGACGGGTAGGAGATCTCAGGGTCGGCCTCTATTACGATACAAAGATGTGTGTAAGCGGGACATGGTTGATACAGGCATTGATAATGCACATTGGGAGCACGTCGCCGCTGAACGTGTTGTATGGAGGGCAACTATCAGAAATGGAATAAAGACAAAGGAGAAAATGATTGCAGATAAAGCACACACAGAGCGTGAGAGACGTAAGATGGGACAAAATGGTGGAAGTGACCATGTTTTCACATGCACCTACTGTGGGCAAACATTTGCAGCAAGAATTGGCCTTACCAGCCACACTCGCCACCGCCATGGATCGTAGTTATTAAGCCTTTTTGAAGCACAATTTACCAAACTATCGTCTGTCAAGACGGAAAGGTGCCAATGTATACCATCGCCACCTTCATAGACCTATTACCTAACTACTCGTCCATGGACGAGGGAAATCATGTGTGTATACGACTTATAACACTACTGAGGGCTACCAAACGTGTTAATCATACGTCAGTTCTATGTCGGCTATTAGTATTACTATACGTTCATTGCAGTACCTGTGATTGGTTTTACATCCTGGTTTTATAGATTAAAACTTGATCGTTATAGCATTCATTGACTGTAACATTAAATTGTTGCAACATTCTCTAGTTGCAGTGCTAATCGTTGCAGCATACATGCATTGCTTGAAAAAATAATTTAACTCCTGAACAAAGCAGATATTGACTTAAGCTCTAATCTATGGATATAGCTCGCAAGCTCCTATACACAAAACAAACAAAAACAGAGGCAACACAAGAAACGAAGCAAGAACATGCTATTTGTATGTGAGAAGAAAGACGAAGGTTGTTGACAGGCTTTCATCCTGGCAAGGACATATATCTTCACATAAATTAATACATTGTGTTGGATGCCTCAAGCTGTAGACGAACATGACCGCCAACACCTGTTACCAAGGCACGTGATGATTAAGGTTAGCCATGATCTCATAGTTTACTTGAAACCATAATAAATAAAATGTTAGCTCTGCAGTCTATTAAACCTTTGTCCTAAATGAAACAGTTATTACACAAATTACAGAACAATGCAGAATATGTATGCTGACAATGTATTAACATAAATCATTGTAAAGCCTACTTATTAGCAATAATGCTACTCCCGTGTATATCGCTGGTTGCTAAATCCATGTATATAGACAGTATAGCCCGGACTTCAATTCAAACAGAAAATAGTTCTTTATTTAAAGGGACACAAACAAGAGAAATGTATTATTGGTAGCAGAAATGTTGCTGGGGCGTAATAATATGGGCGTGTATAGGGTAATGTAGAAAGAATACTGTCTGTAAAGCGAGATCTAAACTAAAATACCCCAGGCAGTAATAATACAGTTGAATGAATCACCCAAAATAAACGAGAAGTAGATTGTGAGCTTTACTAAAACACGACTACAAGAGACAAATTGGACGTTGCGGCCAAAGCCTTCGTCAGCACAGGACAAACAAATACAAACCAACACAAAACTACATGAAACACACTATGACAATATTGAACTATTAAACTAATTAAAATTAAATGTACTCATCTGAATTCTGTGTCCTGGCTTGGAAAGTCTGACACGCGTAGGGCGCCAGTGGATCAATAGACCGGATGTATGGTACACGGGTCAAAGGTCAAGCGGGAGGGGGAGTGGGGTGGAGACGCGCCCATGTGTGCGGAAAAGTGAAATTTGAGACCGGCAAAGATGTTACGGACGCAGATGACAATTAGCAATTATCGTTAAGGGCTCGAAACACCGCTGCGGAAACCTATATAGTGTTAGTATACACAGAGGGGCATGAGTGGCGGTCGTTCAGAAAAGGATGGCAAAACACCGAACGTAAATCCGCCAAGAGAGTTGACTAGTGTCATACAAAGGATCTGCACGTACCCAGATGGTGGACTGTAAGCTAGGGGTGGGAGGGGTGGGGTGGGGAGTTAAATGAAGCTGTGTTGGACATTAAGGCCGTGAGGGGAGAGTGTGCCCAACTGGAAGATGAGACGGTGTTCCAATGTCTTCCGATCCCGTTCGTGGGATGCGCATGATTTGATGGCCGTGACCTGTATGTCGGCTACGCCATGGTGGTCAGGACTGTTGAAATGCATGGATACTGGTTTCTGGGCGCCGCTGGTGATGTCAGAAAGGTGTTGTCGAAATCTGTCCCCAAGACGTAATCCTGTCTCACCGACATATCTCATGTCGCAACGTGTGCAGGTAATCGCATAGATGACGTTGCGACTGATGCATGAGAAACCCTCACGGATGTGGAAGGTCGTCTTAGGGAATGTCAGACTCTGGGTTTGAAGTACGTATGGACAGGTCTTGCAAACCGATCGAAGACACGCCACCGTGCCAGGAAGAGACTGGTGAGGTTGGGGTAGCCTGCTATGGACCAGCACATCTCTGAGGTTACGATCCCGCTTATATGCCACCAGAGGAGCCTCTGAGAAGACATCACTAGTGGTCGAGTCCGCCCGGAGAATGGATAGATGTTTAAAAAGGATATTCTTGGCAGCAATATTGTGGGGATGATAAGTAAGTGAGAGGACAGGTCTATTGTTTCGTGGTTTTGGCCTGGAGGAGAGAGCCTCAGTGCGACTGATAGACTGGCAGCGGTGAAGAGCTGTAGATAGAACATTCTCAGGATAGCCACGAAGGCGAAAGAAATCAAGCATCTCGTGGGCTTTTTGATGGAAGTCGTTGTTATCCTGACAAAGTCGTCGGAGACGTAACAGTTGGGAGAAAGGAATAGAACGTTGGCACGAGGGAGGGTGTGAGGAGGTATAGAGAAGGAATGAGTGCGAGTCAGTTGGTTTATAATAAACCCGTCGTGCATAGACCAGCGGAACCTAAAGAGACTGTGAGGTCTAAGAAGTTGACGGCCGACGAAGAAATGGTGGAGGTAAGTTTGATGCTGGGATGGAAGTCTGAAAAAAAGGCAATGAAGTTCTGTAGGTCAGGCAAGGGCATGTCCGAGACACCAAAGCAGTCGTCAATGTACCTCCTGTAGAGCTCCGGGAGCCTGCCGGTGTACTGACTCCATACCTGGTGCTCCAGATAGCCCATGAAGAGGCAGGCATAACTGGGACCCATCTTAGTACCCATGGCCACCCCGCTGATCTGGTCGAAGTAGTCCCCATTGAACTCAAACGAGTTGAGGTTGAGGACTAACTCCGCAAGACGCAGTAATGGTCCAGTGGCTATTGAGGGATTAAGCCTTTTCTCCAAGAAAAATTCTAAGGCTTTAAGGCCGTCAGAGTGAGGAATGGATGTGTAGAGTGAAGTCACATCTAAAGTGAAGATGTGATACTGAGAAGGGTTAGTGAAACTGATGGAATCGAAGATGAAGATAGCGTGGTTGGTGTCTTTGATATACGAAGGGAGGCTGGCAACCAACGGCTGAAACATGCTGTCTAGAAACTCTGAAATCCGTTCTGTAGGGCAAGAGCAGGCCGAGACGATAGGTCTGCCTGGGTTACCTGGTTTGTGTGTCTTAGGCAGCATATTAAAGGCGGGTTTGCTGTATGGCTCTGAAACCTGGAGTACAACGAAAGGAGACGTAGCCTTGTTACAAACCTTTGAGAACAAAATTTTAAGACGCATCTTTGGACCCATTAGGGATACACAAAGTGGAGAGTGGAAAAGAAGAAGTAACAAAGACATTTATGATCTGTTTAAGACCCCGCTAATCACTGGTATCATGAAGGCTAATAGACTACAATGGCTGGGGCATATAGAAAGATAATAGGGAAACAAAACTCGCTTACACTCAGGAAATAAATGACAGTAGACCCCGAGGTAGACCAAGAAGACGTGGAGAGATAATATACATACGGACCTACAAGCACTTGGAATCAACGACTGGCAAGAGAAGGTCAACCAGAGAGACGAATGGAGACGGCTTGTATCTGCAGCAAAGAACCTCAATGGCTCGGAACGCTGAAGAAGAAGAAGAAGAATATACTACATCCTATAGAATGACGTGTACTGTTTAACAAACATAGAAATCTTCATTTGGATATTAAACCGGGTGAACAATCCAGTAAGTCATAGCGCTGTCAACTGTATTATAGGAATGAGGTGAACTGCAGTAAAGCTTAAAAAGGCAATGAATGAATCACCCAAAATAAACGAGAAGTAGATTGTGAGCTTTACTAAAACGAGATAGCGCATTTGATTTTAGTAGATGTTGTAGTGCATAGTATATCTTATTTCCAGAGTTGACTCTAGTTTGTATTTCTTCCCTTATGATGTTGGAGCAGTTGAAGATTGTACCCATGTATTTGTATGTTTCCGTTCTTTTAATGGTCATATTATCTATTTGTATGTGGCCAGAGTGTTTAGCCATTCCGTCTCTTGAAATTACCATATATTCTGTCTTATCTTGGTTGATAACCAGCCCCATCTGTTGGGCTTTTTCCTTTAAGTGAGTCAATATTTCAAATGTCTTTTGTTCACTTTGCCCTATAATATCTATATTATCTGCATAACCAAGCAGCTTGGATGTTCCTCCAATATCACATTCCTCCTTTACCTTCCTTACAACTTTCTCTAGAGCCAGATTGAAGAGTAGCGGCGATAGTGCATCACCCTGTTTCAAGCCAGATGTTATTTGGAAAGGGTCTGATTTCCTGCCTTTATATGTTACTATATTATAAGTATCTTCCATGCATAGTCTGGTCATGTTGATTAACTTCCTTGGTATTCCAAATTCCTGCATAACATTGCCATAGACTATTCCTATGGACTCTATCATAAGCCTTTTTAAAATCCACACAAATGTTATGGAGATCTCTTTTATATTCCCAATTTTTCTCGGCTATTTGTCGTAAGATAAATATCTGATCTATTGTTGATCTGTTTTGTCTAAAACCCGCCTGGTAGTCACCTAATATGTCTTCTGAATATGGTTTTAGTCTATTTAGTAATACTGCAGATAGTATCTTATAGTTGTGGACAGTAGTGATATTCCTCTATAATTTTCACATTGGAACTTGTCTCCTTTCTTAAAGATAGGTATCAATAATGACTCTTTCCTGTCATGGGGTAATTCTTCTGTCCTCCAGATTTATATTATTAGTTCGTATAGCTTTAGATGTAATGCATGGCCACCTGCCTTTATAAATTCAGCAGCAATTCCATCAGTTCCAGTTGCCTTATTGTTTTTAAGTCGTGTGATTACATATAGGATTTCTTCAAATGTAGGTTCTTCAATGTGTGGTTCACATGTTAGAACCTCTTCCTGTGGGAAAGTGTTACTTGGAGCTTCACAATTTAGTAATTCAACAAAATATTCTTTCTATGTGTTGCACATTTCTTCATTGGTATTTATCATATTCCCATTCTTGTCTTTTAAACCATATGTGTTTTGTTGGTGCCCTAGTTTCATTGACTTCAGTTCTTTAAAAAAAACTTTCTGGATTCATTTTTCTGGTGATTAGTTTCAATATCTTTGATTATATTACTCATATATTCTCGCTTCTGCTGTCGGACTATTTTTGTAGCCTCTTTACATTCATTTCTATAATGCTCTTCCTTTTGGATGTTATTGATGTCATTTAACCATACATGTCTGGAATTCTTCTTCCTAATGACTGCTTCTTCACATTTTTGATTGAATCATGTAGTATATAGAAACCAGAAAACAGCAATAAACGTGACAGATGAGGACTTAAAAAATAAACTTCTTCTTCGTCCTCCTCGTTTGTCTTTATATGGAAAAGCGTGACATCTGCTAATGCACCTCAGAGATACTCGACATCGGCGTGCATTTGTTAAGGTTGACTTGAAGGAGGCAGATTCTATCTAAGGTAACGGGATCTTTCTCCGGTAAATACTTGTCTGTTCTAACAGTGTTACCACGGCAGCAGCCTTACGATCTACCCTTTGTTACTTCCAGTTGCGTGGGATTGTTAGATAGCACAATGGACACGTGATATCTCGTGTTTATAGTCTTATCTCAGGGGGGGGGGGGGGGGGGACTAGGTATCCTACTCACTGATCTAACCCAGAACAGTAGTGTAAATATATAGTTGACATTACCCGCTAGTTGAGCTTGGCCGTGGTAGTACGACAGTGTGATCGTGTTGACCTGGTACTTTAACACGGTGTCCTCATGCTGGCTGGTTATTCTGTTGTGACGTTATCATTCAGGAACACCGATGATTGTATCGGGATGTGATTCCTCACATTGTCCAGCTTACTGTCTGACTTAGCTAGCTAACCAGACTGAAAATTTCACTGAGTGGATAACACCACAATATTATATTAAAATTACATTGCTGTTCGATGCCACAAAATATCTTACAAAGTCCAAGTCCAAATACAACATAAGACCAGTTAACTTCATATATATATTTCACCTCTGGCCATTTACACATATTCATGTGATCACGAAATATACATCCTAAAATTCAAGATCTATCATACTTAATTCATGAACACTTAAAATGTATAACTAAAATCCCAACAATTGGCGGTAGGGTGAATACTGCCACTGTCACAAGCAGTCTGACCCGGTCCAACCTCGACCGTGGTCCTGCTTCGACTGACCCGTTTAGGAGAGAAAATTATCTCCTGGCCAGCTCCAAAGTCGTGTTTCACTCAGTAAAGCGTGAATGAATCAGAGCTCACAAACCAGCTCATGTCAGTCACCGCTGCCTCAAAGAAAAATAATTGGTGGAACACGCATTTTTAAAAATTATGTTGAGACAATTTACAAGTATCTAACTCCCAGTATTTCAAGATCATAGATCAGCTGTGATACGAGCTATATCATGCTGCCCTATACCGTCAGCCCACTCTCTATCCAGCACACGAGGTTCAGACAACCAGGAGCAGACAACTACCATCTGACCTGAGCAGGTACAGCTCTAAACAAGGCTATCCACACCTCGGCTGACCTGCAGATGTTACTTTACCTCATAACTCAAGACGTCACGTCTCCGATGTGGCTATCGTCCTCAGTTCTCCGTCCCAGTATCTCTGACTGTTGTGTTTTCATGTTACATCTGTGATTTGTTGAATCATTTATGGCTGTTCAATTATAATCATGACTAAAATTGAATGAATATGATCATGGCTATCAATTTTTCATTATTTAATCTTATTGACTAATAAATTTTAACAACAACACAACTGTTGATGTGTAGTCAATACTAACTAACTATAAGATATTGAATTATTTGTATGCTAATACTTATTTCAACTTATTATATATTAACAATTAACAGATTGTTTAATCAACTCTAGGAACTCCTGCTTTCATGCAGTTTCTAAACTTAAGAATAATGGATTAAGTTACACAATTTCAGTCAAATGAATTACACTATGATGAAATTAATTCCATTAATTCATTTAAATTCAATCAATCAATGCACACTGATGTCAATAATTAATAAATGAAAAATCATTATTGCTCTTTATAGTTATAAATTATGATGAAATTGCCTTTATTTAATAAATTAATCAATTAATCCAGAATAATAACAATCAACAACGCAAGTCATTATTTTATTTCTATTTCTACTCAAATAATACTATAGAATTAACATTCTTTATGCATTAAAGCTACAAAAGTTTGTTAATTTAATCATGATATCGCATACAGTCCACCGGTATATCTGCTTAGGAGAGGTGTTTCCATTCCGGCACGGTCCATGCCTTAGTCCCGACACAACCTCCAATGCACTGGTCTATCAGCTTAAGGGGAGTCGCCTCAATCCTAACACAATATAGTGCACCAGTATTGAGCATGTTTCTCTGTACGCACTAAAATTATATTCTTAACACAACATACAAGGGGAAATCAATAAGTAAGTCACAAATAGCTGTAGAAATATAACTAAATATGATAACAACTTGAAACCATTTTATTTTTATACATACACTGTCCCTTTATTTTCAACATAATTTCCACCACCATTGAGGCACTTATCCCATCGTTTTAACAGTCCTCCCAAACCGGCTGCATAGAACTGGGTGCTCTGTTTTCTAAACCACGTCTTCACTTCGCATTCAACTTCGGCATCATTCGCGAAATGTCTCCCGCACACTTTCTTACATTTCAATCGATCATGCATTATGCTGTATGCTGAACCATGTGAGCACCCTATTGCAGATGCTACAGAGTCTATCGTTACTCGCCTGTCACCTCTAACCATACCCTCCACCCGCTGGACGGATGCTTCTGTTGCAGTCTCAAAAGGACGACCAGATAGGATTTCATCAACAATTTAGAGCGTCCTTGAGAATATTTTTCTACCCAGCTATGCACCGCTTTACGGGACAAACATTTGTCAGCATAAACAGGAAGCATTTCCTTATGAATATCCTTTACAGGCTGTCCTTTTACCCACAAAAAACGCACAACAGCACGTTGCTCTTCGGTTGTGCACTCAGTATGTACAGTCGCCATTTTGTTTATGCGCTGCGCATGAGCATGAGACACCTAGCGCCACCTGATGAACGGGAATATAAAGTTCAATGTTACTGTCACCTAATGACACTTGTAGAAAACACCAGCTACATTTACCTGCAATCCCACAGAACTGTGTAACTTACTTATTGACTAGCATTGTTACATGTTAATAATTTAAACCAATAACATTAAAGTAATAATAGCATTGGTTAGTAATTAAAGCCCTGAGTGAACACAATTTTAAAGTAAGCAACGTTAATTAGATAAGCATGCAACCATTTGTAAATAATTCACTTTCGCAGAGTGAATCAATTCCAGTTTAAATTTACATACATGCGGTCAAAACGAGTCAACTATATCAACAACGGTGGTTAGTGATAAACATGCGAATAAATCAGAGTTGAAATTTTGATCAGCTTAATTAATCTTAACGAATTCCTTCATTCAAGAATAGTATCAATCTCATACGATTTCCTGTGCAATGAAAACAATATCTAATTAGAATATTATCAATTAACACAACTTTTGATCTACTTAATTTATCTAGTTATGTTTCAGTGTTTCAGTACAACACATCATTTCTGACTAAGCTTAAGCAACAGTTAACTGTAATACTAATTTCTAGATCCATTAACCTATTAATAACTGTACTTCTAACACCAGTTAACACTTTTAACACTGTTTTCTCATA
>JACEFZ010015429.1:72500-159957 GCA_014155875.1 Cepaea nemoralis
CCGTGAGGTCCTGTAAGAGGTCAAGGCCAAACAACATTTTTGACAATATCTCGTGACAGGTTGATAACAATTCCGTGAAACCTACTGAACACAAAGCTTATTGAATGCCTATAAAAGATTGACGCTCCTCGAATAAATTCAGTTGAAAATTCAATGCGCAAGTATGGCTCATCCCACTACAACACAACGACTCATCATCATCGTGAAGTGTACAGACTGGACAGTCACAAAGTGTAGTAGCCAGATAATTTAATGTGGTTAGAAACTCCATTAGTCGCCTTTGGAGGCAATTTCAAGAAACTGCTCAGTGGCAGACCGGCCGCGCAGTGGGAGGTCCAGCTGATGCCGAAGACTGCTTCATACGGCTGCGTGGCCTTGGGGATAGATTTGTATCTGCGTCCTCCACAGTCCAGTCAATGCCAGGAGCTCGTCGAATTGCATATCAAACGGTCAGGAACCGGCTGCACTACGCTGGTCTTTGGGCTACAAGATCCTACAGAGGTCTTATTTTTACGGACTGGCATCGCCAGAACCGACTGCATCGGGTGAATCGGGTGAATCAGCATAGTCAATAATATGTTGGTACAAGTGTGCAATTGAAACTGCAATAATGTTGCGTATTTTTGGGGTTTTTTTTTTTTTTCTACACTATAGTAATTCATCAACACTGAACGTCTGTATATGCATGTAAGAAATTTAATTTTCTACGTTACCACATTATATGTTCTGGAACATCCTCCTTACAGCCCCGACTTAGCACCTAGCGATTTCCACCATTTTGGTCCACTGAAAACCCGTCTTGGCGGGAGACATTTCGCGAGTGACGCTGAAGTTGAATGTGAAGTGAAAAACGTGGTTTAGAAAACAGAGCACACAGTTCTGTGCAGCCGGTTTGGGAGGACTGATAAAACGATGTGATAAGTGCATCAATGTTTGTGGAAATTATGTTGAGAAATAAAGGGACAATATATGTATAAAAAATAAACTGGTTTCAAGTTGTTAACATATTTAGTTATTTTTCTACAGGAATTTGTGACTTACTTATTGACTTCCCCTCATTCATATATATATATATATATATATATATATATATATATATATATATATATATATATATATATATATATATATATATATCGGGACAGTCAAGTGCCACGGGTGACACCAAACCGTCATCCAGAGACTGGAGACAGCGTCGTAATTAAAACAAATAAGTTTAAAATATGTACATGGAATGTTAGAACGTTACATGAGCTTGGAAAGTTAGACAATGTTATAAGTGAAATGGAAAATATGAAATTGAATATCCTAGGCATAAGTGAGATGAGATTGAAGGGAACAGGCAAAATTATAAACGAAAAACACACAATAATTTATTCTGGAGGGGATACACACGAAAAGGGAGTAGGGCTAATATTTGATAAACAAACAGCCAAATGGCTGTTAATGGCTACTGGTGTATTTCAGACATAGTTATTATGGGCAAATTGACAGGCAAACAAAAATAGATATAATTATTGTACAAGTATATGCACCAACAACATGCAGTAGTGATGAAGAAATACAACATTTTTACAATGAAGTAGGCATGGCAATGTCTGAAATTCAATCACAAGATATAAAAATAATACTTTGTGATTTCAATGCAAAAGTGGGAAAGGGAAAAATGGCGGATGTAGTGGGGAATTATGGTTTAGGTACAAAAAATGAACGAGGAGAACAACTAATAGAATAGGCAAATATCAATGATATGATAATTGGAAACTCCTGGTTTAAACACCATAAACGACGACTTTACACGTGGAAAAGCCCTGATAAGAAAATGCTCAGCCAAATTGACTACATACGTATTAATAAAATGTTCCGAAATGTGTTAATTAATGTAAAGACAATGTTGGGTGCTGACTGTAATAGTGATCTTGTACCACTATGTGAAATAATAAAAGTAAGATTGAAGAGAAGACACAAATGTTGTGAACATGAGACTTAATAAAGAGGTTTGAAGGTAAATAAAGAAATTCAAGAACAATACAGAGTGATTGTGAAAAATAGGAATAATGCAATAGCTAAAATACAGAATATAAACGAACAATGGGAAAAGTTAAGGGACTCCGTCCATCAAACGAACAAGGAAATATTACCTGAGAGAAGCCAAGAAGCTAAGAAAAAATGGATGACTGAAGAAATATTAAAGTTGATGGCCAAAAGTAAACAAAATAACAATGATAAACATGAATACAATGGCAAAAATTTTAAAAATATAAGAAATAAGTGTGTGAAGGCAAAAGAAAATTTGTTAAATGAACAGTGCGAGAAAATTGAATTACATTCTAATAAAGATACAAAACATATGCACAAACAAATCAGTGAGCTCACAGGAAGGAAAATAAGAATAAACACAAGGTGTTTAGAATCAAAATCGGGAAAGATATTATTGGAGAAAGATTATATATTGAAGAGGTGGAATGAGTATATAAGAGACTTATATGACGGAGAAAGGGCAAAATTAACAGAAGAAAGTAACTTAGAAGGTCCACCATTTCTAAAATAAGACGTCGATGACGCTATGAAGCATTTGAAGAAAGAAAAAACAGCTGGACCAGATGGAATCACAATAGAAGAATTAGAAGTAATGGAAGAATTTGGAGTTGATTTATTAACCAAAATGTTGAATGATATTTACCTGCAATGGATATATACCAAGCGATATGTTGAAATCTGTATTTATAGCTATACCAAAAAGACCCGGAGCAATTGATTGCGAAGATTTTCTTACGATTAACCTCATAAATCATGTCACTAAGCTTCTACTCAGAATTATAATGAGAAGAACAAGAAAGAAAATAAAAATGGACATTGGCGACGGAAAAGTAGAAACAATGCAATATATACAATGCGGACACTATTAGAAAGATCAATAGAGACAAAGAAAGACATATATTTGTGCTCCATAGATTATACTAAGGCATTTGATAAAGTACAACATGATGAAATGATTAAAATGTTGGAAGATATTATCATTGATGGGAAGGATCTCAGAATAATAAAAAATATTTACTGCAACGAAATATCAGCAATTAAAATGGGAAATAAAGAAGGAAATTATGAACATATGAAGCTGGGAGTAAGACAGGGATGTATTTTGTCACCGTATCTCTTCTCCTTCTATAGCGAAGTAATAATTAGAGAGATCAAAGAAAAGCCAGGAATAATATTCGGAGGTTATAATATAAATAATATACGCTATGCAGATGACACAGTACTGATGGCGGATAATGCAAAAGATCTACAACAACTGTTGGACATTGTAGTAACAGAAAGTGCAAAGAAAGGACTCTCCTTAAATATCAAGAAAACAGTAACAATGGTGATATCAAATAAACAGTTAACACCCAAATGTGCAATAGAGATAGAATGGAAAATTCTTCACCAAGGGGATAGTTTTAAATATCTAGGGGCATTTATAACATCAGATGGAAGATGCACAACAGAGATTAAGAGTTGAATAGGGCAAGCAAAGGTTGCATTTCAGAAAATGAAGAATATCTTATGCCAGTTGTTCTCAACCTTTTTTTTGCCCGTGCCCCCCTTCACCATATTTTCAGAACGTCATTCCTCCCCTTTCGTATTTCCTTACCTAATAATTTGGCCCGTGCCCCCCTTCACTATATTTTCAGAACGTCATTTCCCCCTTTCGTATTTCCTACCTATAAATCCCGCCTCGCCCCTACACAGTATACGTAATAATGGAAGCTAAATTTAATAGCACATACTAAAACAAGTCTAGACGTCAACATAAAACGTGATTTGTGGGTCAACTTTCTTTATAAAATGAATTTTAGAAGGGTGAGACGTACAAAACCGTACAGTATGAAGGGAAAATCAATATCGAGTAATCAGTTCTTGTATTTACGCGATCTTGAAATAATCTTAATTTCCCCCTGGACACCCTAAAATTCCCCCCTAGGGGGGAATTCCCCACCAGTTGAGAACCACTGTCTTATGCAATAAGTCAATATAATTGAATGTAAGAAAGAGAGTTCTAACGTGCTATATAGAACCTGTTTTGCTTTATGGCTGTGAATTTTGGAATGTAAATGAACAAATTAGGAGGAGATTGGAAGCAACAGAGATATGGTTACTAAGACGAATGTTGCGAATTCCATGGACTGCGAAAGTAACTAACAACGATTGCATGAAAGAGGCGAATGAAACTATAACATTATATAAAACAATTTTTAAAAAAAAGACAAACAACTTTTTTGGGTCATGTGATGAGAAGAGAGGCATTGTAGAACATCGTGACAACTGGAAAGATCGAGGAGAAGAGAGGTAGAGGCAATCAATCAATCATGTGCCATGCCGGAAAGCGTGGGCGGTCATGACTCGCCATTTCACTTGATCACCATTGTCGTGGATCAGCTCAGTGATCCTGTCTCGTCCATGCCATGTGGCCAAGCCATCCAGCTATTTTCCTCTCGGTCTTCCTCTTGGTCTGTTCCCTTCGATCTTGCCAGTTGACACTAAGTTTTACAATCCATTTCTTCTCATAACATGTCCAAAACATGTTGACTGTCTACGTCTAATTTCTCTAATCAGTTTACGATGTTCATTTATCTCCTGTAGTACTTGGTCATTGGTTTTTCTGCTTGTACCTGGTATTCGTTACATTTTCCTCAGAAACCACATTTTTGCAGCCATCAGATGTTTTTCAGCTTGACTGCACATTGTCCAAGTTTCACACTATACAAAAGAACAGGCTCTATGTATCCACTCAACACTCTTTTTCTCGTTTCAGTTGACATCTTTTTATTGATCAGAATGTTTTTCATCTTGCTAAAGGCTACTTTCGCCATGGCGATTCTTGTTCTAATCACTTCAAGGCATCTCCCATTAGATTTTATGACTATTCCGAGATAATTGTACCGATTCACTTTTTGAAGAATATTTCCATTTACTTGTATATTACATTGTGGTACTTTGTTCTTCCTAGTGACGACCATAACCTGTGTCTTCTTACAATTTAATTCCAACCCCAGCTGCTCACTGTGTACAACAACAGCGTCTACTAATTGTTGTAGATCTTGTGCATTGTCTGTAATCAATACTGTATCATCTGCATATCTAATGTTATTGATGTTTCGTCCTCCGATGCTGCTTCCATTTATATCTTCTACATTCCTGAAATAGTTTCACTGTGTAGGGAAAATAGATCTGGAGACATTACACATCCCTGCCTAACACCTCTCTTAGAGGCAGACCAAGAGAAATGATGCTGGATGGATTGCGAAGGTGGTATGAGGAATATCAACGGTAGAGTTGATCCAGAAAACCAAAGACCGAGATCTGGGGGGAGTCATGAAAGCCTACGCCAGTCGGCATGGCACTTGACGATGATGGTTGGTATTAGTATAGATATTTCATTCCTGTGGCGTTTCTTAGATTAGATAAAAACAAGCTGTGGGAAATCCTTAAACGATATGGAGTGAGTACACATCTAACAAACGTATGCAGTAGCTTATACAACAACAGTGAATACATAGTGAGAACAAATGGAGGCCACTCAGAACCCTTTACCATAAGATCCGGAATACGACAAGGTTGTGTCTTGCCCTTTCTATTGTTCATAACATATACATACAGCATATGTAAAGAAACCAGCGAAACAGAGACGGCAAGAACACCGCATGACGAACAGAACACAAATGAAGAACCAACGGCACATTACATCATTAAAGAACTCCTATTTGCGGACAATCAAGCACTAATAGCAAAATCAGAAGCAGAATTAAAAGACCACATTAATAGTCTAAACGAAGTGTGTGTGGAACATAACATGAAAATTAGCACCAGTAAAAACAGAGGTAATGACTATAACCAAAGATGAAAAGGCAACAGAGATTCGCCAACAAGAACACCCCCTGAAACAAGAAAATGACTTCAAGTACTTAGGAAGTATAATGTCATAAAATAGCAAATCAGCAGACCAGATCAAAATAGATGCAATAAGGCAAACCAACTCACTGGACACATGGTACCAACACTAAAGAACAAACATGTGTCTATAATTACTAAGAAAGCACACTACATCACAATCTTCCTACCAACTTTATGTTACCAATTTCATACCTGGACAATTACAGAAAAATAGAAAAGAAAATCCACAACAGAATTTAGATTCCCGAGAAGAATACTCAATGTAATAAGAAGAGAGAAAATCAGAAGTGAAGAAATCAGGACTAAAGTGGGGGTCATAGCAACGCTGGATTTTATTAGAAGGCAGCAAGTCAAATGGTTTGGCCATGTAACTAGGTTACGAACTAACAGTATACCACAACAAGCAATGATTTACAGACCAGATGGAAGCAGGGGAAGAGGCCGACCACGTTAACTATGGACAGAGGGAATAGTAGAGTCCATTGGAATCTCGGTACAAGAAGCCCATGAACGAGCACTCCCGCTGTTTATGCTTCACCTCAACACCGCAAGGTACAAGAGGAACAAGATGAGATGAGATTCCTGTGGGACTATTCCTATCTTTCAGTTGCAGTTTAGGACTTCTGGGGGTGTTTTTGAGCCTCTTTCCCACCTTTAAGTGAACTCAGTGGCTTTTGCAGTATTGCTTTGTTCAGACAACACCATTATTATCATTTTGTCATGTCGTGATTTTATGTTTTCATAGTTGAAGGGAAATCAGGTGTTTATTCCCGTTGACACTACACCAGTGTGGTGGGTCGTTGTATTAAGGAAATAGAACTGAAGTGTAGAGGACCCACAGCGTATTGATTCTTGGATGCAACCAGAAATATACAAAATTGCTCTTATTCGCTATTAGACAAATAGCAAAAATAAACTGTTATATATAATAAGTTCCATAATATGTTTATGAAGATCTAGAAATATAGAAGATATTATACTACGGAGTTAGTCAAAAGATTATAATTAGAACATAAATAGGAATTTAAGATAAGTGTGATGTCAGATCTGAGTAAGACAAGGGTGTGCACTATTTCCCCTTTTGCTTATGAAATATATTGGGAAGCTACAAAACTGTTATAATATCTGCGACGTTCTCGTTGCGGAAGACCACGCTACCATGTATGATTCAGAGAAACATGTGAGCTGTTGCAAGTAAATTCTTCTATTGGTAATTACCAATAGAAGAGACAAACTAGATAGTAGAACTCTTTTTTCTAGAATATTCTTATGGCAGCGTAGTGTTATCATCGCCTGAAAAATCGTGGCGCCCTGTTTACGAGATAGCTGTCGCGGTACCAATAGGCATGCGACGTGTATTGGAACTGCTTGAATAATACTACGTAAGTTGTGTTAGTGTATTCCCATTTATATTATTTATTATGTTATGGCTGACCACGAGCATGAAAGTAGAGGATTGAGGAACAGCACATGGGAGAACAACATAACAAATAATTAGTCTTTTTTTTCGTGATTTCGCGATGGTTAAACCATAATTATATTTGCTGCACATTATATTCTTTGTTACACCATACATTTTTGCTGCACTTTATATTCCTGTTTAAACCATTAACTTTAGATGCATGTTACATTCTTGGTTATGCCATAAAATTTTGCAGTACAGTACAAACTATCTAATTTAAGTGTCACCTTTCGTTTGTTTGGATGGCACATTCTACTGGGTTTAAGTGTTTAACCATTCAATTGTTATACTTGATGTATCTAACATACTTGACAAAGATAGAGGGCAGAGTTCTGGTTATTTGGTAATCACTCATCGTCTTTAGTGTTTGATTCTAGACTGCAATTGTCTTTAGTCTTTAGGGTTTGCTTTTATTGTACTTCAATGTTCTTATGACCATTAATTGTCCCTAAAATTGCAGAATTTGAAAAATAAACAACAAGCTGTTGTGTTGTTCCTAATTTGTTAGTTTAGACTGTGTACGTTTAGTTTGTGTATTCACTGTTACCATTACATTCTAACAGTTTAATCCATTCATGGGTTGGAAGAGGAACATTCCCAACCTCAGTCTTTAGATTCCCATCACACTTTCTTTCTTTCTTTCTTTCTTTCTTCTTTCTTTCTTTCTTTCTTTCTTTCTTTCTTTCTTTCTTGCTTTCTTTCTTTCTTTCTTTCTTCTACATTTTCTTTCTTTCTTTCTTTCTTCTTTCTTTCTTTCTTTCTGTCTTTCTTTCTTTCTTTCTTTCTTCAAGAAACAGGTCATCGGTACTACTAATGAATCCCAAAACACAGTAAACATAAAATTACCCGCTGATGAAGAAACGTTAATTTCTTGACAAAAGTTACGAATGGTTTCTCATTGAAATTGTTTAGTTATGCTCCCATGATTCACACACCTTAAAGATCCTGTTTATCATGTCTCTTTCTTCATCTACGTGCCGACATATATATTCCATTTATGTTCGTTTCGTCAGTCAGTTATCTGAGCACCCACGGTAAGTACATTTTCCATAAATTCAAATATTCAATTATGCTGATTTATATAAAGAAATGCAATGTCTACTATCTGCATTCTCCAATGCTTGTTCTGAATTTGGTTTAACAATTAGCAAAAAGAAGACACAGATTATGTCACAAGGTGCACATGAGGTACCATCAATCTTTATTGACGACGCCGAACTAGAGATAGTAGACCATTTTACATATCTAGGATCAGTGGTAAATAGCAAATTATCCCTAGATCAGGAAATCAACACCCGGATTGGTAAGGCAGCAACAACAATGAACAGGTTAAGAAAAAAAGTCTGGGAGAACAGGAAGCTTACTGCCAAAACAAAAGTCCTTGTCTATCAAGCCTGTGTCCTTAGTACTCTTCTCTATGGCAGTGAAACCTGGACAACTTACTCACACCAAGAGAACAATTTAAACAGCTTTCATATGCGGTGTCTGCGAAGAATTCTTGGTATTAAGTGGCAAGACAAAATCACAAATACTGAAGTATTGGAAAGATCAGGTTGTGTGACAGTTTATTCCATGCTCAGTCTTCGTAGACTTAGATGGATAGGACATCTTAGGAGGATGGATGATGGTAGAATACCAAAGGATATCTTTTTTGGTGAATTACAGATGGGTAAGAGATCTCAGGGTCGGCCTCTACTACGATACAAAGATGTGTGTAAGCGGGACATGATTGATACAGGCATTGATAATGCACATTGGGAGCAAGTCGCCGCTGAACGTGTTGCATGGAGGGCAAATATCAGAAATGGAATAAAGTCAAAGGAGAAAATTATTGCAGAAAAGTCACACACCAAGCGTTTGAGACGTAAGATGGTGCATGATGGTGGAAATGACCATTTGTTCGCATGCACCCACTGTGAACGGACATTTACAGCGCAAATTGGCCTTATCAGTCACACTCGCTACCGCCATAGTTAAAAGTTATTATGCCTTTTTAGAGCACAAACTATCGTCTGTCAAGACGGCAAGGTGCCAATGATATAAAGAAACAAGAATATTTTATTGCTGTTGCCACAATTTATATCGTTACTTGTCGGTCAGGTGGTAGTATTTAATCTCTCTCGATCAGACATTTTCTGACAATGCTATGTACAAATGCGTTGTATCGTCTTTCGAGACAAACGCTTTTCACCATAAACATATTCTTTATGAATATTTTATTGTTGCAAGAAAATTTATATTCACAAAATAGATCCAACACTAGCCCGCTATCATTTCCTTGTGTAATCCACTGTACTATTGCTAGTTTATCCAGAATGTGATTGCTGTAATGATGATGAATGATTTTGCCACAGAATATAACATACCATCTGTACCCTTTTCATATCAGTTCGTAACGCAGTTACTGACTTTCTCTAGCATCACTGAGCATGAGTAGCATTGATTGTGTATGTATACGTTCGGAATTGAGAAACGATGGGCGACTGCCCCAACAGTTAACTAACAATGCCAGGACTTGGATTGTTATTTTACCTGCGATATATAGATACCCATGAGCGTTAGCCAGGAATAGGCACATGTGCCACGATAATTGAGACGGAGATCCTTGGCCTCGAGCTCTTAGAACAGCGCGGAGTCGAGAGTGTGTTTGCGTCATCTGGGTTGTTTTTTTTTCCAGCAGAGCTCAACAAAGAACCCTCTTCAATAATATATGTCTAATAGTGCCAACATTGGACACGTAATTATTCGTATTATTATAGTTAGTTCTGTGTGACGTTTGTTGTTATATCTGTCCACAGTCTACTGTCAAGCATGTTGTCAGTCATTACCAATGCACATGATTCTCCATGCCATCTTCTATTTTGATGTTCCCCTGTGTGTATTCCCTCCCAACTTTATTATTGTCAGGACATTTTCCAGTTCATCCTTTCTCAAGATGTGTACAAAGACACGTTGTGTATTCTGATATGTCATATTGGGTTTCTTCCTGAGCTGACTTCCTTCAAGACATTTTCATTTCTCGTCTTCTCTATCCAAGATGTTGTCAGTATCCAACACTAACTAGTCTGTTAATTGTCAAAGGCAGACATGTAACCATCAGAACTGTCTCTATTCAACACCTAAGATCTCTCTTCCTTACCGTCACTGATTAAGATACATTTCATAACATATTCTTCAACCTGGTGAATTCTGACTTGTCATGTGCTATATTTTATTTTATCTCTTTAGGTCATCTTTCATCTTTTGATGTTTCCAATCAATCATTAATTTGCATCAGAGGTGTTCCTTCCATCATGATGTTATATTATGGAGGGCCTCTTTTCTGTCTGATTCCCATGTCTGCTGTTTTTATAAGAGTAGGAATTTCTCTTTTTTTTTTTACTGTCTCCTGTGATGCTCTCTTGTCTTAACATAGCAGGTAACTATTATCAGGTTGCCATGATGGAGTAGTTAGTACCTGGTTGCCTTGCAACATGAAGTTACTACCAGATTGTCATAATGCATGAAGTTACTATCAGGTTGTCATGAAGCATGTAGTTACCATCAGGTTGCCAACATGCAAGAAGATCAGCATATATCGCCAATTTGTCTTAATGATGTCCTACAATGCCAATGGGATGACCAGATTCTGCAAATAGAATTAATACAACGTTGAGTATATGATATTTCAGCATTTGACGTTTCATTTAGATTCTATTGTTTGTTCATGGCATTTTACAGAACATAGTAGATTAGAGTGTGTGGTGTATCAGTTGTTGCAAATGGTAATTCGTAGATTAAAATAACTGTCGTAGTTGTAGGAACCTGGACAAACTTATTCTAAAAACTTGATGTATTCATTGTTTTTCATGCTTTGCATTCGTGCACACACACACACACACACACACACACACACACACACACATATATATATATATATATATATATATATATATATATATATATATATTCACACACACACACAGACACACACACACACACAGACAGACAAACACACAGACACAGACACACCTACATACATACACACACATACACACACATGCACACATGCATACACGCACACTCGCACACGCAGACACAGACACAGACACACACAGACACACACACACACACATACACACACACGCACGCACGCACGCATGCACGCGCGCACACACGCATACAAACAAAATATCCATACAATTCTCACAATATGTGGCCTCTGAAGCGACGAGAGCCATTCCACACGAAACATTCCTTTCTCCACCTTGCTAAGCATACTCTTTGAATCCGTAATGAATACAACGTGTGTTGCAGTAGTCTCCTCTGCAATGGAATCACCGGAATGCTACTGTTACTGCCTCCACCTCCATTCTCAAGCTGGAGGTCGTAGTCTCATATGCCAGACTCTCCTTTTTGAAGACTCGTTCATTAGCCTTTGCAATAAAGCCCCAACCACTACGTCTGTTTCTCACCACTGGCCCATCGGTGTAGATGACTATGTCACCTTGATGTGTGTTACTCTGGATACGCTGTTGCACTTCAAACTCAATGCGGCCCGCTGCCCATTCTCTGCACGCACAACCCAGTGTTTCAATGTATATCAAACACCAGCATCTTTTCTCTACCTTTTGCATCGCCGGTATTTAGTTATTTCTCTCCACGAGCTCCACATTAATAACTATACAAATTTAGTCTTTTATTCTGCGGAGGCAAACTTTAATGAATGTTTTTAGTTTATTAGTAATCGTTGTGGTCGCTCTCCGTGTTTCTGATTCATGCTGTGGTGTTGATTTAACGTCAGTTATGTTTACTACATTTGCTGTTGAGTTTTTGTTTTTTTTTACTTCCTCAAATATTCTAGAGCTATAATAATGTCTAATGCCTTTTGAATTATTTTTGTAATACTTGCATCTATTCCCCCACCTTTGCACAAAGGTTGTGGACGGCCTAAATTGATATACCCTGAAAATATGTAACTTAGTTTTGTGGGCGTTGTTATTGATTCAAATATTTTTTACTTTTGTCAGCCTAATGCTATTCTTGTGAAGGTGAAGGACCTCCCCCTTTGTTCCGAGGATGCATTGTGTTGGTAACTGTTGGAGACGACTGTTGTATGTTTTTTTCTGGCGTTTGAAAGTGAAAGGCATTGAAGATACGGTAACAGATTACTTCATTGGGATTAGAACAATGTCTACATTGAGGCAATGTTAAATGTTGGTTCAGTTAAAATGGCTAATGACTCTTGTGGTGTAAATTGTATATTTTAGAGTGTTCATAAACATTAGCTAAGTGAGCTGAAAATATCGTATTTATGTTAAAACACCCTCTGGTTTGTTCTTACATTTTTTTTCGCATATCCTTTTACGGGACATTGCAGTCAACACCAGCATTTTTCAGCTGCTGTTGATGTCTTGGCAAGTTTTACGCTCAGTGGTTTGCCATTGCTTTATGAACGACCGGCTCACATACCTCCGTAAGTATCCAGCGCGACGCGATCTGCTGCCAAATCTCGTGCAGCTGTGTTTCGTACGTGAGTACACGGGATTATGAACAACACCTGATTGATTTACCCTGAAAATATGTAACTTAGTTTTGTGGGCGTTGTTATTGATTCAAATATTTTTTACTTTTGTCAGCCTAATGCTATTCTTGTGAAGGTGAAGGACCTCCCCCTTTGTTCCGAGGATGCATTGTGTTGGTAACTGTTGGAGACGACTGTTGTATGTTTTTTTCTGGCGTTTGAAAGTGAAAGGCATTGAAGATACGGTAACAGATTACTTCATTGGGATTAGAACAATGTCTACATTGAGGCAATGTTAAATGTTGGTTCAGTTAAAATGGCTAATGACTCTTGTGGTGTAAATTGTATATTTTAGAGTGTTCATAAACATTAGCTAAGTGAGCTGAAAATATCGTATTTATGTTAAAACACCCTCTGGTTTGTTCTTACATTTTTTTTCGCATATCCTTTTACGGGACATTGCAGTCAACACCAGCATTTTTCAGCTGCTGTTGATGTCTTGGCAAGTTTTACGCTCAGTGGTTTGCCATTGCTTTATGAACGACCGGCTCACATACCTCCGTAAGTATCCAGCGCGACGCGATCTGCTGCCAAATCTCGTGCAGCTGTGTTTCGTACGTGAGTACACGGGATTATGAACAACACCCTTAACTCCTTCGCCAGGGAGACGGCTCCTTACATCTAAACACTGAAATTAAGCCATGCCTACGTGGGACAATATGGCACAGTGGCCAGCACTCTACGCTGCCGCGCCAGTGAAGATAGGTTCGAATGACCATCGACCCGGTCTGTTGTAAACGGCCTCGGCTCCCTGGTTGACCTAGCCTAAAATGGATACCGGGAAATGTCTCGAGAGCCAAAAGCGTTAGAGATAATATTCAATACACTACCCCACGATGCCCCATGTGATATACAAATACGTGATTAGCACCGTATGCCCAGTACGCCTCCTGGCCTGTAAATAAAGGTCCTCTACTTTACAATTGATAGTCTTATGTGCTAAAAGCGACTAACACGTTAGAACGTAGCAGCGGCAATAAATGAGGTTGAAATTAGTCCATTGGTAAACGGGTAAACCGACTTGTGGTTTTTACCTCGGTAATGGACATATAATAACAGATGATGGCAGAAGTGAAACAGAAATCAAAAAGAGAATAGGAATGGCCAAAAATGCTTTCAACGGCATGAAGTCAGCATAAACATCTAGAGAGATTAATAACGCATTAAAAATGAGAATTGTCAAATGCTACGTATATTCAACGCTACTGTACGGCGCGGAAACCTGGACATTCAACAAGCAACTAAAAATTTTCATAGAAGCCCTGGAGATGTGGATATACAGACGAATATGTCGTATTTCATGGAAACAAAACCAATCATATACAGAGGTTCTAGAAAAACTGGAATGAAGAGAGAGTTTATGAAAAAAATAAAGACGAGGCAAGTGAAATATTTCTGCCACGTTAAAAGACATGATACTTTTATAAAAACATTACTGGAAGGAAAGGTTGAAAGCAAAGGAGCAAGAGGTAGACAACGATACGAGTGGGAAGATAACATCAAGAGATGGATGAACATCAGCCTGACAGAATGTACAGTCAAGGCGAGAGACAGACAATGTTGGAAATCCATTGCAGCCAACCTTCATTGTGGAGACGGTACCTGATTGACTGATTGAAACGGGTTGACAAGTATTTATCTAGGGCAGTAAATATTGGTTATACAGAGCGAGAATAGCTGAGTCTATGAGTTAACGAGTTGAAAAGCACTTGTCTACTGCAGTCAACATTTGGTTATACAGCGCGAGAATAGCTGAGTCTGAGTAAACAATATGAAAACACTTGTCTATTGCAGTGAACATCTAATTATACACGAATACTTTACAACGGTAATGGATTTATATTACATGAGCCAAACACCTGGTGCAAAAGAAACAAATCTCAGACGTCCTTCAAACCGCTAGCAATGGCATGAAAACAACCTAAATAGTTCCCTATATAACAGATGACAAATAAATTACAGATATAATTACAACAGAAAGTCACAACGCTGCACTTACTTTGAATAAAATGAGAAAAAAACAGTAGTAATGGTAATTACAAAGCAATAGATGTCTTCCCACAGCAACATCACATTGAATGGAACTAATTTCAAACAAGTCGGTGTGTTTAAATATGTCAGTACTTTAAAAACAACAACTGGAAAATGTATTAAGGAAGTTAAATGTATAATAGCCCAAGCACAAGCATAATTTCACAAAAAGGTTTAATATTCTCCTGAATACATCTCTGGGAACTGAGATGAAAACGTAGTTATTAATAGCTATATAAAGCCATTTCTGATTTACGGAACAAATCGTGTGCAATTTGCAGACAAATGAGCACAAACATGGAAACTGCAGCATTGTGGCTTCATGCAAAAATGTTGTTTGTCCATCAAGAATGATGATGACCATTCATTTCATCCAGTGGGGTTGAAAATATGGATCCGTGAGTTCTAAGATGGCTGATAAGGCCTATTTTGGCTCGAAGTGTTCTTTGACAATGTGGGCAAAGGTTGCTTGACGTTCCAGGAGGAGGATCTCCTGCAGTGGTTTTTCTGTCCAGCCTTTTCATCGCAGCCCTTGGTTACTTGGTTAATAATGTACGCCAATGGAAAAATAATGAGAATACAGTTGACGGATAGAAAGAGTAATTGAGATATCTTGAAAGAAGTCAACTCACAAAGAGAATTAGTTACTGGCTTCAGAAGATGACAGTCCACATTATTTGGGTATGTCAACAGAAGGGGACTGTTATAGTACACCGTGACATAGGGACAATTTGAAGAGAGAAAAGGAAGAGGAGGACTAAGCATGAAGATTTATGAAATATTTGACATTATGGCTTGGAGGAACATCAGTGTCAGAAATGATTGGCAGTACATGAGATAGAAGGCTGTCGACTGATATCATCACCAACGCCGCACGGCATGGACTATAAGAAGTTACAGATTTTCTAGTTGTTGGTAACCTCAAGAAGGACACGATAGCACAATCAGCCGTAAAGAGATGTTTAGTTCTTTGAATGTTACGTCCCAGTTTGAGGACTTCTTTTTTCAAGACCGTTTTTTGCTCTTATAAAATAAAACAGTATTAGATATTTAACTTGTGATATCAGAGTGTAATAATTATGTAACTATGGTTCGAATATATTCTAAGGATTTTCGCAATTTAAGCACAAAATGTCGCTATCACATTATCGTCTTTTAACAAGGGACAAACAAAACTTTTGTCAATATTTACTGTAAATCCGTTTGCTAAATATTTTGACCTGAGTGCACCAGTAGATTCCTGCATCACTAGAATTTAGTCACGAAGAAATGCAGTCATATTCACCAGTATGTTGCCTGTAATTGCATAAGATTGTACAACTGGAAACACATTTCTCGAATTCTAATTGGCGCAAAACTGGGGAATTCCCGAAGCAGTTTATGATAATCTATTTTTCACACATATTCTACGCCAGGCAATCAATAAATACAAGTGTACTGCACGAATTTTGATTTGAATCTTTGATTTTGATAGACTAATGCGCTTACAAATTCATGACCATACATTATGTTATTTAGTATTTATAAATATATGCTTGCAAATATTTTCTACACTTTGGCCTTGAATCAAAGATAATTGACTAATTTAAAAGTTGAATATTGCTGTCAGTTTTGAGTTTCCAACTTGTTAGTCGATGGTAATTTTAAAATATTTTAAGTATATTTGAAAGAGAACATGACCGCCCATGCTTATCGGCATGGCACATGATAGATGGATGGAAACTAGCAGCCTAGTGTCAAGTTGGTTATGCATAATTCGACACCGATTCGCGATCGGAGTGTTATCAAATAATCCGGTGAGGTGTGTAACGTGTCACATCCACACATATGTTGCATTAAACATTGTATAATTTCTTGATCCATACACAGCTAAGTCGCTGCTGCAGGCACACATATTTATTAATTTTCTCACCATTTACACCAGGGATTCTTCACCAATAGCACAACGAATGTAATGACAAACTTCCGAAATGAAACATTTACCTGAGAAGTTTGATAACATTTGAACAGTATGTCATTCTTATGGAAGGCAATGCAGACGTGGGAACAGTCTTGGCAATAATGAGCATAATTACAAATGTCACTCAGCCATGTGCACATGTGGTTTGGCGTCGCAGACAGCAGAGCACATACTCCAGGATTGCCCAAACTACAACATATCCAGGCGAACCTTCTGGCCTAGAGAGACAACAGTGGAAGATAAACTCTATGGACCGCAGAATGAACTAAAAAAGACTGTTGGATTCATACAAGAGACAACATTGCAGTTATAAGCATATTTCAGGCGAACGAAAGAAGAAGAAGATCATTGTAAGAACCTTTATAGCCATGGTATTAATTGACGGCGTCACCGTTTCTTTCTTTGCTTTGGCACTCTTTGACTTGGCCTATTCCATTGTTTCTTTATGCTTGCCTGTGGCGGTTATCTTTTACATTTACGAGCTTAAATACACCATTCGATATCCAATAGAGCCATACGGTGTATTAATATTTTGCGGCAGTTGTATGATATTCATTAACATGGCCAATTGTTCTTGCTACAACCTTCCTCGCAGTCGCCCGATGTATGTGTGTATTCAGACCTCTTCAGTTTAAGAATACTTTTATCCATAAAAACTAGCCATACAGTATATGGTCGAATTTGCCATATTCTCTATTGCTATATATTTACCGGTGTTGGTCAATATGGGAATGGTATATAAGTTTGACAATAGAACCAACACATCAAGGTTGTCGCTCTAGATATCCCCAACTAGGGAGTTTGTTAAAGAGATTGTATGGCTGATAATCGACATGATCTTTCCTATATCCACTCAGTTGATCATTCTTATCTGTGTAGTCATTATGATCAACAGTCTTCAAGCAGCGTCCAAATTCCGACAGTCTTCAGCGTCCGTATCTGGGAAACTATTTAGCAAAGACGAGAAATGTAAACATGACAATTATGTCACATTCGAATTATTCCAGCAAGCACAGTTGATAAGCTAATCTAGAAATGATATCTTAGTGGTCCAGCAAGTAGTTCTGATTTATGTTGTGTATATCATATGCATCACTCCAACAATCCTCATAAGTATCGCCTACAATGACTGAGCCGGAGTTATATTCTATAGCAAAGACATACTCAAAGTTGTATACTGGTCTGTAACGGTTTCAGGAAGCAGTTTGAAGCATTCAATGCAGCAATTAATTTATTTATATACCTTTAAATACAACACGAAACTCCGATCTGTGTTGTGCCAATCGTTTCAATGTTTCAAGGAGGGAAATGAAGAAGGCTAGTAGGCTTCTCTGCTGTGTAAACTTGTCAAAGAAATGCGAACAGATAACGTTACGACTGTTGTTTCTTACATATACAATGTCACATATTGTTAAAGCAACAGAGAACTCTGGTAATAGAAAAACTATAAGTAGTACAAAATTAGGGTGAAGGCACTTATCTAAATACCCATACTCGACTTCTAGATCACAGAAATATATGTAAAGAATGTGTTGTTTCTTCGTCTGTTTTTATTGCCATGAGAAAATCATATGAGATGATGACATTTCAAGGAAATTTAGTAGTTGTAGCACTTGATTAAAGCGTATAATTAAAGACTTTAAAAATGATTAAAGACTTTTAAAAAATGAAGTATACATCTTCTTTCATGCCTTGAGACGTATTAGGTATAAGGTGCTAGAGTTACCAGGTCGAGAGGTCAGCGTGCTAACCACTGCGCCTTCAAACAAGAATATAGTAAAGAGTAAAGGACACTTTGTCAGCGACTTGAGGCGAATGGGTATATGGTGCTAGTCTTATATGTTTATAAATCAACCAATACTCGATGTGTGATGTGGTCAGTTTGATAAACATTACTGTATATGGCAATTAAAAGGTATGGGGTCTAATGCAACATTACAATATATCTGTGAGAAGAACATATACATGTGGCCTTTACTTTCAAGGGTATTTCCTAACATCCCTTTTATCCTGGGACAACCTGGGAGCCACGGTCAGTGAAATAGAAAATTCGCTATTATTGGGATGTGAACTTGTGATTATTGCGCCACGGCCTAGCGTTCTAGCCACTGAGCTACCGTAGTTCTCTTAACAAGAAACTGCCAGGTAGCAAAGAAACTCAAAGTTCTTTAATGTACACAACTCATAAGCCTGCAATTAGGGATATCATTTTTTTTTTTTGGGGGGGGGGGGGGGGGGGTCATAGAAGAACCTAACAGTGCTGAATATCAGGATATTAGTATACGGCATGATTTACTGGTGTGGAATATTATTATGAATTAGGAATATCATTTTTTTTTTTGGGTCATAGAAGAACCTAACAGTGCTGAATATCAGGATATTAGTATACGGCATGATTTACTGGTGTGCAAGATATATGAACAACACATATGACACACATAAACCAATATAATGCATCTAAGACAACGACAACTGTTAAGAATAGACAACCTTAGAGATCTACCAAAGGTGATTAAACAATATTTCACAAGAAATAAAAATACTTATATTGGAGATCACCGTTGCAAAATAAAATACTAATAATTTTTGTTCAGCCGATGAAACGCTGTTACAACGCTGTTTAGTGGCAAAGATTACAACTATAAGTAAAGAAATAAAGTACCCTTTTCAACGCCTTCGTTCGTAATGTGCGTATGGTGCTAGCCTGACATATTTCTGTAGACCAATCGGCCGGCATGATATCGACCACATCAGCCAGCCAGGGCCAATTAGACATATTTGTATGTGTCTAGCACCATATACCAAATGCGCGTTAGGTATGTTATATGGCCCCTGTAAACCGGTATACGAAGGGTGAGGTGGTTAGTATCACGCCTGCCGCCTCCCCTTATCGAGACATTTCAGGTAGGCCATGTTAGGCTGGGTAGACCTAGGAGCACATATTAACTGATTCAATGCCACACAGAAAGTAGGTATGGACCAAACATGGTACACAATCAAAGGAACAAGTAATATCATGTAAATGTCCGTTCACCGGCCATTGAAACTGCGGAGGATATCATGATGACCATAGTATAGAGATATATCGTCCTGCTGTACAAATGGGAGGTCACATTTGGCAATCTATTATACCTCGGCAATGAATCAGTTAATTGTTTGTTAACCCCTGGATGAGCATTCGAGCAGATTGCCATCAGGTGGACAGAAATGCGTGGAATGTCACAATTGTTTGAAAAACATTACTGCATATGGCAATTAAAAGGCATGGGGTTTAATGTGATACATTACAATATATCTGTGAGAAGAACATATACTGTTCTATGCCATGGAGACAAGAGATCACATACTCAGCATGCGTTTAATCTTAGACAAGTGTAGATAATTTAATATAAATCTATTCTCATGTTTTGTTGATTATTCAAAGGCAATTGACTGTGTACATCACAAACGTTTGGACATAATGAGGAAAATGGGCTTTCCATCACATGTAGTACAACTCATTAACATGCTCTATATAGACCAACAAGCAGGGGTAGATAAATGGCGAGACATCGATCAGATTGGTTTGACATCAACAATGGAGTCCATCAGGGGTGTGTGTTGTCCCCCTACTGGTTTAACCTGGACGCCGAAAATATACCGAGAAATCAAAACAATGTTTTCCCGTATTGAATTTGAATAACGAATGCACAAACCGTGGATTGTACGATTTATTGCCTGACATATTTCGCTACATCTCAACAAGCACATACTGCAGAAGTCACACGCCATAGAGTAAAATCTTTTAAGCTGAAATATACACATGTTCTCACAGTAATATCAATTGTTTACAATGGTAATTTTAAATTGAATATCACGTCCTTCTGTTTGCACAAAACTGGCCTATGTAGATGAATCATTATGGCTTCTGCAAACTTTAACAAACCAATACTAATCGTACCCACCGCTATCTGATTAAAAGTTCTCCTGGTCTTCTACACCGGATCTCGGTACAAGAAAGAGCCTCTCCTAGAACGTTTATCTGCATATTTCGTTACTACTTGATCTAGTAGCGTATTAGGTTATAAGCAACTACAAACATTGACTTGTTTTGACTTTATATTAATTGATAGTACTTAGCTGTATAGCCTTTATAATACTTTTCATTGTGTTTTTACTGTGAGTGAGGGGGTCTTCACTGTTCTTCCTTCTGCTTACTGTTTAACGTTTTATTTCCCGTGTGGGATACTCCGCTTTAAACAGAGACATTGACTTGTATAGTCATTTATTAATTCTTTTGGATAACAGTTGGTTACTTAGCTTGTGAAGTAATTTTTTTTTCAGGTTAATTATTTGTTGTATGTTCTTTAATTCGTTTTGTTCCGTGTTTGCATTATATTCGTTGGTCTAATTAGTTATATCGTTATAATATTGTCATTTACTTATCGATTTGTATTACTGGTATTTTGTAAGTTAATGTAATTGTGATTTTTTTTTTTATGATCTTGTATTTTTGCTTAACTTTGACTAATTTACACTTTCTTCATGGATGAAATGTCTGAGAAGTGGCAACACTGGCTCAATAAGGCAGGAATACGCCTTGGACACTTAAACATTTGCAGCTTATTTAACAAGCTACCAGAGTTATCTTCTATTCTTAATCAAAATTTTCATTTATTCGGCCTTAGTGAAAGTAGACTTAATAACATTTCATATGAGGACATATCTATTAAAGGGTACAAAGTTTTTAGAAGGGATCCCTGTAGGAAACAAGAGACAGGCATAGTAACCTATGTTTCTAATTTACTAAATGCTCACCGTAGGCTAGACTTGGAAACTTGCGAAATAGAATGTATGTGGTTAGAGCTAAAACTTCAAAACCGCACACCCCTGATAATTGGCTACCTCTATCGAAATCCCAGTGCTGGACACGTCTGGTACGAAAACTTCACTACCATGATGGATGTGGTTTTCGCTTCCGGGAAGGAAATTATACTACTCGGAGACTTTAACATTGACACCAACAAATCCAACATAATATGGGGAAATATAATTACATCATACAATTTCCAACAAATAGTACAACAGGCTACTCGAGTAACAAAGTCATCTTCAACAGTCATAGATCACATTTATGTAACTTGCGCAGACAACATCATAGAATGCGCTGTACCCAATTGTGCAATGAGCGATCACTACCCAATATGCTGCACGTGGTCTAATCAAGGAATTAAAACTGCTAAACATAAACACATAAGTGTAAAATATAGAAGTTACAAACATTTCAACCAAAACACATTTTTACAGGACTTGCTCAGTTCACCTCTAGACAATGTTTATCAGCTTCCTTACCCGGATGATGCTCTGGAATTCTGGATGAAAACATTTATTGATGTTTTTGATAGACATGTGCCAATCAAGGAAGTTCGAGTAAAACACCACGTCAAGCCACGTTGGATCACCCAGGAAATACTTGAAATTATGAGAGACAGAGATAAAGCACATAAAAAGCGGGATCTCAGCGCGTACCGTACTCTTAGAAACAAAGTTCAATATACCATACGACGGGAAAATAAAAATTACTTTAAGAACTTAGTAATTGATAAAACAAATAGTAAGGATATATGGAAGGCAATTAACACCTTGACAAAGAAGTATAACTTCCGAAATTCTTTACCATCAAATCATATTACATGCGACCAATTCAGTAATTTTTTTTCAAACTGACATAGACCAGTTGACGGCTTCAATACCTAATTCTCCTTGCAACTTATCTTTACTGTCATCGTTTTGCGAGAATAGATGCTCCGGCGATATTCTTTCCGACATACCGCTAATGACAATCACTGAGGTATTCACTTACCTCAGTAACCTAAAAAACACAACCTCATCTGGGTTAGATGGAATCAGCAATCGGATTCTCCGTTGTGCTGCGCCAGTGATCTGTATATCACTAACCTATGTATATAATCAGTGTCTCACCAAAGGCCACTTTCCATCAGCTCTCAAAATCGCTAAAGTGTACCCTCTTCTTAAATCTGGTTCATTGACAATGGTCTCCCGAACAATTACAGACCCATTTCCTTACTATCATCACTATCTAAGCCACTAGAAAAACACATCCATAAAGTAACATTACAGTATTTAGTTCGCAACAAGCTTATTGTTGAAAACCAGTCAGGATTTCGACCAAAATATTCTTGCCATGCGGCAAAAATGATAGAAAATTAGCACCAGAATATAAACAACAGCAGTCTATGTGGAACTGTGTTTATTGATTTCAAGAAAGCATTTGATATGATAGACCATGTCATTTTAATATTAAAAAAAACTTGAGACAATGAAAATTGGCCCTAATGTAGTCACTCTAATATCATCTTTTCTATCAAACAGAAAGCAAGTAGTATCACATAATAAATGTCTGTCTCATACCACTACCTTCAATATTGGAGAACCGCAAGGCTCTATTATTGGCCCTCTATTGTTTGCCATATATATTAACGATCTACCTTTGCATCTTTCGTCGTCCTGCGATCTATTTGCAGACGACTGTACAGTGTACACAAATGCTGAAAACTGTATTTTATTGGAGTCGTCTTTACAACAACAATTAAATAATGTAGTTAGGTGGAGCTATTCAAACCGTATGCACATTAACATCACTAAAACAAAATCAATGTTACTAACAACCAGACAAAGACTTCAAACTCTAAGCTCACACACATCACTTCAACTTCACATCGATAACATGCCAGTAGAAAGTGTAATTGAGCACAAAACATTAGGCATAATCATTGATAGAAACCTAACCTTTAATTCCCACGTTCAAGCGCTTATTAAACAAACAGCAAAAAAAGTCTACCAAATCGCCAAAATTAAAAACTTCCTTGATGAGGACACAAGGAAACTATTCTATACTTCTCATATACAGACACACTTTGACTACTGCTCTACAATCTGGGACGGTTGTTCTAATTCAAACACCAAACGACTTTACTCACTCCAGAAACGGGCCATGAGTCTAATTTATAACAAACATTTATCTGACAATCCTAGTCTGTATAAACGCCTTCAGTTACTACCACTCCGCAAACGCCTGCTTTTTAATAAAGCTAAACTAATTCACAAAATCCTGCATCGGAATGCCCCAAATTACCTTTGGCCATTGTTTAAATATAATGCTAGACACAGTAAACGTTTAAATATGTTACACATTCCGAAGCCTAGGATTGACTTATACAAAACAAGCTTAACGTACTCTGCAGCTCAGCTGTGGAACAATCTTCCACAAGAAATCAAAGACATCACCAATCCCTATTCATATAATCGCAAATTACTCGAACACTATCTCAGTACGGATTATCTTCCCCCTTAATAATAGAGATAATAATAATAATAACAAAACCCTAGTATAACAGTCAGTCCCCTTTTGGTAGGCCAGTATATTCCACATGGCTAATAACAAGTGTCAGACCATTATCTAATTTTACTGTGTCGTGTAGTTTTGATGTTCGCATTTTTGCCCATGCCTTTATAATGCATATCTTTTATATTGTTGCTGTTCTGTTAGCCTTGAATGATGTGTGAATGAAATAATGTATGAAAGAGAGTGATAGAAGAGCAGAATGTTAGACGGGCCTGCGTGCCCAATTCTTAACCCTTTGAAAATAAAGTTTGTTCGTTCGTTCGTTCGTTCGTTCTCAGTTTTGAGATTCTTCCAGAACCCCTGCGGATCCCCCGCAATCTTATTCTTTCCACATATGGGTTCTCAATCTATTCCTCCGCCTTCTCCACCTGGTTCCACAAGCGCACGACCACCTCCCCTTTGTCCATAGGCAAAATTTCACCAAGAGGTGCATTCCCTGCTAGCCTATCAGCCTGTTCATGTGACCGTACACCCGCATTGGCCAGGGAAAAGTAGCCATACAATTCTCACGATTTGTGACCTCTGAAGCGACGCGAGCCATTCCACACAAAACATTCCTTTCTTCACCTTGCTAAGCATACTCTTTGAATCCGTAATGAATACAACGTGTGTTGCAGTTGTCTACTGCATCCACCTCCATTCTCATGCTGGAGGTCGTAGTCTCATATGCCAGACTCTCCTTTTTCAAGACTCGCCCATTAGCCTTTGCAATAAAGCCCCGGCCACTACGTCTGTTTCTCACCACTGACCCATCAGTGTAGATGACTATGTCACCTTGATGTGTGTTGCTCTGGATCAGCTGTTGCACTTCAAACTCAGTGTGGCCCGCTGCCCATTCTCTGCACTCACGACCCAGTGTTATTATTACATTGTGCCAGTCCGTCATGTCTTCCGGAACTTCAACCCACTCTCTTTCACGATTGATGGTCTCCAGATCACACACCTGACTTATAGAAAGTTCTGCCTGTGCCATTCAGGACCTGCCTCGTCTTAGTCTATCACCCTTAACCATATCCATTGCTGCATGCAGTGGGTGATCCCTGTCTGCGGCAACTCTCAGGTACCATTTGGCCTGAAGGACCCTATGCCTATCCGTCATTGTTAGTAGCGCCAGGATATACCTCATGCAAATAATTGCTGTGTCCTTTGTGCATCCCAGGATTAACCGCATGGCAGCATTCTTTATGCGCTCCAACCTTTCAAGCTGGCTCTTTGATACTGTCAGCAGCCTCAAACCATACTCAGTGACAGAAATTATTAACTGCTGAAAGAGCATGTACAACATCTTCTGCTCTACCCCGGTTGCTGCCATAGCCCTCAATGCATTAAGTCCCCTACCAGCCTTCACCACCAAAGCCTCCAGATGATCCTTAAAAGACAAACACCTGTCAAAGGTGATACCCAAGTACTTCAACTTACTCTCTCGACTAAGAGGACATCCATGCAACATAATACCTGGGACGCCTGCCTTGACGATCCGGTTATCCAAGCAGTACCACACAACCGATGCCTTGTCTGGGTTTATAATGGCCCCTGCGTTCCTGCACCACTCCGCCATCCTGTCTACCGTCACCTGTAAGTCTTTTGCCAGACTGGCCCTGTCTCTGCCCTGTCTGTACACCAGCAACTCATCTGCGAATGTCAAGATTCTACCCACACCTGGTGTCTCAATAGCTGCGATTTTGCTGGTGTAGACATTACAGAGCACAGGGAACAAGGCATATCCCTGCGGCAACCTAGGAGTAATTGTACAGGGGTCTGAAGTCCAGGAACCCATGCGAAATGCAACCTTACGCTCATAAAGGACTGCCGCAACCCATCTAACAAGGCAAGAGCAGACCTCCATGTCCAACAGAGTGTGTATTAACCTATCATACCTAACCCTGTTATACGCATCCTCCAGGTCAAGAGCTACCGCCACTGTCTCCTGTTTATCCTGGAAGCCCTCGTAGACAACAAATGCACAAGTTGCAGCAATGGGCCAGGAGTCCATTCCCGGCCGTTAGCTCCCGAGTCCTTGGGGAAGCAGATTCCGACTTTCCAAATGTTGCTGGAGCCTGCCTGCTACTATATTTTCGAGGACTTTGCCATACGTGTTTTGCAGGGTTATGATTCGGTATCCACAAGTCTTGAGTGATCCTTACCTGGCTTTGGGAGGGGGGCCAAGTAGCTATGCAGCCAGTCGTGGGGTATTTCCACCGTATTGATGCTTAGGTTGAAACAAAGAGCCATCTCCTCCAAGTCCCCATCATCTGTGTTCCTTATATGAGAGTACCTGACCCCATCCGGCTTTAGCCCGCTTCAGTACCCGTCTTATGTCCTCCACTTTAATCTCACAGTCCTCCTTCCTAGTGACCCGTGACAAGGCTTCTCTGACGTTATCGCTAATATCTTGCTGATCCGTCTGTTTTAAAAATCACGCAAGAAAAGCCTCCCCTTTGTCCTTGTCAGTTGTCATAGGTCGGTTGTTATCATCATAAACGGTGCCAAGTGTACCAGACATCACCTGTCTCTTCATCTGCCGGTGCAGCCTCCAGAATTTTCCCAATGTCACATCACCACCGACTTCATAGATAAACTGTTTCCACTAAATCCTTAAACCTTTTTGCTTCAGCTGCCTGGAGTTTAAAATCCTGCACCTTTACTTTTTTTATACCTTTCAGCCTCTTCCAATTCTGTGTCAACTGAATTGGTTGTTCTCCGCACCCTTTGCCAATTCCTTATGGCCGCCCTCTTTTCCCTCAACGAATTACTAACAATTGTGACACAATGAACAATTAAAACACGAATATATGTTGCTCTTCAAAAATTAAGACAACTGAATAAATTGTGTCATGGGACAGATAGACTTACAAAAATTAGATCTTTAAGAGCATGAATATTTCCCAATGTCACATCCGCCTGTGACACCTGGGCACTTATTAAACAAGCCGAACAGTGCATAAATACCTTTGAATATAAATGATATAGACGGATTCTAAGAATATCTTGGATACAGATAAAAAAAAAAAACGCATCCATAAGGCACGATCTGAATATTGAAGAAGGCTGGTTATTAAAGACGATAACACAAAGAAACTTGAAATATTGTGGTCACTTGAAATGTCATAAAAGTTTAGAGAGAATAATAATGGAGGGGTATATGCCCGGGAAGAGAGGAAGAGAAAGGCCAAAGAGAAGATGGGTGCAGGATGTGGGAGATGATCTCCAGCTGGGTGTATCGGACGCAGGACATCTTGCTTATGACCGAGAAGTTTTGTGGAAGGTTGTTATGGGATAGAAGTTCTGCAAAAGACATGCTACTGAATGAATGCCATGGAGCGAATGTGTGTTTAGTATTCTGTTTAGTTGAGTTAGGTTTATTGAATCCACATGGAAATAGACCGAGGGAAGTACCCTAGGTGACTTTATGGTCTGTACTGAAACATTGACTGTGTGACACGTACCATGGGAATGAATGTAAGATCAAACTAATCTGAAACAATGAACTGGGTGAAGTGCCCTATTTTAATGTAAGATATATAGGAATTAGTGACCTGGTGAATTTCATCCATGTAAATTTAAGAAATATAAGGTCTACACTGAAACAGTGACCGAGTGAAGCGTGTCACGCGCAAGTAAATTTTACACTGAAAGAGTGCCGATTGAAGTGTCCTATGTGTATGTAAAGTCTTAAAGATACAAGGATCGGTTAAACTGCCTTGTGTGAATATAAGGTATACACTGAACAAGTCATTATCATCATCATCATCATCATTGTGGCGATATAGGGGTGGGTTCCCCGTCACTCACCGATATATATTTAGGAAAACTGTATTTCTTCTGTTCACTTTGAATTTTACTGCAGTCTGGAGAAACGAACAAGTAAATCAATAGATGATAACTGAAATGTTTCTTTGTGTTAGACATGACCGGTTGAAACTCTCGTCCTAGAGACCTGAGGAAAGTGTCTAGGATCACGTTTTGGGGTAATCCAGGTGTCGGTTTGCATCGGGTGTAGATCACCTGTAGGTTGTAATTTTCCTCCGCAAGGGCCTCGAATAGAGTGAGATTGCTGCTGGCTCTTCTCAGGCTGGAAGGGTATTTTCAAGTCAATGCGGAATTACACCAGGATAGACTTTTTGGACATCCTCTCAAAATTGGTAATCATTCAGACTCACTGATTATCTTGGGTTCAGGCTCTCTGTGTCACTATTTTGGCATACAAAAGAAGGATCTTGAAACAAACACAACCCAGGTGGTGAATACATTCACTTAACCCGCTCCCAGACTAATCTATTAGACAACTATCTCTTATCAATCTCTTTAAGTCCTTAGCTCTTTAAGGACAGGCCAATAATTGTAGGCCTGTCTAACCGGACATCTTCACAGGTAGACTGGACAAAAGTGGTCCTAACGTTTCCAAACTTTTTTTCCAGCTCATGGTATTTTATCTTAGTCTAATTGAGTGAAGAAAGTTCTGGACAGAAGGCAAGGCCCATTGTCCTCCTACAAAGTACTCGTGAGAGTGAGGTATGTTTTAGACATTCTCAGCTAACACAGTCAACATTGTCGAAAGAAGTCCAAGGGTATAATTCAGATACCAGGCACTATGCCATCAAGAGAACATAGCTGTTGAATAATGCCCTCGGCATGTCTCATTCAAGATTGTCCTCTTTTGAACCAGCTGCCCTTTCTCTTCTTGAGCTCACTATGCAGTGGATGCTGCGTATTGGCACTGACTCGAAGGGAGGCATGTTCGGTCTACCAAGGTTTAACAATCAAGGAGGTACCGCATCGCACATCATGTTGTATTTGTATTTTGTTCTGGGAGGTAAAGACAGTAGAAGTGATACCACATCACACGTCGAGTGCTGATTTACCCGCAAGCACACAGAGATAACATCGCATACCCGGTAGCCTGTACACACGGAAGTGAGCCCTTCACTTTACTTACTCAAACACTACAGCTCACATTAGAAGAACACAACATTGAACAAGCACAAAAATTTGCCTACCAGGCTGAAATAATATCGCTAGACGTGCGACCGAGGACTGATAATAGATTTATAATCGCGATGGCAGAGATGGCGTGCAGCGAAAAACAAACGAAATCCTAATTTTAAGGAATGTGTGTAGGGAAGACAACATGAAAATTAGCACAAACAAAACAGAGGTAATGACTATAACTAAAGAAGAACAAACAACAACAATTCACCTAAACGAACATACCTTGAAACAAGTAAAGAGTTTCAAGTACCTAGGAAGTATAATATCATCAAATGGCAGATCAGAAGACGAGATCGAAAATAGGTGTAATAAGGCAAACCAACTCATTGGACAAATGGCACCAATACTAAAGAACAAACATGTATCAATAACTACTAAGAAAGCACTTTACAACACAATCTTCCTACCAACTCTATGCTACCAATGCCAAACCTGGACAATGACAGAAAAAGAGAAAATAAAAATCACAACAACAGAAATGAGGTTCCTGAGAAGAATACTCAACGTATCAAGAAGAGATAAGATCAGAAATGAAGAAATCAGGACTAAAGTGTGTGTGTGGGGGGGGGGGGGGGAGGTTTAAAGCAGCGTTAGATTTTATTAGAAAGCAGCAAGTCAAATGGTTTGGCCATGCAAGTAGGTTACCAGTCAACTGCATACCACAACAAGCAATGGTGTACAGACCAGATGGGAACATAGGAAGAGGCTCAGTAGGGTGAGTTGTATTATATGTATATTAATTGTTGACATATATTTGTGCTTCATAGATTATACTAAGGCATTGGATAAAGTAAAACATGATGAACTGAATAAAATGTTGGAAGATATCAACATTGATGGGAAAAATTTAAGAATAATAAAGAATATTTACTGGAACCAAGTAGCAGCAATTAAAATGGGAAATAAAGAGGGTAGTTGCGAACAAATAAAGCTAGGAGTACGACAGGGGTGTGTCTTCTCACCGCATCTCTTCTCCCTATATGGCGAAGTAATAATGAGAGAGATCAAAGAGAAGCCAGGAAGGCTAATCGGAGGTTATAATATAAACAATATACGATATGCAGATGGCACAGTATTTGTTGCGGATAATGCAACAGACCTACAACAATTGTTAGACATTTTAGTAACAGAGAGTGCAAAGAAAGGACTCTCCTTGAATATAAAGAAAACATTAACAATGGTGATATCAAAGAAAATGGTGGCACCGAAATGTGACATAGAAATAGAAGGGAAAATTCTTAACCAAGTGGATAATTTTAAATACCTAGAGGCATTTATAACATCAGATGCAAGATGTACGAACGAACGAACGAACGAAAGAACGAACAAACTTTATTTTCAAAGGGTTAAGAATTGGGCACGCAGGCCCGTCTAACATTCTGCCCTTCGACAGAGCGTTATCGTGTATACCACACCTGACCACTTACAATTAACAATTATTCTAGAACTGTCGAGGTACTAAGGTCAGGGGGTACATTCTCATTCTCTTATCTGTCTCTATACTTGACGTTGAAATAAACTGTTACTTACAGTGTGTTTACACCTAAAACTGGACACCTTTGTCAAGTGCCAGCTTCGCCTGTCGGTCGGTAATTGGTTATACGCTGAGCTAATCCAGTCGGCTGAATGTCAAGCCTTGCCGTTCTTATCTGGGTTGAATCATTATTACTAAACTTGTACGATTAATCTGTCTGTTTCTTTTACTTGAGCATCGTCTTCGAATCATTTATATTTTTCTTGGTACAAATGGCAGCTTTAGCGATGTGTTGTTAGGCGCTGGACTTCTCGACAAGAATGACGTCTTTCTGCCTCTTCTCCAAGTCCCTGAGTCATATGACAGTCTTTACCACGTGACTGATTAATATGTGTGCTATTTCGTTCTATTGTCACAACTGTTGTCTTTGTTCGTTATTTGTGTTCATTATTTTCCCGTTAGCTCTGCGTAGTCTTGTGAATCTGTCTTATCACCAGCATTCGTCCCGTTAGTTCTTTTCAGAGCTATTTCGGAACATGGCAACGTGGTTATAAGAGATTACGAAGAAAGTCGTTAACTCCTTCGCCAGGGAGACAGCCAACATTATATAAGAGAGCGGAAATGGTTCTTCTTAGTTTATAAAGATGCTTATTTAACCATCTTGATGTCTAAGTGTGTCAAGTGGAAACAGCCTCATACGGATGAGTAAAGTTTCTCACGCACATGGTGTTTAAAATGTAGTTATACTCGAAGATTGCACCATTGATGAACATAGTGCTGTTGGGATATTTTTGATGACTTATTGCCAAAGATATTCGTTTTGGACACGTTGTGAGAAGAAATAAATTGGATAACTTGGTATCAACAGGGAAAACAACAAGGGGAAGGCAGAGAAGTTAATGCCTGGATGGATTGACAACGTGGTATGGTCGAGACAAGAACACAGGGCTGACCCATGACTGGTGATCGTGTGAGATGGTGAAACATGGCCGCCCATGTTTATCGGTACGGCACATGGTGATGATTATTCTTAAAGACAGTTGGATAACTGGTGGGGTAAGTGTGTATCGCAAATTGTGGTACATAACTGCGTGGATAAGTTATCTCAGTGACGTTCACAAAATATTGATGATGTCTGACTTGGTCGCCCTTTTTCATAGTGTTGTGGAGCTAGTCGAGCTGATTATTAGAACAGAAAAACGAGTGTCTATAGACAATTGTGCAACTGAAAAATGGTGTTCTTGTGATTTACGTTATAGAATAATGTATGATGTGTTGAATGTTTGTAAAGTATGAACACTTTGGTTACCCAGAAAGTTGACTGAATTGATCGAATGATCCTTTCATTGGAACATTTTACCGAGTGTACAGATGAAGAACAAATTGCTACTGCTCTGTCACGATAAGGCTTGACTCCCATACGGCTGGCATAACCCGGCAGAAAATTACTCAACGAGGGTGGTCACGTCTTGAACATCTAGTGTACAATCCGGACCTATCATCCAGCGATTTCATTTCTTCCACCCACAAACACATGACTTTGGCGGAAAACGGTTTTGCAGATCTCAAAGAAGTTGAGCGTGAGGTGCGAATATGGTTAACGCAGAAGCTAAAGACTTTTATGGAGCTAATATTGGAAGGGTGATAAAACGATGGAGTAGCATTAATGTTTGCGAAAATTATGATGAGCAATAATTAGTGATGTAAATACCATAATACATTTTTTTCAAGTTCGATACCGCAAATCATGTCCCGTAGTAGGAATCTGATGTGGGCATGTGAAGTGTCAGAACCATCAGAATGTATAGACCCAACTTCGCGGATAAATAGGTGGCCAATATTTAACTCCTGTAACGAACGACGAGAGTTGACATTGAACTCTTGTCCTACAGCCTCATGATGCAAGCGTTATGACAGTGGTAAACTAATGATTCAATGAGCCACCACAATCCTTTTCGTGGACGGTATTCGCCGTCTCCCTAAGCAGTGGGATGAGTGTCTAAATGCTAGCGTTAACTTTTTCTGCGAGACTCGGTGTCTGCTTGATTCCTAATGGTTGCTTCGTTTAATTTTGCAGCGTCTGTTGATACGGGGTGTTTGTAAAGTCTCACTACACTTTGTATGCAGAACAGCTGTTTGTTGGAGATTATGGTTTTCGTCTTGCAAACGGAAAATATAGTCTCCAACAAACAGCTGTTCTACATACAAAGTGTAGTGAGATATTACAAGCACACTGTACTTTTCAAACTTTTATAATAACCCTCAGGAACGGGTTTCACGTGATCACTCCTTGTACACAGATTTATTAATGCAAATAGACAAGGTAAAGAATATATATAATGTTGAAATACTGGGTCACAAATTCACAGCAGGAGATTTAGAAGCAGACCAAATTGCGTACGGGCTTCGGTCGTTCTGAAAGCTGTGGCAAACTATTTATTTATTTATTTATTTATTTATTTTGCATATCCTATTTACAGGGTATCGCTGTAAACACCAGCTGTAGTTAATGTCATGGCAAATGTCAGTAGTTTTCAGATTTTACATGCGTGGTCTGATTATATGAAAGACCTTAATGATTATACAAGAGAAGACCAATATGATCATCGTAATAATAATAAAGGACCATCAATTTTGAAGATGGAAGTTAAGAATGCTCCTAACCATATGAAAACTGGCAAGACCCCGGGTACAGACAACGTCACAGTAGAAGTGATCAATGCCTTAGAAGAATATGGAATACACCAAGTCACCAGACTGCTGAACGCAAGATATAATACTGGAGATATACCTCCTGAATTATGTAATTCTATATTTATTGCAATCCCGAAAAAATCAGAAGCCTTGGAATGTGATCAGCATCGAACAATTAGTATAATGAGCCACATCACGAAGATTTTGCTGAGAATTATCATGCAAAGCGTTAGGCAGAAAATATAGCCCGAAATAGGAGAAGAACAATGTGGATTTGTAGAATGCTGTATATATACTGAGAACAGTAATTGAACGTTCTATAGAAGTAAACAAAGATCTATGTCTTTGCTTTATTGACTACACAAAGGCTTTCTATAAAGTGAGACATGTCGACATGATAAGAATGCTTGAAAATCTACAAATTGATGGAAAAGACCTTAGACTTGTAAAAATCATATATTGGAAAGAACACGCTGCCATCAGAATTGATAACGATGTAGGTCAATATTAGCCTATTAAAAGAGGTGTGAGACAGGGATGTATAATATCTCCATATCCTGTTTCCCTGTACGGTGAAAATATTTTCAGAAATATAGAAGATATAGAAGGAATCAAGTTTGGGGGACCATACATCAATAATATTAGATATGCAGATGATACAGTCTTGATTGCAGATAGTGAACAGGACCTGCGACATTTAGTAGATGCTGTTGTTTGCACATAGTGAACAAGTAGGGTTAGAACCACGTCCACGGAGACCGGCTGTGGCAAACTAGTGAATGTAAAATTGCCTAGAAAATCACAAATAATAAAACAAAGATGGGGTAGTTGATTGCAAGAAAAGACATTCAACTAACTTTATTCTCTGCAAGGTACTATTTGCGTGTTGTCAAAAATATGTAAAATTCACAAATGTTCCTCATTGTTTTTACAAAAGCAACAAATAAATACACAGCGAGATATTACACAGTTGTGCGCACTAGCGAAGTAATATCATCATCATCCAGATGTTCTTACTGCATATTCACTAGTTGAATACATAACCCAGATGTTATACAATAGGTGCCCACATACGCCGTGTTCTTCGTGCACTTTCCACAGCTTATTCCTATTTACTCGGTGAATGGCTTTTGATTGACTTATGAAAGCAACACTTAGTTCATTGTTGTATTCTATAGTTTTTCACTTTTCTGTCTCAATTCAAAAATGACATCCTGTTCCTTTTCTAAAGCCAAATTGTGTGGCGGATGATCTCCAGATGGGTGTATCGGACGCGGGACATCTTGCTTATGATCGAGAGGTTTTCCGGAAGGTTGTTATGGGAGTGAGGTTCTGCAAAGGACATGTTACTGAATGAATGAATGAATGAATGAATGAATGAAAGCTAAATTGAGCACCGCTTAGAAGCGGTTATATCTTGCATCTTGTTCTGTGTTTCACCATTTTTGAGATTCTTGTGATGCTGACCTAAAACCGAAAGAGTGTCAAGTAATCAGTACATCATTCCATTTTCTCCACAAGCCTGGATAGTATGGAAACGATAGTGTTTATACCTTTACCTCTATCACGAAAAGTGCAGTGTGTCTACAAGATGCTTTTATTCTGGAGGTAAGTCATAGATGTAAATCCAGTATTAGTACTTTTGTGCAACAGGAAAGGCAGGATCGCGGATAGTAAGCTCAAGTGATGTACATCTAGAACCGTATACCCAATAATAATCAAAAGTCACAATCAACAAAGACGACATTGAAAATATTACAAGCCTTAAACATCTAAACTCTGTTATAAGCCATTGGGGACTCGGTAGCGTGTGGTTAGACGTTTTCCTGCCTGTTCGTGGTCTTATGTTTTAATCTGCATGAAGGCGGTTATTTAAAATTAACTTAGGCTCCAGGTCGACTATGTCTACAATCTCCTCCTCGTTTGTCTTCTAACCCCCACTGGGGCATAGGCTTCGACCAACTCACCCCAAGCCCTCCTATCTTTAGCTATCTCGTGTATCTCCGTCCATGTCTTTATCATGTCGTTAATTTCTGTTTAGACTTCTCTTCTCAATGAGTTTTAGGTATTCCTCTGCTTCTTTTGCCCTGTGGATTCCAGACGGAGGTTTTTCTATTTATACTTTTCTCGGGTTTTCTCGATGAATGGCCAATCCAGTGTCATAGTCTTTACTTCACCTCTAGGCTCACTAGTGTTTGTTTAGGTTTCTCCTTGAGTTCCACATTGATGGTTTTGTCATAAAATTTATTCCTTCTAGATTGCAATTTCTGACGTCGTGTGTGAGACAGAGAGCAATATTGCCAGCAAAGTCCAGCTCAGCGAGCTCCTTTGTCAAGTTAGTCCTTTTCTGGCAGTAATTATTGTTATCTTCATAATTTTTTAAATTCACGTTTGCTCCCAAATCGACCCAGTCTAAAATAGGTGGCAGAAAATATCTTGGGAAGTGAAGGCATCTATGTGATACAGATAACATGGCGTACTGAATGTCGATTGGTCTATAAAAATGTGGCTGGCACTATATGCGCAATTGCCTTTAGGTATCTTTACATCCTTATCTTTACATATTTATATATCAAAAACACTGGAGACTGTTTAAAAGAAATCAAACGCACTGACCATACAATAGCAAATGAGATTTGTTTTATCCTACTTGTTACGGAAGTAACGTGGGTGTGAATTTGGCAAAGGATCGAGATTCTCTCCAGCGGGCCATGACAAAAGCATCGTTCTGAAAAGGATTTGCTGCACGATGGCCACTTCTTCTGAAACAGAACATCTAATAAACGCACCTCACTATTCATTCCTGCAAATGCAACTGTTTAAAAAAATGTATGGGACCCTTTATAAACGCATTAAGACTCATTTGGGCATATGGTGCTAGATCCATAATTTTAGAGACCAGTCAGGACTTAGTAGGTGATTGGTCAGAATCAGGCCGGCCGCCTTTACATTCCAAGACATTTCCTGGTACCTGTTTAGGCTGGGTCAACCTAGGAGCACACGGCTGTATGTCAGATTCTTATCCACCCGGATGCAGCTCGAAACCATGATAATCGGGCTGGGCATCTAACCACTACCGCAGCTCTCACTTTCCAGATAGAATATTTCTAAATTTGGAATTATACTTATAATAAATGAATGTATTAATTGCTGCATTAACTATTTCAAGTAGCTGTCTGAAAGAATTCAAACTGACATACAAGTTACTGTATCGTTTTCCGAGTCTAAATTCCTTCTCAGCAAGGCCAGCAATGCTAATGAGAATCTTTGGAGTGTTACATACGATATATACCAGAGAAATCAGAGCCACCTGCATGACCACACGAGCATCTTTGCTGGAAACTTTGTCCGTGGTGTCTGTTGAAGATTGCCTGAATTTGGCAGCCTCTCTAAGGCTGATGGCCATAACACCCAACACAGATCAACACGATGACCTCCGTACTTACAGGCAGAATCATGTCTATCAGCATCCAGACTATATTTTTGATAGATTCTCTATGTGGTGACAACCAGAGTGTTGGCCGTGTTATGCGTGTCTTATTATCTACCGTAGCAACCATACCCATGTTCGCTAGAACGGGGATGTAGATAGTTACAGCGAACATGGCAACCCCAGTCATGAAGTGTACAGTTCTCTTTACAGTAAACGCATGTTTGAAGTGTAGAGGTTTGGCTACACACATACAGCGGGCAACTGCAAGAAACGTTGTGGCTAGTACATTGGTTATATTAATTAGTATTGAAATATTCGCATAGAGAATCATTAAGCCATACGGTTCGATGGGTAAACGGGTTATTGTTTTCGCCTCAATAATACTTAGAGCCGCCGAAATGCCTTGACAAAACGATGATATAACATAAGTTAAATCAAAGACAGATAAGGCCAAGAATGACACTGTGACGCCGTCATTGAGCCCCATGGCCATAAAAGTTTTGATGTTGATCACATTTGATATAATCCCCATCAGTGAGAAAAGTGTCCATGTGACGGCGAAAAATGTCATGAGAGTTACATACTGACTAATTGTAATGACACTGTTCAGTGTTACGTTTTTCATTGTTGTTGTTTTAAATACTCGTTATATTTATTTAGTGGAAATAGCCCCCTTAAACTTCAGATCGAATATGGCTGTACCAGTGTTTCAGATGAACTAGCATGTTCAAGCAGTCACTGAGAAGATCATGAGCTATCATGTTGTTCACAGTAATACTTTTCTTTTAAATATGCGTTGACAAAACGTTTAAGTCTTGAGGACATTGTACCTCAATATCAGCTTTATTACTCGAACATAATTTGTCTATTTGCTTTGTGGTTATTAAATTTAAGGTATGTGCCATTATTATAGTGACATGAACAGATTTGTGGCATTGTTGTAATGAAATAACAAGTTACTATGTTATCCTTTCTTAATCACTGCTAATTTAATTCTATTGGGAAAAAAAGAGAGTTTAGCACGCATCCGATTTAAAGACAACGGCTGTATACATCTTGACCTTATGTTATTATGTTATAGTAAGACACTAAACATGATATATTTCAAAATATTTCTTATAAACTTATATAAGACTTTTACACATATTATGGCGTATTCTGTCAATGATGCTAGTCTGATTTTTTTTTAAAGAAACAAAATACAATCATAGCCTAGAGAGGGGTAAATACAGTATTCAGTTGGTGGTGTTCATGATTACGGCGGATACTTGATAATATCGAACTCACCTTTACGTGACATCGCTGACGGCGTAATTTAATCTTAGTGAACAATTGAAAACAATTACTTAAGTATTAGCGAGTGCGCCACCAGTAGAAAATATGCAAGATGATTTCTGATAAACAAAATACTATCCCCATTTACCAAACTACTACAATTTTAAATTAATAATATCGTGTCTTTATTGTCGTCATCCTTGTGTCCTGTCAATAGGTAATAGGTTAGACATGTAACAAGCACGGGATGTCTTGGAATGCGTCACAGATAATTGCGTGAAACATTACAGCCTCGGGCGTTTGTCATTCGCTGTCCTGTATTCTAGCAATATTTGACTCGGTGAAACAGAGTAGCAATAAGTGGGGAGAAAGCACAGTCTGATCACTTACACCAGACAACACGGGACGATATGATTGCTCCTCATTTTGCATTCTTTCTTATACTTCCAACGAAGCCATATTTGATATGATTCTTGTTCATGTTACGTTCTTTCTCATATTGACATCGCTGTTAGATCCGAACTTCAATGTTGTAGCCTGGTTTTGGAAATCTCTTTGCAATACTCCTTTGGATGAGATTTTGTTGTGTGGAGAGGTTGAAAAGAGGGGGACAGAGCGGTGTTCACCATCTCAGACTGTCTATTCATTCATTATGCAGTAAGACTGCGATGCTGGAATCTCTTATAGTATGTAGTGATCTGTCATTTGTATTTTAAAAAGTATGTAAAGGAGCCTTTTCCAACCTGAGGTTTTCGGGGTATATGGTGCTAGCCCTATATTTTATAGACCAATCAGCTCTCAATATGTTATGTGATCAGTATCAAGCCTACCGCCATTACTTACTTGAACATTTCCTGGTGCCTGTTTTAGAATGAGTCGATCTGGAAGCACCCGTCATTTTAAGCAGAAATTCCCGCCTGGGGCAGGATTCGCACACATGACTTCCGGGCCGGCAGACTAGTGTGCTAGTCACTGTGCAACAGTACTATGTATAACACCGATTAATTGTTGGTTTTTGTGCATTAATAAAAGTATATTCCTTGCTGGTATTTGACAACGCACGTTATATTTTTCGTCTTTTTCATATAGTGAATGCTGTGTAGCGTTGGTGATCATGTCTCTCCACTATCTTCTGTCTCATGTGCTGTTAATCAATTCTTGTACTGATTTACCTTCACGCACGTGTTCTCAGACAGTCCAGCATCTTCTCTCTTGGTATCCTCCTGCTCTCTTCCTCTCCAAGCGTTCCGTTGTTATTACACAATCCAGTTTTCCCCTTCTCATGACATGTCTAAAGAATTGGACTGTCTTCTTCTGATGCGAGTAACCTTTTCTCTTTGTGGGTTAAATTCATTTTACATATCTGTATTGCGCTTTCGCTCCATCCACGGTGTTCCCATTATTCTTCTATAAAACTACATCTTAACAGCTTCTAAATAATGTATCATATGTGTGCTAATAGTTCATCATTCGCTTCCAAACATCATGATTGGCTCAATATTGTTCTTTAAGAAATATATTCCTTACGTTAATTGACAATGATAAACTGAATAGACTATTCTTCATGTTGTGAAATGTTGCTGCATCTGTTTGATAAATTCTACATTTAACTTACATAATACATCTTCCATCTGCTGTTATTCATCATCATCAGCATCATCCACTTTTGCAGTCAAGCATTGTGGAGAGGAATAATTGGCGCTCCAGTGCCCAATGGGTGGCATTGGATAATGTCATTCCTTGTTATTATATAATGTCATTGATGTTGTTGTGACATTTCCTGTCCAGCCCCTGATAAATCCCGAAACACAACAAGTATACAGAGAGGCAAATACTTCAGTGACAAAGGGTAGCCGAGAAAACCACACCTGTGGTTTTTAATTTTAACATTAGTTCACCCCCCCCCCCCCCCCCCCACCTTGTAAAAAATTGGCAACGACTGGGGTTGTAAACAATAGTTAAACATAGCTGTGAAACCGAACATCTGGCGTTTGATCATCGTCAAGGACAGGGGTGACAACCGGGAAAATTATTCTCTTTTGTTTCAGATCTCACCCTTTGTTTCTGCACGATCTGAACAGTCAACATTAAACCCCCTCTACCCCCAATTACCGGAACATTATACCCTCTACCCCCAACTAGAGTGACGACATGTTCGCGGGGAAATCTAGCTTTACCATTGGAAGTGGCAAGAGTACTTCTTATTATCATAATATATGTTAATAAGGGAACTCAACAAGAGAGCGGCAGAAGTTATAATCGAGGCGCAGTCGTCAGAAATGCTTTGACAGAACAAGACGTGTTGGCCAGTAGGCTGTTGTTGTGGTGTTTTGTATTTTAAATTCATTATGGTTTTTTGGATAAGTTGAAAACCATAGTAACTTAAGACTAGTATATATAAATGTATATGAGTTTTTGTTGTGCATATCTAAAGAAAATACGCGAAGAATTAGGTCCATTTTCTTTGAATTAGAGAGATAGTGAAGAGATATCTTTCTGGTCAGTTCATGCCCTTTATTAGGAATGATATTCCTGTTTTCTAGTTATTCAGTCTTCCTGTGTAAATAATGATTGAGAAAAGATCTGCCGTGCTACTTTCTAGAATATTACTTGTTTTTATTTTATGGAGATATATTTCTGGAATTACTTGTATTATTTTATGGATATACTTTTCTGGAGAATCTCTATTATCTCTTTGTCTTGTGGTCAGAGGAGACTATGTTTTTCTGTATGGTTATTCATGCATAAAGAATAGATTATGAGTTCATTATAAATGCATGAATATGATGAGGTGTTACCTTATAAATATAATGTGAGGTTGGCTATACATTTATACAGGACAAGAGAATAAATGCTACGACGGAGAAGTGGCATCACTCTTGCTGATGGCGACCAGATATTCTAAGAGGCAGAGTTTAGAGAGCATGAGAATGATTCTCCTTCATAAGGTAGGAATGAGAGAGACATATTATATCAATTTAGGGAGGAGGGATTGCATCAGATGTTGAGGTGATGGGGCCCGATAGGGCCAGGTCTAAGTGACCCACCCGTGTGTCATAATCACTTCACCTTCTCTCTCTCTCCTTTGCTCTCTCTCTCTCTCTCTCTCTCTCTCTCTCTCTCTCTCTCTCTCTCTCTCTCTCTTTCGCACTCTCCCTTTCTCTTTCTTTTCTTTACTTCTTCTTTTTCCATTTTCTTTTTCACTTGTTTCTGCGGGAATGGCTATATTATTTGGCACATATTTTCTACAGGAAACGGTGGTTTCTTCATTGGGCTGAATATTACTTCATTGGGCTAAAAATTTCTGCAGTGGGCAGAATATTGGTTATTTTCATAAATAATAGTTAGTTAGTTAGTTAGTCGACAGATCATCCTCGTTGCACATCGGACCATTCAGTCCATAAGTGCTCGGATCCCCTCCTCAGCAAATCCCGCAGCGTGTAGCGGCTAACGACGCCAGTTCTGTGTTGGTTTATCAATCTTCTTTGGCTTCCTGCGTAGTGTTCTTGTTTGGCCACCCCTCTTTTAATTTGCTGCTCTCGCAGTCTGGCCATTGTTGTAGATTCACAGTCATCACTTGGTTCTTGCAAAAGTCTCACTTCTCGTAGAGCATTCAGAATGTCAGCCTGGTCCATGGCGCGTCCGCCCTCAACAGTAGCCTCACCTGCGAGCTTGTCAGCCCGCTCATTTCCTTGTACTCCCGCATGCCCTGGCACGAAGATGAAACTAATCTTTGCCAGCCGAGACCGCTTCAGAGGCAGCAACCATTCTCTTCGGATCGACCCCTCCTCTATCCTCTTGATCATGTTCATTGAGTCGCTAAGGAAACAAGCCCTAGTGAATGTCTGTGTCTCGAGCCATGTTATTGCTTTACTTACTGCCATGACTTCCATGGTCAGGCTACTTGTGGTTTCAGTGAAAGCACCAGAGTCCTCCTTCACAATTCTCCCTCCGGCCCGAGCTGTAAAGGCCCATGAGCTTCTCACATGTCGGACGACCGACCCATCTGTGTAGATGACCGCGTCACTGTCTAGCGAATTCTCGAAAATCAACGCTTGTACTTCAGCCTCAACAGCAGCCGGATTTTCTTGTCTGCATTTTCTATCTAGTTGGATGCAAACTGAAAAGGATGTGCAGAAGTCTGTTGGCACTTGCACCCACTCCTCGCCAGGTTCTAAGTCCTCAAGTGAACACACCTGTTGAAGAATGTCCTCGGCTTGACCCATCCACGACCGTCCTCTTTTTAACCTGCTGCCCTTCACCTTCCTAATTTCACTATGCAGTGGATGCTGTGTGTTTGCGTTAATTCTGAGGTAGGCACGTGCCCTGCAAACTTGCATTCTCTCTTCAATGGTTGGAAAATCAAGAAGGTAGCGCATCGCCCTGCATGCTGTATCTCTTGTACATCCAAGAATAATGCGCATAGCTTCATTCTGTATCCTTTCCATCCTTTCTATCTGCTTATGGCTGACAGTCAGGATTGCCATTGCATACTCCAAAACAGACATGACCAGCCCCTCGTACAGAAGACATAGATGGCGCTGCTCACAGTTTGCTGCCGCCATCACCCGCATCGCTGCCAAACCCCGCTTGGCCTTTGTTATCACCTGGTCTATGTGCACATTATAAGCAAGGCTTCGATCAAACCGTATCCCCAGGTAATTCATTGCCTGCGTTCTTTCCACCGTCTCTGAACACAGCATTACAGTTGGTGTTGGATTGTTGACAATATGATTATTCAACGAGAACCAAGTCACTGTTGCCTTTGTTGGGTTGACCATTGCCCCAGCTTCATCACACCAAGTACTTATGCGATTGAGTTCGGTTTGTAGTTCCACAGCAACCTCCTCTCTATCCTTACCCTGACGATACACTAAAACATCATCGGCATATGACAATGTCCTGCCAGGTCCAGTGATCTGCTCACTGGTGATTCTCACTGTGTAGGCGTTGAACAGTACCGGAGATAATGGTGATCCCTGTGGTAGGCCAGGATATATTGTTGTTGGTTCCGAAGTCCAACTGCCACATCTAAAAACTACTTTCCGTTGGAAGAGAGCTGCAGCGATCCAACTAAGGAGGAATGGACTTACGTTTAGTTCAAGAAGCTGAAACATTAAAAAATCCAGTGGTACTCTGTTGTATGCGTCCTCAAGATCAATCGCTGCAGCAACGGTTTCAGTGCCTGAGTGGAAACCTTCATAGACATCGTGGGCAAAGACTGCTGCATTGGTCCAGGTTTCTCTTTTTGGACGGTACCCACCCAGGGTAGGTGGGAAAACACCTTGCCTCTCTAGTTGGCTTGATATTTTCCTGGCAATTACCTTCTCCAGCAGCTTGCCTATTGTATTCTGCATGGTTATAATTCGATATCCCTGAATTTTCTTGTGGTCTTTGTCAGGCTTCGGCAAGGGAATCAGATAGCTGTGTAACCATTCCTCCTTGATGCTAGCACTCCCTATACTGTTGTTGTACATGTCTGCTAGTTTCTCTAGCTCATTGTCGGTACACCTATTTATGTCGTCGTATCTTATGCCATCAGGACCTGGAGCACTGTTTTTTGATCGTCGAAGCACAGCCTTGATTTCTTTCACTGTCACTGTGTCTTCATCCGAAGTGTTCTGGGCCTTGCATCTGTCTGAGGTGACCTCCTTGGCCAGATTCCGGCCTCCCATGTCTGTCTGGTTGCTCTGCTCAAGGTAGCGTTCAAAGAGGGCTTTGCCCTTGTCCTCGTCAGTCCTCTGCCAGATGAGGTCAGCACCTTGGAAGTCAGAAATGCTCTTATTCTTGACTACACCACTCATGCTTTTATGTAGTCGCCAGAACAATTTCAGTGACTTGTCTGTGCTTACTCTTTGACACACCTCTGCCCATTTTTCGCTTTTAACCACCGTGACCAGTTTTTTGAAATAGCTTACTTTTGTGTGCATCTCTCTTTCTAAGTGCAAGCAGGGACTAGGATGACCAGCTCTGTTCTTCTTGGCATTTTGCCATCTCCTTACAGCACTACGCTTATCCACCCAAGCCTTCTCCACCTCGAAACTCCACCACGGTGGCTGCTCCCAGCTTTTTTTCCTTTTCTTCCTGCCCTGAAACGTTCTGCGCTTGTCACGTCTTATTTTACTCACCACATCTTGCCCTGTACTGTCATACTGGAACGTCTTTACCTTTAGCTTGTGCTGCCTGGTTCTGCCTTTCTCCACCAATATGCTGCATGGGTGGTGGTCGCTGCCATGGTGTCCTAGGACACCCCATCTACACACTGTAGTGAGTGAAGGTGAAACTAGCGCCAGATCAATAGCACTGTCCTCATCGCCTGGACGGCTTGCTGTCCTGGTGACACAGCCACTGTTGATACAAACCAGGTCGATGGTTTCCAGTGCAGTCTCGAGCTCCTCCCCTTGTGTATTGGAGGAAGTGTTTCCCCATGATCTGCCTTTAGCGTTGAAGTCACCACAGAAAATAACATTTCTCTCGTGGCCTAATATGCCACTTAAGCACTGCCACTTCTGGGCGTCCACACTCGCATTGCGGGCATAAACATTAACCAACACGAATGGTATACTGGAATGAACTCTCAACGCCTGTATTTGTATATCGTCACTGTTCCAACTGGACATGTCTAGCTCTGACGCCACCATGCTGTCGCGAACGAGAATCGCCGTTCCCAGATGTCGTCTGTTATAGAAACATTTGAAGCCGGCAATTCGGAGTAGCTGATCGCCCAGTCTCGTCTCCTGGAGTGCTACAATGTCGTTCCTGTAAACTAGGGTTTCTAAAATAGAGCCCCGTTGTTTTACACTGGCACAGTTCCAATATAGAATACGGATGTTCCTGAGTCCTAGACGGTGACACTTGAGTCTAAAACGTCTCAAACCCCCGCGCTTACCTGGCTTCTTTTTCCCTGCGCGGCTACCACGCCGCTTCGGTATGTTGACTGCTGATCGTTCGGAAAACACACGTTGTTCCGCCATGTTGAAAAAACGTAAACACAGACTTTTGATTGAGAACCACACACGCTGCTGAAAATTCACTCAAGGATGGCTTCGCTCGATGCACGAACTCCGTAGCACCCGCGCAGATCTTGAGTAGAAACTCCTGGTTTTACATCCTGGCACACCAATTACACGCAAGAAATGAATAAATCCATCCCTTACGCGAAAAAGTTAACGAACACAAAACAACACGACCGTCCGTCGCCATCTTGAAACCGGAAAATCATCATAAATAATAATGGATGACAACAGGAGAGTCATAGTCCTCAAGGCAGGAGGCGGAGAATGCCTTTCTAGTGCGGAAAGAGTGGTTTTCCCTTAATCAACACTGGCCTCTCCATTGTCCGAACATCAACCCCAGTATGATAAATGCAGCTGGGCCTCTTTTATTACTGTTTCAGATTTTCCTCGTGCAAACACCCGCAGGATTCTGACCCAGTAATTCCATCCCTGACTCCTACTTATGAACAAACATTCATACTCCTATATGGAAAGGAACACTCACATCCCTGGGTGTTAAGAATAAACATTTGCCCCTGGAGGTTTACGAATGAACATTTTCCCCCGTGTGGTTCAATAATGGACTGTACTGTTCTTGAGTGTTATTTAAGAACATTGATGTTTTCCAGCGTTTGGTTAATAATGGACTTTCATATTTCATATGAAATTATCATTGTTTATACGTTGATTGTGAAACTGTGAGATTAGCGTTTCTTTGGAAAGTTGGCTTGAGTTTCGCAGTCTGCAGGACCGACATGTTTGTCCAACTAGTTCTCCTAATGCTTGCAATCTTAATCTGCTATGGGCACACGTTCTTATATGCTTTGTGATTATATCTTATTATTAATCCGTATAAACTGCATATTGTCTGGATGTTACAATGTGTTCTCTCTAAGTGCATAGCTTTAACCTATTCGAAATGCTGCAGAAAGATTACTATCTGCGTATAACATAAAAAGTCTTTTCAGGCTGAGGAAATGTTCTTGCTAGGCTGTAGCTTGACTTCTCGTGCACTTGGGGGTTAATCCTTTTGTTTACATCGTTGTAAATACACAGAGGTGTGATTTTCTTGCAATCTTTTTCATACACGATGTTAAGGGAATGATGGGAATGTCAGTTAACATCTCTAGTGAGAGGAAAGGAAAACACACCATATATATTCAAGTGTCTTGCAGGATATGCAATGCACCATTGTTGTCGCTGCCTGGAAGAATATTTTATGTTCAGAAATTTGCCAACAAAGTTCATAATGCTTGACATGCTGCAGAAGTTATCCTTGAAGTCAGACACTTCTTATGCTCGCAACATTTGGTGGGTTGTAGAACAGCGTTCATTAAAAGGACCATCTGTTCTTGTGTTATAGTTTGATGACTGGAAGGAATATTCAATGAATGACCCCTGTATTCTTATTATATGATGTTTGTTTTTTTTTTTTTTTTTTTTTTTTTTTTTTTTTTTTTTTTTAAATATTATGTTTGTGATTGTTACTTTCACTGCTGGAGTAGACATTCTAATTTTACCCCAGTGAGGGAAAGACATGATGATGACGACGACGACGATGATGATGATGATGAGGAGGAGGAGGAGGAGGAGGAGGAGGAGGAGGAGGAGGAGGAGGAGGAAGAGGAGGAGGAGGCTGCTGCTGCTGCTGCTGATGATGATGATGATGATGATGATGATGATGATGATGATGATGATGATGATGATGATGATGATGATGATGATGATGATGACGATGAAAGAAGCCTTTGTGTACGTCAGTACAACAAGAAGAGAATGTTGACTGGTCTGGTCGTTTGCCTTTTGCCTAATGCTGTTTGCAGCTATGGAAAGGAGATCATAAATTCTTGATTATGAAGGCCTGTGTCTCAGAGATCCTTGTCATGTTATGACAGGTGTATTATCAGGATGTTTGGATGGTTAGGATGTCCCTAACTCCTAAGAAAGTCCTAGCATCAATTTCGAAAAAGAGTACGCAGTGAGGAGATACCCTTTTCACTTTCGGAGTTGGACTGAACTCCACAATCAGAGAAGAGGGATGGGGAAAATGGAAATACCCTCCTTTCTCCTCCTCTTTGTTTTATTTTATTTATATTGTGATATGAAGTTAACACGACATGGGTTTTGTTACTAATGTATCTAGATTCTTTTCTTTTTTCCATTTTGTAGCGCTGAAGAGGCAGGTGGTAGTCTGGGCGTTTATTACAGAACAAGAAACTACGTTATCAGCCTGTTTCTGATTCGTACTTGATGGAGTTTGGAGAAGGCAATTGTTTACTACCGCACGCACTGGATATTAATATCAGCTCCTGGGTATACGAATGATTACTGACTTCTTCTTCTTCTTCTTTCTGACTAAATTGAAATATCAAATTCCCTATATCTGGGAGCTTTCCGACGGCGTTCATCTTTACAGTGTCTGCAAAGGAACGTGGATTTGCCTGTTCTGTATGGATACAGAGTGGTAACCTCATTAGGAACCCACCGCCGGATTTCACGTCACGTTCAACTGGTCTATACAAGAGGCTGATGGATAGTCTTAGGTTTATCAGCATAGAACAGCATGGATTCACCGACCGTTTTTCGGAATCTTAGCTTTGCTTGTAAAATTACATCCATTATATCCCATATATGTGCAGGCAGGTACTATACCCACTTCAGGTCATTCCAGTCCTGTATTCAGCTGGAGAAAGTTATATTATTCATCCTTCATATATGGACTGGAAGATTTAAACCCAATTCAGGTTATCACAGTCAAGGGTCCACCTACACATTGTCATGTCCGTCACCCTCCAGATAGTGGTTGGAAAGTTCATACCCAATTCAGGTTAACTCTGTCAGGAAACACTATGGAGAATGCGATGTCCTTCATAATCCAAAGATGTACTGGAAAGTTCTGTGCCTAATCCTGGTTATATCAATCGTATGAACAGCTGAAAACTTATGTGCCATGTATACATCAATCTGTTACACCACGCCGGAATGCCTCTAACCCAGCTCCTTGGCAGCTGTGACTAAGTGGATTATGTTCAGGGTGGAGATTATGTTGGATTATCCATTCATGCTTTTTAGCTATGAAGATATATATTATTCCGTTGGATTACCAGTTTGTGTGAAGTTCCAATTTCCCCGGATAAAAGGGATATGTACCAGCTGTCTATGGATGATGCCAATTAGTATTCGGACTAGACCTTTTTTGGGTGAATTCAGGAAAGAGGACTTACCAGCAGTCACATTGGATAGTTTCAAAGACTAACTTATTAGATAGATTTTCTTTATCCATGTCTTTGTATGGATTAGTTTTTCTTTCTGTTTTTTTTTTTTTGTTTTTTTTTTTTTTTGGTTTTTTTTTTTTTTTTTTTGACACATGTTGTTTCTTGTAAACCTTTTGGGATGTGGGGGAAATCTGTTCTGTTTGTCGGACTTATGTGACTTACATGAACATTATATTGTATTTTCATGAGAATGTCATCATGGTTCAGCTCACAGCGTTCCCTGGACTCAATGCTTAACAATACATTGTTTATGTTTAATAAAGCCTTGAAGTATATGTATTGTGATGTTTTGGCTAGCAGTGGTTGTTCCCATCTGTTATGTAATACAGCTGTTGCGTATGGCAGTTGATATATGTCATTGTGTATATATGTGTGGGATTTTAAAGTGACGCCGGAGACCTACACACAGACAAACCTTCACTGTAGAGTGAGCAGTTACTATATTGTCTGTGGTGAAACTTCCCGGATCTCAATACCTTCTACAGGAACCAATTCTTCTATATTAGTGTTGAACGTGTACCCTTTTCTGCCTCGTTCAATGTTTGGCGGTTCTGAGCCATCGGATGGTTTCCTCAAGAAGGCTGTTTGGGAATGAGACCACATTCTCTCCTGGATACCCCTTGCAAACTTAGCCTTATTCTCGATTTTTATCTTACCACCTCGCATCTTCAAAGCAGACACTATGTCATTATAAAATTCCTCTATACTATCTTCACTGCATTCTTCCGTTAGGAAATATATTTAAATGACATTTATGTTTAAAGGTCTGACGATTAATTTTACTAATAGAACCCTGATTGCGACAGCCCAATATCCTTTAACAGATGTTGAGGTTTCCCGATCCAAGATTATTGCTACAACGTTTTGACGTTCTTCTCCCCCAGAATAAATAATCTTACAATCTTACTCTGTCATAATCGCTGTCCCTTTCCACCTCGTCTCGCACATTCCTAATATATTAAACTTCTCTCTTTCCATTTCTTGCTTAATGTTATCTAATTTTCTGTTGTCGCTTAACATTGAAACATTCCATGTTGCTATTTTCAGTGTCCCTGTCCTTTTCTTGTGATGTTCTGTAATTAGGCGAATCATGATAAACTAGGTAACTTTAAAGAAAGTAGTTTGCCGTTGATTTCCTACCTGGCAGTGAGCATACTGGCCGATGGCCGTAGCCATTGTCTCATAAAAGAGATCGTCTACCTACCGTTGCGAAACTTGAGACCATAACGAACAACTATCTATCGACTGCCCTCAAAATTTCATCCACAACCTGCCTTCCGTGGTTACTTGTGAACAATTTCCAAAAACCAATACAAAATAACAACATATCCTCTCCAGAAATATAACCGGCTACATTTAATGTCTCAATTTGGCATGGATTTACGTATGTGTATATGTATATGTTTATGCATGTGTGTGTGTGTGTGTGTGTGTGTGTGTGTGTGTGTGTGTGTGTGTGTGTGTGTGTGTGTGTGTATGTGGTTTTTGTCGGCCAAAGTTCATCACGGGTAAGAGAGATGTGTAATTAGTTGGTGTTTTGACAACCTTTGATGTGGTTATCCATGTGGTTATTGACTAATATCAGTGCTCTCCTGGGTTCTTGTTGGTGTTACAAAAAATTCGTGTCTGTCCCCCATGCTAAGGTGTGTTACCATTGTTGGTGTTCCAACTATTCCTAAGTCTTCTTTATAATGTTACATTTCTGGTGGTGTTGCAAATGATAGCATCTGTCTCACATGTTAAGTTGCCTTATTCTTGTCAGTGTCAAAGTTCTTGCCATGAAATTGTCACATCTTTTGTTAAAGTATTTCGCTTTTGTTAAGTATCACATTCTAGCTAGCTTAGGTGGTTAAGCTTTTGAGTTTGGTACTTGGTGCACCCTATAGAGTTGACCTAGAGGGACAAGAACTGGTTATTGTATAGGGGTTAGCCATTGTTAACGTTTGATTTTAAACTGCAGTTGTCTGTAGTGGTTGGTTTTGTGCTTCAATGTTTGCATGAACATTAGTTGCCCCTGAAGTTGTAGAATATTTTTTTTTTAATATCAAGAGCTTGTTTGTTGTTCCTGATTACTTAATTTAATCTGTGTAAGCTTAGTTTGTGCGTTCACTGTTATTATTGCAGCCTAATAGGAATATAATAGGATTTATTGCCTGGGCGGGAACATAAACAATCATTCCAGCCTCTGTTTTTAGAATCCTGCAAATCTTCTTTCTTTTTACTTTCACTGTTTTTGTAATTTGGGAGCGAGAGTTTGAGAGGTTTCCCCTCTTTTACCTATTTGGCCCGAACGCAGTCAACGTTGTGCACTCACATCCCCATAAAGAGTATAGTAGTCTCTTCTGTCTTGTAGATATCATCATCAAGTGTCCTGTCAACTGGCTTTGGCGTATATGGCTCTCCACAGATCTCGGTCTTTGGTGATCTGGATCAACTCTGCTAATGATATTCCTTAATGCCACGGTCTCAATCCATCCAGCATCATTTCTTTTAGTCTGCCTCTGCCTCTCTTCCCCTCGATCTTTCCAGTTATCATGATGTTATCCAACGCCCCTCTTCTCATCACATGACCAAAGAAAGCTGTTTGTCTCTTTCTTATTGTTGTATATAATGTTCTAGTTTCATTAGCCTCTTTCAGGCAATCGTTGTTAATTACTCTGGCAGTCCAAGTAATTCGCAACATTCGTCCCAGGAACCACATCTCTGTTGCTTCTAATCTCTTCCTAATTTGTTCATTTACATTCCTAGATTAGCTGTCATACAGCAAAACTAGTACTGTATAGCATTTCAGCATTCTCTTTCGTACATTCAATGATAGTGACTTATTGCATAAGATACTCTTCATTTTATGAAATGCGCTTTTACTTTCCCTATCCTGCTATTAATCTCTTTGTACATCTTCCATCTGATGTTATAAATGCCCCTTCTTCTTCTTCTTCTTCTTCTTCTTCTTCTTCTTCTTCTTCTTCTTCTTCTTCTTCTTCTTCTTCTTCTTCTTCTTCTTCTTCTTCTTCTTCTTCAGCGTTGCGAGCCATTGAGGTTCTTTGCTGCAGATACAATCCGTCTCCATTCGTCTCTCTGGTGGACCTTCTCTTGCCAGTCGTTGATTCCAAGTGCTTGTAGGTCTGTATATGTATTATCTCTCCACCGTCTTCTTGGTCTACCTCGGGGTCTACGGTCATTTATTTCTTGAGTGTAAGCGAGTTTTGCTTCCCTATTATCTTCCATTCTTTCTATATGCCCCTAGGTATTTAAAATTATCTACTTTGTTAAGAATTGTCCCTTCTATTTCTATGTCACACTTTGGTATCACCATTTATATATATATATATATATATATATATATATATATATATATATATATATATATATATATATATATATCGCAAACACACTAACAAACATTTATACATACATTTTAGCGCTCTCGGTCTCTCTCTCTCTCCCTCCCTCTCTCTCTCTCTCTCTCTCTCTCTCTCTCTCTCTCTCTCTCTCTCTCTCTCTCTCTCTCTTCGCCTTTGGATGAAGTTATTATGGGTAAAATCAAAGTAAACCCAACAAGTATGTATGTATACATGTGTATATACCAACAACAAGCAATAGGGAAATGAAAATGTTTAAAAACTTGTATAATGAAATAGGATCCGCGACATCAAAAACACAATCACAAGAAATAAGAATAATACATGGACATTTCAACGTGTTCAGAACACGAATCTTAAGTGTGATATTTTAAAAGCAAACAATAACATTCTAGGGCCGGTCTCCCTGGCCTAGGTGTTAACGTTTTTCTCCGTAATCCCATATATTCTCGTGAGTAACGTAACCTGCGCGAGAATCGGTAGCGGTTTTCGCCGTGTTGGTAACTTACGGGGTATGTGGAGCCGGTCGTTCAGAAAGCAGTGGCAAACTACTGAGCGTAATCTTGCCTAGTACATCAACAGCCGCTGAAAAATGCTTATGTTGACTGCAACGTCCTGAAAGGGATATGAAAACCAAAATTGAATGAATCAAGAAATCAAGAATGATACAGAGACTATCAAAAACAGATTTCATGTAATAAGAAAAATATATCGTTTTACAAACATGGGAAATGCTAGTAAAATCTATTGATCCAACAAGCAATGAAATATTACTAGAAAGAAACAAAAGAACTACATAAACAATGTCACCAAACTTCTGCTCAGAATTATCAACAGTAGAATCAGAAATAAAATAGAGATGGAAATTGATGAAAAGCAGTATGGCTTTATAGAAGGAAAAGATACAAATAATGCAATAATCGCGTTACGAATACCAGCGGCCAGCGAAGAGTCCTAATTCACTAACAGATAGGTCAATAGATAAATAGAAAGGCATATGCTTGTACTTTAAAGATTATACTAATGCATTTGATAAAGTGAAGCGTGATGAAATTATCAAAATGTATGATGATATTATTATCGCTGGGAAACATCTCAGAATAATAAAGAATATTTACTGGAAACAAGTAGCAGCAATTAACATCGGAAATAAGATAGCGTGGTTTTAAATTTTGTATTGTAAAAATAGTAAACAAACGTATTAATTGAAGCGTTAAATATTTCAAAATGTTTTCGAAAAAAGTGAAAGCACAGATATAAATAGTTGTATTGTTTTCCAAGCCTGAATTCTGGTTCAAAGAGGCCGCCAGTGCTTATCATGATCTTTGGTGTGTTACATATTATATAAATTAAAGATATTAGAGCGACCTGTTTAACTACACGAATGTCTTTTCCAGAGAATTTGTCCGTGGCATCTTTAGATAACATATCTTTACTCTTTAAGCTGGAAACATTCTTTACTGTATCTTTGACAAACACTTGTACCTGTGAAGACTGCCTGAACTTTGACGCCTCGCGAAGAGTCTTGGCCATGACTATAACGCAGACAATTACGATGAACTCGGTAACAACGGGCATTATCGTGTCTATTAAGGTCCATACGACATGCTTTACTGACTCTCTAAACGGTGATAGCCAAAGTATTGGTCTAGAGACATTAGACTTTCTGTCTAGAGTAGCAACCATTCCCATATTGGCGAGAACCGGGGTGTACGTGGCTACAGCGAAAACAGCAAATCCTGTCATGAAAGCTGTCGTTCTTTTGATAGTAAAAGAATGTTTAAAGTGTAGAGGCCTGGCTACACACATACAACGGGCAACTGCTAGAAAAGTTGTAGTTAACATGTTGGTTACATTAATCAGTATCATAATGTTACCAAAGAATATATAAATTCCATATGGTTCAATTGGAAACAGTTTGGAATATGTTTTCTCGATGTAACTAAAAGCTGATGAGATTGCGACACAAAATGAAGATATAAGAAAAGCCAAGTCAAATACTGACAAGGCAAGGAATGACACAGTTACGCCGTCAGTGAGTCCCATAGCGATGAAAGTTTTGATATTGATGACATTCGATATTATTCCTAACATTGAGAAAATAGACCATGTAACACAGCAGAATAGTAAAATAATGATATACTGGCTTTCAGTCACGATTTCTGAGAAGGTGATAATCTTGGCTGTGTAATTAACCATTATATAAATGACTATACTTTATATGTTTTAATGACAGAGATAGTTTATCTCTTGTTTCTAATCTGTGCTTGTTTGTTTTTCCAATGCTGCTTTTGCGTGTACACCAGATGATCATGTAAATAAGATTAGAAACACAACACCCGGTGCATTCAGGAGTTCATTAACTCTTATATGAAGTGTTAGACTGGTGTCGTATTTTCTGAGTTTCAACTTACTGGTACAGGAAACGGGTTTCCTATTTACGTCGTTTTTTGTTTTTTTTTTATCTGTATTGACGTCACATGTGTAATAAATGGGGCATTTGAAGTATATAATGGTGACAAAATCTAAAGATATTGATTAGAAGTTATCCCATCATGAAAACTAGAAAATATGAGCCACACATAGATCGGGTCTACTACAGATTAAAATTTAGAAGGATAAATGTGAAGGGTATTTTACTAAAGAAAGTAAAATGTTCCTGAATATTTGAGGCATTTTAGATGTGCCACTATCTAAACAAATGCAAGTACAAATTGTTTCTCTGTGCATATCGTGTTTCGTGTTTCATTGTTTTCATAACACTCGGTGATTGCTAGAAAACCAGACGGGATATTTCACTTAAACTTCTGTGAATTGATTAGTCGCTCTTCTAGAGTGACATGTCTATACAGAAATCGGTTGTGCACTTGGAAAGACTTCGGTGACAGGCATAATGACTGCCATTATACCACTGTCAGTATTTAGAAATTGCCAAGCACGTAAATGAAAGGAAAATAATTTCATGTCATTGTGAACTATATAATTTTTATTCCTGCTCGCAGGTGGTGACCGCTGTAAATCTGACAACTGGCAATTTTACTAGTCCAATGCTTATTATCATAAGACAAAGAAAGAAATATAAACTCACGGAGAAATGAATTAGGATAATGATGAATAAAATAGGGAGGTCGTGGAAGGGACTGTAGAAGACAGCAAAAGATGAGAGGAGTGAGAAGAGGATGAATGCTTAACTACTACATTGACATGTCAGAACGAGACATTATTATATTTACATACCATGAGTGTGATATGATTACTGGAACATTGCTATGTGTATGTATATTCTCCCATCCATGCACACAACTGCAATGCGTAATTGAACACTTGTGGACACTGAATGGCAAATATCTCAGGGGATGACTGAAACCGGTCTAACACGATAGCCCTGCTTGCGCACAATACACGGATGTTTAAGTGAAATAGCCCGTGCAGTTTTCTAACAATCAAGACTGTCATGAAAACAATGAAACAAGAAACAAGATAGGTACAGAGATCAATTTAAAAACAGAGCCACAGACAATACGTTGTGCCATATATTGTTGTGGCTTCTGTGTTTAAATTCAAAAGGAGAATAAATTTTTTCCAAAGAGATTCATGTTAACCATAGTAATGTTGGTGGTCAATTATGATAAAAGAGTAAGGCTTGCTAGATGTCTAATATAAATCATTAGAAATGCTTGTAAACACGTCGACTGTATCATCTAATGGAGTCCAATCTCTGGATCCAATACTCCAGTTGTCCACAAACACTGATCTTGCGAAAATTAAGTACCGTTTGATTTAAAATCATAACTCCATAGTCTATTTCTGTTATATTCAAGACTATGGGTATAGTAATACTACAGAAACTTGTGACAGAGCAGGGGGAGAGGCATCGAGGGAGGGGGTGCAGAGGCTTGTGGGCACTTTCCGATTCTTATAAACACTGGTCAGGGGAGTACAACTTGGCCTGAACAAACACCCAACCATGGAGTCAATGGGCCTGCTGTGTACGTGTGCATTAAGCAAATGGGCTGCTGAAGATCTAGAGATTTGTCCTTTGTACAGCGAGAACGAACGAACGAACAATCTTTATTTTCAAAGGGTTAAGAATTGGGCACGCAGGCCCGTCTGTCATTCTGCCCTTCTTCTCTATTTCTTCTCTTATGCATTATTTACTTCAAACATCACTTATGAAGCTAACCTTAGACAACACAAGAACAATAAGCATTAATACGCATGAAAATAATCAATAATACATGACTTACTGAACTGAGACAATGTTTAACATGGGCATTAAAAATACCCTAGGGAAGGTTAACGTGCCATACATATGGGAATGTTTATTGGCTAGTTGTCGTTTGAGATAATTTACCATTATTATTTTTAGGGGATGTGGGGGGCACGTAGTCTGTACTGAGGTAGTGTTCAAACAGGTTGCGACTGTATCTATAATGACTGGTGGTGTCTTTGATTTCTTGTGAAAATTGTTCCACAACTGAGCAACAGAGTATGCTAAGTTTGTTTTATATAAGTCTATCCTAGGTTTCAAACTACTGAGCGTAATCTTGCCAAGAAATCAACAATCTGAAAGATGCTGATGTTGACAGCGATGTCATGTAAAGGATATGCGAAAAAAAATCGTAGGTTTACGGACATAAAATATATTAAATCGTTAGCTATGTCTTGCGTTATGTTTTAACAATGGCCAAATGAAGCTTGAAGCATTTTGAATTAGGATATTGTGAATTAGTTTAGCCTTATTAAAAAGTAGGCGTTTGTGAAGTAGCAGTAACTGAAGACGTTCATGTATGTTTGAATTGTCGGCAAGGTTTCCACCGTTAATTAAGCGCATTGTCCTTTTCTGAAGTGAATAAAGACATTTTGTTATAGATTTGGAGCATCCATCCCAGATTGTGGAGCAATAATCAACATGTGTTTGTATGTGGGAAGTATAGAATATCCTTCTTGTGTTTTCGTCAAGGAAATTTTCAATGTTGGCAAGTTGGTATACTTTTTTGGCTATTTGATTAACTAACTAGAGCATGAACATTGGAATTAAAGGTTAAATTTTGATCAAGGATAATACCCAGTGCCTTGTGCTCGATTACATTTCCACAGGAATGCTACAAATGGGCAGCTGAAGAGTTCTTTGCGAGTTTAGAGTGTGAAGTCTTTGCCTGGTTGCTATTAACATAGATTTTGTTTTAGAAATGTTAATTTGCATGCTCCAGTTAACTGTGGTTAAAGCCTGGCTGCACCCTCCCCTCTTGCTTAGTATTCAGTGTATGATAAAGAGTCTTTAGAAATGTTTATATTAATGTTACGATCACATTATATTTACGGATAATAGGGTAATTTAGTTTGGCTTACTTATCCTGGCCATCTACAAACCAACAGACAACGGGGCCCGGAAACGACCACTTGCTGATCCTAGTTCCATATCCGGTCTCACTTTTCTGCTAGAAATCGCAGACAACGGTCGGGGCAAATTTAGTAGTTCGAAAGGTAGATATTTTAAAAGTATTACTAACATCAGTAAGTCTACCGAATCTGTTGTTAAATTGAATAAGCGCCCCGACCGGTAGTGAGAATCTGATTCTGGAACTAGGTAAGGCCAAATGATTATTATTCCCATATATTTTTATGTTCATTTACAAGGTTGCAATTAATGTGAGTTTACGACATGATGGTTTCGGCAAAATCCACAAACGGCATGGTTGCCCATAGAATATATATATATATATTATATATATATATATATATATATATAATATATATATATATATATATATATATATATATATATATATTAATAGAATATTCAATTTACACCCGAGTTCAGTCAAACAAACTCATTCTTAATAGAACGAAACACATTCTACAATATTTGTATAAATTGAGCGTCAGAGAATATGATCGTTAGCAGACAAAAGGACACTGCAATGTGGTACAAAACTACGCTAGTTTAAAGTATACTCGGGTTGAGATACTTTGTTAATAGATTACAATAATGTTATTATTACTGTACTGCTAAGACTAGAAGATATAGTTACTGAATGGAATGGTTTAAATCAAATAGTATGTATTTCATCAAAATGGCCTCGCTATATCTAAAACCAGCCCCACGCCATGGCATGACCTAGTTATTATGTCCACGCCACTTGGGCGCCCATACTCTTCTTTTCTAGATTAGCCCAGTTCGTAAGTATGGATAGGATCTCTTCACTAGTTAATACATTCTCAAAAGGAAGACTCTTCTTTATATATATATATATATATATATATATATATATATATATATATATATATATATATATATATATATATATATATATATATATATATATATATATATATGCATACGTGGGTGACTATCACCAATCCAAGGCAGTATTCATTGGAGACTATTCTCAGGCCTCTAAGGAATGAATATCAGTGGAGAGCATATTCAGTCACCTTCGTATCTGGAACAATTTCCTTACTTTACAATACACCCTTGTGTCTCTTGTACACTTACGAGCATCAGTTGTGATTGTTAGGTTTGTGATCCATGTCCTTTTCCTATCACATAACAGTACAGTCACATTTAAGGATTTGTTCGATAGCAAGATCCAGAATGAAGATGTGGAGTAGTCACTGCTATTTACAGAATCAGTACTTGTCTTGAATATTTACTTTCACTGAAGGGAATTGGATCCATTCACTCATAGATATATTAATTCAGGACCAGACCATACTCTCCTCATGAATAGAGATTGGCACTGTCATGTACGAGTGTAAATCAATCCTTTCCTTTCTACCTTGTCGGTATGTCCAGTCAGATAACAGCTAGGAATATGTCCTAATAATTAGAGCGACCTTTTACTGTATGAGAGGTTTAGCAATAGCACAATGGTTGAATAAAGATGGAAGAGTGATTCCAGACCACCGCTTACCAGATGTCCTGTTTGACTTTATTTGCAGAGTTGTTGTGGTTCACCCTCAAGCGGCACCCTCATCATCAATCAGCATCAGCAACGAGTTCACACATGATAGCTATTGTATTGCCTGAGTCACCAAGGCCATGTTGAAGTAGGTAGCCATACCATAGACAATTTGATTATAACGGCTACACAGAATTCCAGTTAAAGCTTACCAAAAGCTACACCAATTGATTGTGTGACACATACATTAGAAATGAACATTGATAGTTTGCATACACCCAAAGATTGAAAGTAGTACAGCAACCTTCGCCATCATCCTCAAGTGAGAACTGATGGACTGGAGAGGAAAGCTGCAGACAACTATCGTGGGAGCTACGGATACGAGCTAAGTTGCAAACCATCAATCTGACTTCAACCCACCGCCGAGTGCTTTGCTGTGCTTCTATGATTAGAGATCACATGAAACAGCTTTGTTTGCTGTAATAGCCAGAAACAAACATTTATAGGATAATCCATTTTTTTTTCTCCGAGAGGAATCACTTTTTACTTTCATTTATAATTAAACTGTGCGGTCTGATTTATAGATCATCACACAAAAACTTAACCTACTGTCTTTTCACCTCATAATAATTAATAGTAGTGTAGTGTGTAAGGATAGAAGTTGAGTGAACTAGTTGTGTCTCTCCTGTATGTTATATTTGAGGGCACTGGGGTATTTTCTTCATCACAGGTAGCGTGGCGCTGCTAACTAAGTCAGCTATCATCTATCGGTGTATAGTGTCCAACTTTACTTGCAGTTCCCTGTGCCACTGATAGGAAGGTAGACTCATCTGGGACCAGGATTCATACTACCTAGACCCACTACGAGCCTTTTTGTCTTCTTCTCCTACAGTGGACTGACCTCACCAAGGGTCAGCTTTTCTATCTACATCCTTACCCATAGGTTTTCCTTATACGGCTGTAGATCACGCAACATTAACTACACTATTTATTTCCTGTTGCAATGATGATTCTAGCACATTACAATCAATAGCATTTGTATATATTGTGCAGTCGTCTGCAAATAGATCGCAGGATGAAGAAAGATATAAAGGAAGATCATTTATATAAATCGCAATTAAAAGACTGGCAAGTATTGACCCATAAGGGACTCCAATATTAATGGTAATGGTCTGAGTTAAGAAATATGGTTGAGATACTCAGCAGGTTATGAGGCATAGTGTCCTTATACACTGTTCAACAAAAGAAAAGCATAGCTATCATAGGGCGCGTGTTTATGAGTTTATATGTAAAACTTGGTGCTAGGATATATAAAAATCAGTCGCAAATGTTCTTTACAGTGTGAAATGTGCGTGTTGACCTGCATTGCATTCGTTTTTGTAATCGTTACAACGTCGCTTAAAAAAAAAATCGTTACAACGTAGTGGCCAATAGTGTTTATGACCCAATTTTTGACCACAGCTCACGTTTAGCGCGCATGAAAGCAACAACATTTGGGGTGAACACTGTTCATTGACTACGCAACTGACACCATATAAAAGGATAACGCTACCTACAAAATTTCTGTTCAGTTTCAAGCAGGCATGCATGGCGTCTCTATCGATAAATTTAAGGAAAATTGTTGTTGGCCGACTGCATGCAGGCGAAAGTCAAAGTTAGGTTGCCAGACATCATCTACACGTGCATCAGAATACCATCAGTCGACTTTAGCACCGGTTCCAAGCCACTGGCTCAGTTCAAGACTGCAGTGGACAACCCAGATTGACAGCAGCAGCGGAGGAACACTTTATTCGACTCCGTCACCTCAGAGACAGGTTTAAAACAGCTTCCTCAAATGTTCAGTCATTGCCTGCAGGACGTCATTTATCTGATCAAACTGTCCGGAATAGACTGCATGACGCTGGACTTGGGACACAACGACCTCACCGAGGACCTGTCCTTACACGCCGTCATCGCCAAAACCGACTTGTTTGGGTCAACAAGCATCGTCCCTGGGCAGCAGACAATCAATGGATATGTGTCTGGTTTAGTGACGAATCTTTATTTTTGTTGCAACGTCATGATAGTCGGAGAAGGGTCTGCGGTGGTGTCATGGAACCACGGGAGTTAACGATCAGATGATATATTTACAGACACAGCTGCAACCTTTTGTTGATTGAGGGGGCGGGGGGGGGACACTTCCATCGGATCAAACGAAACCAAATGTCCTTGAGATTTCCCCAGGACACAGGAAAATTGTCGGCATGTTATTGTGCCCTAATCGCAAGATGAAAGGAAAAGCGCCGTCTTGATTTGGTTGCCGCCAAGACCACCTGTTGTTGACAGCGAATGACGTCACTCGGACAATCTCCTACTGGAGGAAACATAACTTATTTGCCGCCAGTGTGAAAAATGGAATTAAACTAGACTGAAGTGTTTGGCTAGCTCTGTTCTAATTTGGTAAGAATCTATTGTGTTCTGTGTCAATTAAAGTTGATGAACATGTGTCTTTCATGGCAATGTGTAGATTCAATTCAGGATAGAGCTGGTGTACATAAGGTATTCACTAGATAGCGTTTAGGTATAAGTAATGTAGGATAGTCTAGTGATAGATAGAGTTTAGGACTGGAGCATAGTGTTGTTGCTTTGTGGTTAGGTATTCTAGGAGTGTCGGCGACAGTAGGCAATCGCGTTGTTAAACTAACTAGTGTGAGGTGTCAATTAGCTCAGCTGGTTGAGAATAGTGTAGTGGGATGATATTTAGAGAGATTGAGGATGGTTGGGGGGGGGGGGGAAATGTCCAATGGTGGGATCTTCCAGTGGGGTGTCTACTGGGGTTCTGCACGTCGCCTTTGGTCTTTCCTTGTCTTACCCTAACTCAGACCGATGTGATGAGCTCCTCTGCCTTATGACAGAGTTTAGTTCACTGTTATGTATCTGAGTGCGGCCGTCGGCCTGCACTCATCTAATAGGGGTCAGTATCGGGTTGCTCTCACCAGGTGTGTTCTCTCTTTCACAGGTTCCACTCCGGTTATGAAGAAAACAAGCTGAACATTCACTGTTTAAGATTCTGGATGATTCAGTAAAGGAAGTTTTATTCAGCGGCTTTTGCACTGGGCCCATAATCAAGAGGGTCTGAAGGAACATGGCTCTGTTGAGCAGAAACAGATAACTATCTGGAAATGACTCCTTAGTGATAGGGTTCACGGAAGTTGAGTGAAATTATTTTCCATACCACATGTAAAAAGGAACAATATGGGTTATAAGGGGAACAGGAACAACGAACATAGCGTTCTTCTCAGTTATTAGATTCCTGTGGAACTGTAATCATTAACTGTGTAATCGGGAAACTCTAGAACATTTAGGAATGAATCATTTTGTTTCAAGTGACAGTGATCCGTGTTTTCACGATACAGGGATTGTTAAATCTCAGAACGGTAGGGACATTTAGTAACATTGTGTGTGATCGATTCGAGATCAGTAGTGGACTATATTCGTGATTGGTGACCAGGTATTTGGGTTATCTAAGAGCTACTGGAGGAAGTCAACATCTGGCAGAAGGGACACATCGTTTGGTGAGGTCATTGTGTGCTAAGCTATGATGATGTTGTGTGGCCATTACCGGGATGATCAGACTTTGCTCCTGAGCTGCCCGGTCTGATTCTGCAGACACACTAGAATATACGACATACATTCTACACATACACTTCGCACATAATACACTTTTCTTCATTAAATTAAATTGTTATTAATTTTTAGAAGCTAGAGTTGTGTAGTATGATGTTTTGGGGAAGAATGAGAGGGGTCCAGTGGTGAGTGGTGAGAGAGAAAGAGGTATCCAGGGATTGACGGGGTGTTGTGGACGGAATCTAGTGGATTCTCCAGAATAATGATATGGGGTTAAAAAGAATGTGGGTGTTGATTCCCCTCACCCCAGGGACGACACTATAAATAAATCCACGACAGGTGGGCAAAATGAACGTTTTGATCCACAATTTCGTTGATAAAGTTCTGCCGCGCAGGTGGTGTAGGTGCAATGGTGTGGTGAAGTGATCAGTTACAACGGAAGAAGTCCATTGGTGCACATTCAATGAATGCGCAACGATACGTCAGTGAAATTCTTCGACCCCATCTCCTTCTACTTTTGGCTGCCCAAAGCTATGTGTTTAACAGGATAACGCCAGACCCCATTGTGCACGGTTGATCACGCAGTTCCTGACTGCCAACAACATTCTTATCCTCTCCTGGCCACACCTGTCTTCAGAGATGAGTCCGATTAAGCACCTGTGGGATGAGCTGCATAGACGTGTTTTTGCCGAGACGTTGCTCCAGCCAATTGTCATGATCTGTTCCGCGAACTCCAGGAAGAGTGGAGAGCCATCCCTCAGGCCCATATCAGACGTCTGATGGCATCCATGTCCAGGAGATGCCAGTCGCTGGTCGATGCAAGAGGAGGCCACGCACCATACTAAAGAGAAAGCCCGTACGCCAAAACACTCTCGTGACCTAGATGCAAAACTGTCAATTATTTGGATGAAACCTAAGGTACGAAATTCTTGTGTGCAATTTGAGCTATTAACTCAATAAATTACAAAAGTTATTAAATGTAAAAATTATGGCAACGTGTGTGCCCTGAGTGGTCTCGAGGTATGGTGTCCGCCTCGAGTGCTGGAGGTCCCGGGTCCAAGTCCTGGTGAGGGCCGGGTATTGTTTTCACGTGAACTTCTAGTAACAAAATTTCCCCTGGTCTCTGGGTATTGAGATCGGACGCCTGTGTGTATTGTTGCGGACGTAAAAAAATCCCTTGCAGTTGGAAATCGAAAAACAGCAGCTTAACGGCGCTGCCCGGTCAAAATATCGAGTTAAATATCTACCCAACGTATTTCAGGAACCTCGCCCGTGCTACGGAGTTCGTGCACTGAGCTGAGATTCTCCGGACTCAGGTTTGAATTGGGAGTAGAACGGAGCACTTATAGGTTACACCTGTGTGCCAGTGATGTTGATCCGTCGACTAAACTAAACAAACTAAACTTCAATAGCTATGCGTTTCTTTCTTCTTTTTTTTTCCTTTTTTTACAGTAAATTACCATACACGATGAGGTCCTTGTATCTCTGAATAAACCACGTATCATTATCATCATTATGTGTCACACCTATAAGCATGTGAGGTCAAGGTTCGTAACCTTACATGATCACCACAGAGTCTAGGGTCAAGTCTCTATCATTCTGGTAGTTGTCGAATCATCATGGTTTAAGACACCTGTAAAGAAAGTAGTCCTTGTTAGAACATTTTCTGGTACATGCATTGTAATCTTAAATGGCATGTTTATCTAAAGGATCCTCTTTGTGTTGTCGATGTCCCTGTTGGGCGTTGTGCACGCAAATTGGATATTTATATACGGGATGTTTCTCTTGAATGAGATCTATACCACAGTTGTCTATCTGCTGTCCAAAGCAAACATCGCAAGACTTGGTATTATACCGTACTGGAAGAAACACAGACCACATTAGTTAGTTAGTTAGTTAGTTAGTTAGTTAGTTAGTTAGTTAGTTAGTTAGTTAGTTAGTTAGTTAGTTAGTTAGTTAGTTAGTTAGTTAGTTAGTTAGCTCCAGTAATGTGTTAGTTGAATATTCTTGGTGTCCCCCGAATAGCGCTCCTGCCTGACTTTACCTCTTTTCACTGATGTTCGTGCAGTCTGGTCATGGTTGCAGATTCGCAGTCTTCTCTTGGTTCGTTTAATCGCCCTGTCTCTCTCATGGCATTCACAATAGCAGTCCGGTCTCTTGCTCGTCCGCGTTCCATTCCAGTCCATCTCACAAGCTTGCGCATTTCCTCTTACACCTGGTTGTCTTGGAACAAAAATACTCCGTATTTGTATCAAGTCTGACTTCCTCGATGACTCCAACCATTGTCTTCGAGCCTAGCCAATCTCAATATTCCTGAGTCGGCCATTTCTGCTCCCGCATGGGAACTGGGTAGTTGCGTTATTTTGTGTTTTGTTTTTCGTTGCTTTATCTATTTGTGTTGTCCTGTCCTTGACAAAGGTTCTTAGAATCGAAACGTCGGCCGTCCTGTGTGTCCTATTGTACGTATTTGTGTGTTTTTTGTTTATTTTTTTATTTTATTATTTCATTTTCTATATTTATTGATTGCTTCTGATTTTGGATAAGCCACTGACTTTGTTTTCACCTGTGTACGATGGATTTCCTTGTAAGGTATGTTCAACGTGTCTGTGTTTAGTATGTTTCTTCTCGCAGGAGCTAAATATACCTATCTGTTTCCAATCAGTATTCCTGAGCATACTCATTGAATCTCTGCGAAAACATGCCTGGATGAAATCTTGTGTCTGCAGCTAGGCTATAGCTTCATTTACTATTATGATCTCCATTGCCAGGCTTCTTGTCATGGCGAAGGCACAGCAGTCTTCCTTCACAGTTCCCCCTCCGACCTGAGAATTGAAAACCTAGAGCTCCGAAAACCTAGAGCTCCGCACGTCGAACAACTGATCACTCAGTGTAGAAGACTACTTCACCCTTAGTAAAATTCTCAGAATTCAAAGCCTGAACTTCTCTTTACAAAGTTACCTGGTTTGGTTGTCTGCAATCCCTATCCAGCCTGATGCATACTGAAAAAGGACTTAACCGCATTCAGCTGGCACTTGTAACCACTCTTCACTAGAGGATAGGCCTGTTGAATACTGGAAGGCCCCGGTTAACGTCGGGGTTACGTTCTTGGAAAACGCGACTTTAAGTGAAACGACGTATAGCAGAAACACTATTTCCCATAGAATTAAATGAAATACAGTGTATTATGTAATGTTTATTTTGATGGTTGTTGATATTTATTGGCTAAATAGAGGTGGGTTGGGCGAGTGGTAGAGTTATTGGGACGTAGAGGCATTAAAACCACGCACTGCTCTCAGCCTGCTTTCTTAGTTAGATCGTAATAGAGAGACTTTGCTTTCTCTTGGATAGCTATCTTGCTCACCGGTATATTCCGTTGGTTCTGGTCTTCAATCCAGACGGCCAATAGTGCTTCCATGTTCTCCATAAGAGTACTTCTGGTATGGGTGATTTTGGAAGCACGCAAAGGGGTTACGTTTTTAGCACCCTCTTTGGTTTTGTCAGCACCTGCACGAATTGTCCTTACCGTGGTTGGAGGTAATCCGTGGACTTTACCGATATCAACAGCCCGATCGCCAGCCTGAAAACGAAGTTACGCATCTAACTTCACCTCAAGAGTAACACTTTTTCTGGTTCTGTTACAACCAGACACACTATCAGCACTTACTGTGAGCTTTGAACTCATAATTATGGGTGATTACACTATAAAATCCTGGAAAAACGCCTTGCACAAAATGTAAAATAGCGACGTTAACGCGGCATAGCAACATAGGTGACGACGTTATGGCGGAACGTAGCGACGTAAAGCCCCATTGTGACAACGACGTTATAGCAAAACGATCGTAAACAGTAGCGACGTATAGCGGGGCCTTCCTGTAATGTCCTCGATCTGAACCATCCCAGATGTTCCCCTTTACAACGTGCTGCTTTCTCTTCTTGATCTGAATGTGCAGTGGATGCTCTTTATCGGCACTGACTCGGAGGTATTCACGAGCTCTGTATATTCCTTGTTCGGTCTGTCGTGGTTGGAAAAACAAGGACAATTTCGTCTAATACTAAAAATCTCTCGGCATATAGTACACTTATTGCTACTTCATATGTTAATAAAAACGAATTAACACAGTAAAATTATTTGTTGCTCTCTTTCTTATTTGTTTGTTTATTTGTTTTTATTAAGACATTCATATTTGAGGATTTAATATAAATACTTTATATGCACAAGTTATAGTTGCATATCCTTTACAGGACGTAGCAGTCAACTCCAGAATTTCTTTTTTCTCTGTTTGTGCTTGCTTGCTTGCTTGTGTTCGTTGGCTTGAGCTCCAATGCGAAGTCCTGTATGTCGGATGAAGGCATCCTGTTGTCCAACATCAGTGTGATGTCATACAGGACTTGAGGTTTGCGTGAGTATCCGTTGTCCCATGTCTGGCTTATTGGTGTGCAGACTGGTGGTTCCTCGCCATACAGGCAGACACTCTCCGACTTCGGAGGAATCGGCGATCCTACTGACCTTAGCCAGGACCCCGAAGGGACCTGTTGCCCAGGACGCTCGACGAGGACGCGTCAATAGGTCTTGGCCAGTATATAACTCGGCCCTGGTGCCTTGGAAACACCTCCGCGTCCCTTCTCTGTTTGTGATTCCTAGGAAAGTTTACGTTCAGTAGTTTGCAATTGCTTTCTGAACGGCAGGCACTCATACCTTTGTATGGACGCAAACGCAAAGCGATCTGCTTCCAAATCACCAGCGGTTGTGTTTCGAATGCAATATGCGGGATTACGAATTACATTTGCAACCCTTTCGCCACGGAGCCGGCTATGTACTCTTAGAAACAATAGTTTTAGAAAAGGGCACATCGGTTGTCATACCTAATATTTCAGTTTCATTTATTCTAAAATGGTAAAGCGCTGACCGCTTCCACTTGAGCCTTGAAGAGAGACACACGTGCATTCATTTACATTGTGTTGTCATGACGGTATCAGTGTCATTCATTGGCGGTGTGTGCCAGGTTTTCTCTTGACTGAAACAGGATATAATGAAACAAACATTTATTTTTAGATCTTGGGGGAATACAATAAAAACAAATATGTATACCGAATTTGGGTACATACAATAAAAACAAACATGTATACATACCCGACTCGGACCTCTGTCTGTATAAACACTTTAATGAACTTAGTGGGGAAATATATGAAAATAATGCAATAATATAATAACGACGTTATTACCCAAACGTGTTCCGTCCTCATCTGCAAGAGTTCGCGAGGAGTCCACAAACTAATGGTACCAGTAATAGTCTGGCCTTTCCTCAGTTACTGCCTCTCCACAAACGCCTACTTTTTAATAAGGTTAAACTAATTCACAAATCCTAATTCAAAATGCTCCAAGCTACCTTTGGCCATTGTTTAAATATAATGCAAGACATAGCAAACGACTAAATGTACTTCATGTACCTAAACCTAGGATAGACTTATATAACACAAGCTTAGCATACTCTGCCACTCAGTTGTGGCACAATCTTCCACAAGAAATCAAAGACACCACCAATCATTATACATACAGTCGCGACCTGTTTGAACACTACCCCAGGACCTACTAAATGTAGTTTAGACAATAAAGACAATAATAATGGTAAATTATCTCGAACGACAACAAGCCAAAAATAAACATGCCCATGTGTATGGCACGTTACACCTTCCTTGGGTATATATAATGCCCATGTTAAACATTGCCTCAGTGAGTCATGTATTATTGATTATTTTCATGCGTCTTAATGCTTACTGTTCTTTTGTTGTCAAAGGTTTGCTTCATGAGAGATGTTGAATAAACGAATGTATGAGAGGAAATAGAAAAGAAGGGCAGAATGTCAGACAGGTCTGCGTGCCCAATTCTAAACCCTTCAAAACATAAAAGATTTTCGTTCGTTCGTTCGTTCAGAGTTTTGAGGATCTGCTAGATGCTATTGTCACTCACCGCAGCATAATTCTCTACAAGCAGTAATGATCTACCCGCACTTCCACACTGTACACACGATTTCAAAGGGCCCTGACCACATCTGCCTTGTCATGCACCAATATCCCACCAAGCGGTGCAGACCATGCCAATCTGGTGACTATTAGTATCCCACCAAGCGGTGTAGACCATGCCAATCTGGTGACTATTAGTATCCCACCAAGCGGTGCAGACCATGCCAATCTGGTGACTATTAGTATCCCACCAAGCGGTGCAGACATTGCCAGTCTGAAGCCACCATGCTTGCATATCCTGTGTGGGAAAATCTCACAAATGCTCTCTATGTTTGATTGTTGAATGGAAGCTTGCCATGCTGCCTGGAGAATGCCTGTCTTCGCCTTTCTCATCATACGTTGTGAGACTGTTACAATCACAACATGACTATTCTGTTTGGCCTCTCACCAACGAATCGCCGCCGTGACTCCCCCCCCCCCCCCCTTTTCCATTCTCAGACTAGATGTGGTAATAAAATCTAAGACACGTATCAATAAAATAAATAAGAATAAAACATAAAACAGCTGTCAGATGTTTCAGTATTCATCTTTAACAGCTGTTACATGTTTCACTATTAAACTTTCTGTCAAGAAAAAGAAAACTAAGAAAATGAAAATTAAATTAAACCACGATTAATGTACATTGAAACATGATAGGAATTTTTACAAAGGAGCAGAGGTTTCATAATATACGCATTCGCCCTAAACCTTCCCCTTTGTTAAAAGTCTTATTATCCGAGTCAAGTATCTTAATCATTAGTCGCTGTTCCAACTTCACGGCAAAGGGTCGCCACATAATGCTCCGTTCTGTGCCAGTGAATACCACACAAAATATTCCTCACTGTCTCATGTGAAAAGTAGAACAGATGTAACTAGTAAGGGAGTGGGTTTCGCTAACTGTGCCTTTTGTGCTCAGGGTACTCATCCATATCTTCCCGTGTGTTGCCGGGGCCCATAAGGGAAGCAAAGAATAGCAACACTGTAGCCTACCATGCGTGTCGTAAGAGGCGACTAAGGAGGCTCGATGGTTCCGTCGTCCTGCTACTGAGTGAGTGCGTGGCGCGACACTGTGAGCTATGAGTTTCGTGTGAAATGCTTTTGAATCTGCCCGAGGTTTATTGGACCGTGACTGCATGTTCGGAGCGATGGCAGTTGGCTATGTCCCAGAGTTGACCAGTTTTTGCCTTATGCAGAAATGCGTGGCTGCTGGGCTTCTGGTTGACTGCCACTGCCATCGACCATAAACTGTATTTTCGTGGACTGTGTGTGAACATCTAGGAAACATCCAGATGGGAAAATGACTGCCGATTCCATCAGAGATAAACTGGATGTTTCGTGGGGGACTATTGTGTTGACATTCTGGCGGTGGCATTATGCACAGTGTATCTGTGCGGGCTGTTGTTTGTCGAGACTCCTGTCTTTTCCACTTTTCACATTGGGCAGTGGGGAGCATTTATGTGTGATATTCACTGGCACAGGAAGGGAGCATAATGGGGACGACCCGTTGCTGTGAAGTTGGAACCGCGACTAACTAACTAACTAAGTAGAACAGACAAACGAACAACATGCTCAGGCATACATGCATGAGACAGTTGCCAGAATGCCAGCACAACATCCGCCACTAAAATTACAGTTCATCGTCAATGGAAGCGGCAGTCGCTTGAAAATCAGCAGTTGCACCCACATTACAGTTTTAGGCAAACCAAGGTATTTCAGCAACCGGCCGTCTACTATTTTTCTGATCATGCATTTCACAATACAAACCACTGCGGTGAGATGTAAAAGTATTGCACATGAAAGTTACGGTACCGCTCCACGCACTTACAGCAGTAGCTGAGCGACGAAACCATGTACTAAGTAGTAATTCAGAAAGGTTTGGGTTATCAACTATGGCTTCAAGCCACGTTGTTGTTTTTTTTTTTTCTATTCTCTGCGACTATTGACGTCACGAGTAAATTATCACGTGCTGATAACGTTCACAAGCCTCAAGATTCATATCTCGCGGGCTAAGGGCAGATAACTGCTGCCGGTTTTGGCGTATTTATTAAATATAAACAATTGAAAATTAAACATTGTGGTTATTATTGGTTGTAGTGCCCGCGGCTTAAACACTATCATCACACACAGGGTACGGTCTACAGATCTTCAAATGAAAACTGTTAAAAAGTATATTTATAAATACTAATGGGTGAATAGGCGGGTGAGGTGATCGAGTAGGGATTTGTGGCTTTGGGGTAGGGTTGGAAGACTATACGAAGTGTTGCGGGTTGTGTTGAGGAGTTTGATAGAGAATAGGCGAGGGCTATGGGGTGGAGTACTAGCAGTGTGTAACTGTGGTAAAGTCGAGTGGAGTATGGGGGTGCCAGATGTCAATTTAATTATCCGCCAAAAAACACTTGTTCCTGCAGCGAGGCGCCGCATTATTTGGAGGTGACAGGTTCGAATTCCGGGGCTGAGGTGGTCAGAAAGTGTGGCGGAGTGGCTATGGGTTCGGGTTGGAGGACTGTATAAGCGGTGTTGCGGGTTGTGCTGAGGTGTGTCGTGGAGAATAGGCGAGGACTGTGAGGTGGTTGGGTTGTATGGAGGACTGTGGAGTGGTAGATGGGTAGGGTATCAGCAGTGTGTAACTGTGGTAGAGTATCGTGGGGTATGGGGGAATGCCCGGTGTCTAGTTAGCTATGCGTCGAAGCACACTTGTTCCTGCAGCGAAGCGGCATTGTTATTTGGAAGTGACAAGTTTGAATCCCGGTCGGTAACTATAGCTTTCAATGTTTAGGCTGTCTAGTGCGTCCTCGAGTCTCTACTTCCTTCTCCTCACTTCTGTGAGCACCAAACAATACTATCTTACACTTCTCCTCCACTTCTCTCTCTCTCCCTCTCCCTCTCTCTCTCTCTCTCTCTCTCTCTCTCTCTCTCTCTCTCTCTCTCTCTCTCTCTCTCTCTCTCTCTCTCTCTCTCTCTCTCTCTCTCTCTCTCTCTCTCTTTCTGTCCACTCAACTATCTCACTCTCTTTCTTTCTTTCTGATAAGAGTTAGTGGTCATAAAAGCAATACACTGCGTGAACGAAACGCGTGCACTCAGTATGATAGGTAAGTAACAGAGTGATAGGTCAGGCTTCAATAGATTGTACAGTAGACTGAACTAGAGATAACCCGGAAAATCAAGCTGACAAGGCTTTTCCTTGTTCTTTGGTGTGTGTTTCATGTTTTTGTTCATGTTATTCTTTGCATTTTCCGCAGAAAACACATATTCACTGCTACTAGATGTTTTGAATCTTGTCTGCCCCTTGTCTATGTTTCACATCCATACATTAGTAGAGGTTCTATGTAGCACTTCAAACTATTTTTCTCGTTGTAAGTGATATCTTTGTATTAGTCAATCTTTTACCATCATCATCATGTGCCATGCCAATAAATGTGGGCGGTCAAGTTTCGCACGATCACCAGAGTCGTGGACCAACTCAGCGTTCTTGTCTCGATTGTGTCAAGTGACCAAGCCATTCAGACATTTACTTCTCTGACTTCTCCCTATTCTTTTCTCATCCAATTTGCCAGTTGTGATTAAATTTTCATGTTTTGTTTTCTCTTTATAACGTGAACAAACAAATCTAAACTGTTTGTGTCTAATTTCTGTAATCAGTCATTCACAGTTCCATTAACTTTTTCTGACAGAGTATGCTCGCATGACATATTGACTAAACTTCATTTAGTGAAACATGCTGGTCATGACTATAAGTCTTCAGTCATAACGCTTAAAAATACTGACCACGAAAAGTGCCCTCCGTCCTTTAAAGGTTCCACTGCCTTTCTTATTTTTTTTTTTAAATCTCAATCTATGTTTGGGTAATTTATTTGTTTTCTCTCCTATTTGGCCAAAGTTGCTTAAAATGTACCGTTTTATGCATCACTTTATAATTAAACATATGCGAACTGGCTTTCTATATTTACTCAGAAATGCAGTCCCCTGTGTATTTATCTTTATATGGATGTCTTGATTCATTTATTGTTCCGTATTATGAGAAGTCACATCTAGAAATTGACTGTAATAAGTAACATTATTATAAAATTACATTATCCAAAATTACTACTCCCCCGACTTTCCATTACAATAAATTATCATTAATCATATATTTGCCTTGCTGGATTTATTAATTTAGTTAACACACTAACTATCTCTATCCTTTCTTCAAACATTTGAAGAAAGGACAAATCATCCGTGCCCGATGAAATAACGACTGTAGCATTAGAAGTTTAAAGTTAGTTGCAAATCCTTTACAGGACATTGCATTCAACACCAGAATTTGTTTCTGTTGTGATCTCTTGACTTGTTTACGCTCAGTTGTTTGCCGTTGCTTTCTGAACGACCGACACCCATACCATTTCGTAAAAAAACAACGCAACGCGGTCTGCTGTCTGCTCGCAACTGTGTTTCGAACGCGGGTTTGTGGGATCACGATCTGCGTTGTAACTACTTCGCCGTGGAGCCGGCTAAGTACTGGTAAGATTTGGAGTATAGAAATTCACTAAAATTGTGAACGTAATATATAACAGCGGATACATACCTTGTTAAATGCTGAGAACTGTATTTATAGTTTACCAAATATTATGCGAATAATGTTTTTTATAAGTAACTACATAAACAATATCACCAAACTTCTGCTCAGAATTATCACCAGTAGAATCAGAAAGAAAATAAAGATGGAAATTGATGAAAAACAGCTTTGTAGAAAGAAAAGACACAAACATGCAATAATCAACTTACGAATACTGACAGAGTTAAGTTGAGTCAAGAACCGACATCACTGTACTCGGGACCTTTCCATTCGTGCTCCGTCTTCATCTTCAACAGTTAGCGAAGAATCCCAGTACTCTAACAGAGAAGTCAATAGATGCGCAGAAAGGCATTTATAGATGATATCATTGCATTTGATCAAGTGAAGCTTGTTGAAATGATCCAAATGTATGATGATATAAATATTTATGAGAAAGATATAAGAATAATAAAGATTATTTACTGGAAACTAGTAGCAGTAATTAACATGGTAAATAAGATAGCGTGGTTTTAAATTTCGTATTGTAGAAATAGTAAACAAACGTATTAATTGAAGCGTTAAATATTTCGAAATGCTTTCGAAAAAAGTGAAAGCACAGATATAAATAGTTGTATCGTTTTCCAAGTCTGAATTCTGGTTCAAAGAGGCCACCAGTGCTTATCATGATCTTTGGTGCGTTACATCTTATATATAAATAAGGATCGTATGTCTGTCTGTATCTATGTATGTCCTTTGTGCGCTCGCGAACGGCCCATCCGATTGAGATGAAATTTTCTACACGCCTTCCTTTCAGTCCAGAGCTGTCAACTGTCATAGTTTTTTAGTGTGAAATCGCCTGCTTACTCAGTATTATTTCATTTTTCATTTTTCATCATAATTTCATATATTTCAGGGGACCTAACTCCGTAAAAGTTATTTCAAGGGGCATAACTTTTCTGTATAACTTATAGTCATATTGTGGCATCGTTTTCAAAGATTTATAAACTCTGTGTCCATAGTTATGTACCGGCATATGAGTTATAATAAATAATGATACAAACTGTAAGGCATTTTTAAAGTTTTCATAAAAATAATGCACAATGCATAACATTGTAACTCATCTTTATTTGCTTAAGAAGTTACTGTAGTCATGCAGGTGATTAGCAAGCGTTTTCATTAAAAATAATGGATGGTGTCTGGAAGGACATTCTTTTAAGTTACTTTTTTTGTTGTATGAATTTAATGAGAACTTATATGACTACTTATGTGAATTAAATGAGATGCTCCCCACCAGGGACTGGGCGAAGCCGGACAGGGTCAGGCAGACAGATAGACAGACAGACAGACAGACAGACAGACAGACAGACAGACAGACAGATAGTCGGTAACGGGAACGGGAACTTATATGACTACTTATATGAATTAAATGAGATGCTCCACACCAGGAGCTGGGCAATGCCGGGCCGGGTCAGACAGACAGACAGACAGACAGACAGACAGACAGACAGACAGACAGACAGACAGTCGGTAACGGGAACGAGAACTTATATGACTACTTATATGAATTAAATGAGATGCTCCCCACCAGGGACTGGGCGAAGCCGGGCCGGGTCAGCTAGTATTACATAAATTAAAGATATTAGAACGATCTGTTTAACTACACGAATGTCTTTTTCGACGAATTTGTCCGTGGCATCTTTAGATAACATATCTTTACTCTTTAAGCTGGAAACATCCCTTGCTGTATCTTTGTCACACACGCGTATCTGTGAAGACTGCCTGAACTTTGACGCCTCGCGAAGACTCTTGGCCATGACTACAACGCAGACAATTACGATGAACTCTGTAACAACGGGCAGTATCGTGTCTATTAAGGTCCATACGACATGCTTTACTGACTCTCTGAACGGTGATAGCCAAAGTATTGGTCTAGAGACGTTAGTCTTTCTGTCCAGAGTATCAATCATTCCCATATTGGCGAGAACCGGGGTGTACGTGGCTACAGCGAAAACAGCAAATCCTGTCATGAAAATTGTCGTTCGTTTGATAGTAAAGGAATGTTTAAAGTGTAGAGGCCTGGCTACACACATACAACGGTCAACTGCTAGAAAAGTTGTAGTTAACATGTTGGTTACATTAATCAGTATCATAATGTTACCAAAGAATATATAAATTCCATATGGTTCAATTGGAAATAGTTTGGAATATATTTTCTCGACATAACTAAAACCTGATGAGATTGCGACAGAAAATGAAGATATAAGAAAAGCCAAGTCAAATACTGACAAGGCAAGGAATGACACAGTTACTCCGTCATTGAGTCCCATAGCGATGAAAGTTTTGATATTGATAACATTCAATATTATTCCTAACATTGAAAAGATAGCCCATGTAACACAGCAGAATAGTAAAATAATGATATACTGGCTTTCAGCCACGATTCCTGAGAAGGTTATAATCTTGATTGTGTAATTGACCATTATATAAATGACTATATTTTATATGCTTCAATAAGAATAGTTGGTTTCTCTTGTGCTTCTAATCTGTGCTTGTTTTTCAGATGCTGCTTTTGTGTGTGCATCTAATATCTCTTAAATCTGATTATGTAAATAAGATGAGAACGCCAACACATTCCACATTCAGGAGTTCATTAACTCTTATATGACGTGCGAGACTGGTGTAGGATTTTCTCATTGAGTTTCAATTTAGTGTTAAAGTGAACGGGTTTCCCATTTAAGTTATTTTACACCTGTATTGACGTCACACGTGGTAATAAATGGGGCATTTAAAATGTATAACAGAGATAAAACTTAAAGATATTGATTTGAAGTTATCCCATCATGAGCGTTAGAAAGTATGGGTCACAAATAGAGAGGTCAACTACGGATTAAAACGTTTGAATGATAATTTTGAACAGTATTATCCTAATGACAAAATGTTTCTAATTAGATGTGCCATTATCTAAACAAATGTAAATGCAAATTGTTTCTCTGTGCATTGTTTGTTTCTTGTTTCTTTGACACTCGGTGATTGTTAGAAAACCACGCTGGATATGTCACTTAAACATCCGTGAATATATCAGTTGCTATTCTAGAGTGATGCGCCTATACGGAAATCGATTGCCCACATGTGTGTGTAATGACTGTAATTATACCATTTTCAGTATTTAGAAATTTTCAAGCAAGTAAGTGAATGGAAAACAATTTCATGTAATGTTAGTCAATTTGAGTTGTTATTTTTTTTCTTACGTTTTGCATGCAGGTGGTGAACTATTTTCCGTTGTTTTCTGACAACTGACAATTTAACAAGTTCAGCGCATATTAACAACAGGCAGAGAAAGAAGCGTACACTCACAGAGACATTAATTACAATAAATGTGAATACAATAGGGAGGTCGTGGAAAGAGCTGTAGAATACAGCAAAGGATAGGAGGAGTGAAAAGTAGATGAATGCTTAACTATTACATTGACATGTCAAAATGAAAGATTATCATAGTTTTATATCATGGGTGCGATATAATTTGTAGAACACGAATACGCGTATGCATATGTTTCCACGCATGCACACAAATGTGATGCGTAATTGAACACTCGTGGACATTAAATGGCAAATATTGCAGGCGGTAACTAAACCCCGGTCATTTTGTTTTCAAAATAGTGTCACTGTATATGGAAAAAAAGATTCAGAGTTAGTCAGTCAGTCAGTCAGTCAGTCAGTCAGTCAGTCAGTCAGTCAGTCAGTCAGTCAGTCAGTCAGTTAGTTAGCTAGTCAGTCAGTCAGTTAGTTAGCTAGTTAGTTAGTTATTTAGTTGGTTAGTTAGTTAGTTAGTTAGTTAGTTAGTTAGTTAGTTAGTTAGTTAGTTAGTTAGTTAGTTAGTTAGCTGGCTGGCTGGCTGGATTACCCTCACTGCTGATCGAACCATTCATTCCAGAAGTGCTCGGATCTTGTCCTCAGTGTCCCTCTCAGCATGTAGACATCGTTGACACTAGTAATGTGTTAGTTGAATATTCTTGTTGTCTCTTGCCCCCCCCCCCTTTTTCCCTCCCACGCATACTACGCCTGCCTGGTATTCAATAATGTTTTTGCAATTTGCCCACGGTTGCAGATTTAAAATCGTCTCTTGATGCGTTTAATCGCCTTGTCTCTCTCACGGCCAGCCTACGTGGCGAAGGATTTACGGGCGCGATCCGTAATACCGTGTAGCCGGGTTCGAAACACAGCAGTTTGTTCGAAAAAGGTATAGGTGCCGGTCGTTCGGGAAGCAATGGCAAACTGCTGAAGGTAAAACTTACCCAAGAATCACGAACAGATAAAATAGCTGGGGTTGACTGCTCCGTCCTGTGAAGTACATGCAGCTAAATTTTCTCTCACGGCATTCAATAAAGCAGTCCGGTCCATTGTTCGTCAGCTTTCCATATACATAAAGTTCGTTCCATTGTAGCGCGGCCCCTGTGATTGAACAATTCCTCTTACATCCGCATGTCCTTGAACAAAAATAAACCTGACTTTTATCAAGTCTGACTTCCTCAGAGACTCCACCCACTGTCTTCGAGCGCAGCAACTTTCGATCTTTCTGAACATACTCATTGAGTCACTGGTGAAAGTATGTGTCTACAGCTTTCTATACAGCCATAACCTACTTAGTCAGGCGTCTTCTTGTCACGGCGAAGGCATAGCAGTCTTCCTTCAAAGTTCTTCCTCCGACCTGACAAGTCAAACCATATGAGCTCCGCACGTCGAACAAAACTTCACCCTTAATAAAATTCTCAGAATTAAAAGCCTGAACTTCTGTTTTCACATCTACCGGGTTTTGTTGCTGCATCCCCTATCCAGCCTAATGCATACTGAAAAAGGACGTACGCACTCAGATGGCACTTGTATCCATTCTTCACAAATGGACAAGTCAGGAGTTTCCTCTTTGCAACGTACTGCCCCTTTCTCTTCTCGATCTGTATGTGCAGCGGATGCTGTTTATTGGCACAGCCTCGGATGTAAGCATGTGCTCTTTATATTCTTGTTCTGTCTTTCATGGTTGGATAAACAAGGACAATTTCGTCTAATACTAAAAATCTCTCGGCATATAATAATCATATTGCTACTTCATGAGTCAACAAACAGAAATTAACAGTTAAGTTATTTTGGGGTTCTTTCTTGTTTATTTGTTTTTATTCAGATATTCGAATTTGAGGATTTAATGTAAATACTTTGTGTGCACAGCTAGTAATCAATAGGTTCATAAGTGGCAACATCAGCTGTTTTACTTAATATTTCAATTTGATTTATTAAGAAATCGTAAAGCGATGACTGCTTCAACTTGCGACTGAAAGAGTGACAAACGTGTGTTCATTTACATAGGAATTACATTACTGACAAACGAGTGTTCATTTATATAGGGTTTTCATGATAGTATCTGTGTCATTAATTTGCGGTCTGTGCCAGGTTTTCTCTTGATTGAAACAGGATATTGCAGTATATAATTGGGGAAAATGTATTTTAGATCTTAGGGATACACAGTAAAAACACATATACATACCCGACTTGGCCTTGTGGCATGGTCGAGACAGAAACACGGAACTGATCCACGACTCTGTTGATCGAGTGAGATGGCAGAATATGACCGCCCACGCTTACCGGCATGGCACATGATGGATGGATGGATACCCGACTAGGATTTCATCAACGTAAATAGATTAATTAACTTGTTGGGGAATGTCGGATGTTTTGGGAAAATCTCAAAGAGATAGAGGAAAACTAGAGTTCCTATCTCCCAATGCGATCCTGCCCTTTTTAATTTTAATAGCCTTCAATGGCTCAATTGCTTGAGACCAAAAATAGAGTCCAGGCGAGCCAAGGAAGTCCTCAAGGTGAGGAAGGAAAAGATTTCCTTGAATAATAATAATATTCTTGTGGTGTTTCCTTGTCCCTCTGCTCTCAGCTAAATAATTAATATCTAGGGTATATTAATTAATAACAAAAATGACGTAAAAACTCAAGAAATTCTTGTAACACTCAAGAGTGGAAATGGCATATCGGTACATTTTATTCATCACCAAGCTGGGGTGGGAGTTTGGCCATTTTAATCAAAAACTTATCATACAGCCAAAAGGTATACTCATTAATCTCACAATCATTCACTTGGTTTTGAAATAAACACAAACATAACCCCGAATTCTCCATGTGAACAAATACTTACATCTATCAGTGGAGTTAAAATAATAATCAGTCTTGATCATTAACTCGAGCTGTAAGAGTTCTGTAAAATTAAATACAGTTGGCCCACTGTGTGAGAGTTATTCTGGATCAGGTATGTTGATAGTTGAGTTGTCTCTCCAATTCCAGGTACAAGCTAAAATTCCCCTGGTTCCCTCAAGCTGATACAGGTTTACCTGGTTTTTGTGGTTGGAAGACACAATTGCCTGCAAGTTCTTTTTTTTTTTAAAGATGATGCATCATTATTCCAGTCAAGAGCATATCTGGATCTGGATGGATATAACAGCCACCTGAAATTCCAGCATCAAACATACAAACATATATCTACTGATATCATAAATGCATCTATATGATAATTATAAATTAAAGAAGGTAAAAAAAAAAAAGGAAAATAAATAAAGGGAATCTTGACCCCAGGAAAAAATAAACAAGTAGGGAAGAGGGTCTTAGTGTCCCCCAACAGTTATCAACCCCATAGCTGGTTCCTCTCCATCCAATACTCCACTACGGGGTGCTCAAGGTTTGGACTACCAGATAAGCAGTGCATTCTTCGCCCACGCCTGTCCCCCATGGTCTTAAGATTGAGTAATGCATTGATCGATTCGGAATTTGATAACCATGTTCACTGTTCCCCTTTATAGATAATTATTTTCCCTAGTCATCCCTCCGTTGAAAAGAAATGGCGTCACACATTAAGAATCTTAAGTAATTCCTAAATGTAATGAGTATTTACTTGCAAATGATATAAGTACATTATGGTATCATCTCCCGTATAACTTTCAGGTCGGTTCTTCCCAATCAAATGCGTTGAGGAGGATCATCCTCGCTCCTCTTCAACATGTAGGTATATTCCTTTACCTATTCATCTATAAGATTTATCATTATCATACATCAACACAATTCAGGAAAGAAAAACCATATAATTGTAACATGAGTGATATGGAATACAGAGTGGCATCATGCGTAGAAGCACACTAAATTATCAATTAGTGCATTGGTACCACTATCATCTTCCTCTGATAGACATGGCATTATGCATCAAATTGCCTACTATCAGGTGATTGATTGATTGAATATATTCATCCTCGGTATGTCACTTCTCCTCACCTCAATCACAATCATTCATCATAAAGCATAAACATACTTGCATGGATGATGAATAGGCATAATTATGTGACTCACAATCAATAAGTTAAAAGATAAATTCATATATTTAACACCGATGAAGTCACAATTGAATCACCACATGAATGCTTCCATAGGAACACACAGGATTTTTATGATAACACCTAGGGAACTATTTAACATTTAATGAGCTCATGTATGTTTCTAGGACGAATTACACTAATTCCTCCTAACTAGTGATTGCACATTTAAGATAGTTACATTACTACTGAACTATGGGTTCTACCTCATTAATCCTAAGTTAATCACTAACTCCTAAATCACTACTGACTTAGCTTAACTGCTTAAGAAGTAAAATGCACAACCTAGGCATAATGCTTATGCTTTCATAGAAGCTGCATAACTAAAACAAACCCCTCACTATGGTTTAACCTAGTGCACAGAATATCTACGAACTACGACATCTGAATATTGTGCTTAGTCGCTCCTGAATTAAGTTCTTAAAAACTAATCACACGTTTATAACACACCAACTTACAATTTTCTGGGAAAGGAGCATAACTAACTTAATATTACAGTGTGCTTACATTCAACATAGTTGAATGTCTTCTTCAAGCATATCGTCGTCATGTTTCAGGCTCCAGATTAGGTTTTTGTCTTTCCTAGTTCGCTGCCTGCTTAGTAGGCCGACACTTCTCTCTCTCTCTCTCTCTCTCTCTCTCTCTCTCTCTCTCTCTCTCTCTCTCTCTCTCTCTCTCTCTCTCTCTCTCTCTCTCTCTCTTCCTCTATTAGAGTTGGGTAAACTTCAGATGTATTGTTGAGTAGAGTCCATCAGTTCCAGTGGCCCTTCTCCTGTTGAGCGATTGCCGAAGGATTTTCGTTTTACACACACAGACCGTGTGCCGGTCTTCACTCCATTTTAAAGCCTCTCGGTTGTTGTTTATTCCTGCCCTTCCTCGACTGGGCTCTGGCGTCATGCCGAGTTGTGACAAATAGCTGAGCTCCTATTCGACTGTAATAAGAATATTGTCGTTCCCTTTTCAAATCAGCGCTCTTTTTCAAATTAAGATGATGTAAATTTCATCTTTCTTCTTAAACTATATGCGCTGATTAACTTCATTTTTTTAAATTTGAATTTGATTCTGATGGTGGTGGTTGTTGGCACTCTTGCTAACTGGAGGGTAGTGCGGGTAAATTCAAACAGCGATGTGGCTGTTTGCAAGATGTAAACTACAGGGAAATACATGAAAATAATACAATAATATAATAAAATGCTGTCAGGTCTTAGTCAGATATGACTGAGCTACCGTATAACAGTAGACGGTACTACCTGGTTTCTGTTAGCGCCGAACGTTGGGCGGCGCTTACCAAACCCGACACCCCACATTGTGCCAACGGCTTCGGGCGGAAGAGCGCAATTGGGAGGGTACAAGCCTTACCCTGGTGCGAGGAAATGCAAGCTAAAGACAAAATTGTCATGGCAGGGCAGACCAGGCCCTAAGCCTTGGTTGGCGACTGGTCTAGGATCGAAGCTCCGACAGGCGGACAGTTAGAGCATTGCTTTGCTGATCCGGCAGCTTCTGCAGCTTGTCTTGTTCCAGATGTAGGGGTGTTACCTTTCCTCTGGAGTGAACTAGGCAGGCCGAGAGAGGGATCATGCTGCATGGGCAACACATGATCTCTATATTTTAGCCCAGGCTTTGTGCTATGGAGAGGCAATAACTCCATCCCTGGTCTTAACTGGTCTCCGAATCAAAGCGAGAGGCAACTGTTACGGGTTATAAGTCCTTGTCAGTTGGCGTACAACAGCTTTCATTTGCGGTGTCTGCGAAGAATTCTTGGTATTAAGTGGCAAGACAAAATCACAAATACTGAAGTATTGGAAAGATCAGGTTGTGTGACAGTTTATTCCATGCTCGGTCTTCGTGGACTTAGATGGATAGGACATCTTAGGAGAATGGATGATGGTAGAATACCAAAGGATATCTTTTTTGGTGAATTACAGATGGGTAGGAGATCTCAGGGTCGGCCTCTACTACGATACAAAGATGTGTGTAAGCGGGACATGATTGATACAGGCATTGATAATGCACATTGGGAGCAAGTCGCCGCTGAACGTGTTGCATGGAGGGCAAATATCAGAAATGGAATAAAGTCAAAGGAGAAAATTATTGCAGAAAAGTCACACACCAAGCGTTTGAGACGTAAGATGGTGCATGATGGTGGAAATGACCACGTGTTCACATGCACCCACTGTGAACGGACATTTACAGCGCAAATTGGCCTTATCAGTCACACTCGCTACCGCCATAGTTAAAAGTTATTATGCCTTTTTAAAGCACAAACTATCGTCTGTCAAGACGGCAAGGTGCCAATGTAATAATAAAAACTACCTTGTGTGTTCAATGTTCTCTATTTTTGATTGTGGAAAGTTGTTCAATCTCAGAAGGCTGAAAGTTAATACCAAAACTACCAGTGACACCGTCAGAGAGCTACTGTTTGCTGATGATTGCGCTTTATATGCCAACTGTGGTAAAGACGTGCAACACAATGTTTCAGCTTTCTCATATGCCTGTGCCAACTTTGGGCTCAATATCAACTCGGAGAAGACTGTAGTTATGTACCAGCCAGCTCTAGGGAATACCAAAGTGAATGGTCATAGAATAAGTGTTGTGGACAAATTCACCTACCTTGGCAGCACTGTGTCCAAAGCTGCCACAATTTATGACGAAGTGAATGCAAGAATCTCCAAGGGCAGTGCGGCTTTTCGCAGACTGTACAAGAATGTGTGGGACAGAAAGGGAATAAGCTTGCAAACAAAGCAGCTGTATTATCCACACTGCTATATGCTTGTGAAAACTGGACTGTTTACCAGCTACACGCTTGGAAATTAAACCTCTTCCACACAGTCTGTCATAAGAAGCTACTGAACATTAAATGGCAAGACAAGATCCCAGACACTGAAGTCCTAGAAAGAGCGTCCATGCCCAGTATCCACACGCTACTAATGAAGAATCAGATGCGCTGGAATGGTCACTCGGATCGCATGCCAGATCACAAACGAATTTTTAAGCTGAGTTGTGGTAAACAATCCCAGGGCGGCCAGAGGAAACGCTTTAAAGACGCTCTGAAGAGCTCACTAAAAGCTGTTGGAATTCATCATGACACTTGTGAGACTGCTGCCAAAGATCGAAATTCGTGGCATACATTATTATGAAGCAAACAGGACTGCAAGAGCTTTGAAGAAAAGGCTGAAAGAACAATCACTGCATGAGAGATTCTCCTCCTGGATCGTCAAGCATTCTTTGCCCACATTGTCAAAGAACTATTTCGAGCCAAAATAGGCCTTATCAGCCTATCTTAGAACTCACGGCTCCATACTTTCAACCCCACTGGATGAACTGAATGGTTATCATCATTCTTGATTGACAAACAACAAAACATGTTTGATTGTTGAATGGAAGCCTGCCACTCTGCCCGACGCATGCCTCCTCACTTTCCTCATCATACTATGACTTGCTCGTTCTTAGTGAATCTGTTACAATCACGACTCTCGTGTGCTGCATGTCCCCCGTCAGTCGAAACAGCCGCTGTGACTACCGCCAGCTCCATTCACAGGCTAGATGTTGTGGTTCATAATAACTAAGACAAGTATCAATACAATAAGTATGAATTACAACCCAACACAGGCTGTTCTCCCGATTTCGATATGCACTACTTATGTCAAGAAGAAAACTAACATAGATATAAGACAAGTAAAATTAAATTAAACCACTATTAAAGTACATTGAAACATGATAGGAATATTTACAAAGGTATCGGTGTTTCATAATATACACACACGTCCTTCACCTTCCCTTTGAAAATGGCCTTATTATATTAGTAAAGTATGTACATTGGATTGTCAGTGCATTGTTTATATATATATATATATATATATATATATATATATATATCCACTCTTAGACTAATTAACAACATTATAGAACGCTTCCCCTCTTTGGTGCATGTCTAAAGTGGGTCGGCCATCTTTAAATTGTCATTATGACTTCACCTAATTCGTCAGTTCCATTATGCCACGTGCTAAACACCCTTGACATCCTTAACAACATTACTGACAGGTTACAAGACAATGGCATGGCTATTGTGATTTCTATCACACATTTAAGTTTTTCATTTGTATCCCTCTTGCATTATATGAAAACATCACAATTGTTATAATCTGTAGTTGAATGTTTATGTTGTCTACAGAATGTCACACCTAGCTGCAGCCATCTACTGGACCTGTGGTAGAAACTGGCTTGTAATTATGACAAAAGAACTGTTCATACAGAGGTATTATGTCAATGTATGCAGCCTCTGCAGCATAACCATTGTTGCCGCGGTATAACTGTCATTTCTCTAAAGTTAATTAGAGCGTGTGTTAAGGTAGCTTCAAGGATATGAAAATGATAACTGGAAGCTTCATATACGTGTATCGTGAACTACATCTTAGTCGTGCTACTGAATTCCCGGATAGACAGGTTTAGTACAGTAACCATCGGGTTCTGTATCATATACGTACATGACACTCGTTTTGCTTTTTATTTTTTCTGATTAGCTGTATGCTTAACCCTTTACGGTTTATATGTATATATAGGGACATCCTAATCCAATGTCGAGAGGATGGCACCATCCTATCGAAAAGGAACATGGATGGGACAATACCTGAATGTAAATTGTTTTGCATCCATACAAAATAAGTAGTGGGTTGGTGAGATCCCCATTTAATCGAGCTAGGAAGGCGTGGCCCTACGACACACTAAATGAAGAACTAGACATCTTTCGCAAGACTATGAAAATCTAATGAATATACAATCGGTTTCATCAAGGTCACTGCCAGCCACCCAAACCTACTTCCACAGAATGAACGGCTCTCAGACTTCAAGTGTTTCTTTAGGCTCACATTTCGAGGAGACGATGTCATGAAATGAAGACACAGTCGTCTTGCAATATTTGTAAACCGCACATTCTTTGCTGTTGAACCAATGATCATATTATATAAAACCACCTCGATACCTGCTCCGTACACCAAATCAAACTGCATTCATCAATTCCAGTGTGAATGTCAATCGACTTATATAGGTAAAAGAGAAATCTTTGCATATCCTTTATAGGATATCGCTGTCAACATCAGCATCTTTCATCTGATTGTTGATTTCTTGGCAAGATTACGCTCAGTAGTTTGACATTGCTTTCTGAGCGGCCGGCTCACATACCCCGTAAGTTACCGTCGTCACGTTACTTGCGAGAGTATACGAGATTACGGAGAAAGGTCGCTAACCTCTAGGCCAAGGAAGCCGGCATATAGGTAAAACGGACAGACAATTAGCAAATTGAGTAGTCGAACATATACCAGTATAGGTGGGAAAAAAAGAGTTAATCATTCTTAAGAAATCCATGTGCCATCGACGGGTCATAACACGTCCTTAATGACCACATGGAACAGTTGCTTATTAGCAACCATAGAGTTAACAAGCAGACGACATTTTGAAAACAGTATTCAACGAACAATAATCGATTGCTCAAATATATCGAAGCATTATATATTAATCTATTCCAGCCGTGCCTATGTAAACTGAAGGACTTTCTGATAAGTGTTAGACTTCCATGGGTATAACGTTTTACAAATTCGGGTAAAATCAGCGACGATGTACATAACATTTAAGCCAAATTATTATTCATCTTTTACATGACATGATACATAACTCTGAAGCATGCATGTAAAAAGATGCAGCGAAATATACCGGGCAAGACATCTGCAATATTTTATTTATAGCGCCAGTGTTTAAATTCACTAGAGGAATACTATTGTTTTGAAAGTAAATTAATGTTTAAAGTGTGTCCCAAACTCATGTGACCTTTGCATTACACCTTTCTGGGATTAATGACATAATAAGTACACCTTGTGTTTCAATTAAGCAAGGCTGAGCTAATACAATTGTGTTTTCTTCTCTTACTGACGACTGCAATATAAATGAACATTAGCCACTTCACAGTAGTTATCCTTTGGAAGCTACACGACTAAGGAGACAGGTTCTACACCTAACAACAGTGTTGGGAGTCCTCATCTTAAAGTGCTTTCATGTGGTCTGTACAGATTTTTGTTTGTTGTTTAATAATTACAAGATCGTGACCTTTAAGAGGAAGAAATCGAAGAAATAGAAGTCACGTTCAAGTTCTAGAATCGACATACATCTCAAACTGAAACATCCACGTTCTTTTTCTCGTTACCTTCGACACAGGACTCAGCTGAAAGACAAATATTTAAAAAAAATCACACACAAAAAGAGTGCAAACAAACAGTATTCATGAACATGTCCTAATGAGAAATCTTGAGAGACAAACACGAAAACTATTAAAGCAAGCTGTTCCACATTGCTGTTATAACCGGGGGGGGGGGGGGGGGGAGAGGAGAGAGAGAGAGAGAGAGAGAGAGAGAGAGAGAGAGAGAGAGAGATAGAGAGAGAGAGAGAGAGAGAGAGAGAGAGAGAGAGAGTTGAGGATAAGCGCTTAACCTTGCAAAATACCCTCATGCTTTGTGCATTCATCACCTCTGGCTGCAAAATTCCAACTCTTGGTCTTCACGAGGGGGAACTGTTTTAATTAATAGGAGTAGGGTTGACAGTGAGTCTTTGGTGCCATTAAAACCGTTAGCTGTAGATATGTATCCCCGTCCATCCATGGCCAGATACGTGTGTACATAAACACAAATCTAAACTAGAGTAAGACCAGTCTACACCAGCAAAAGATAGATGCTGAAGAATGAGGCAACCAGCGAAGAGGCGCATAACTGCAATTAACATGACAAGCAAACACGCCATGAAATATGTCTATTACTGCAAGACGTTATGGTACTCGCCCTGTAATTGACCCCTAGGTAGGTGCAATAACGTGTCCTATGCTTTGAAAGGATCCAACCAAAACGACTAAAGGTCCTTCTCAGATGACCTATGATGCCAGGGGACATAAGAATAGAGAGTATGGTTATATCAAACAACATACTGAAAATAATGCACCGGAATAATTAGTCAGCAACAACACAATAAAGCTAGAAATCATCTTGAATGAAGAACAAGCAAATGTATGTTGCCTGCAAGAAACTAACCTCATTGGAAACATAGCCTTCAGAATCAGAGGCTGCCCGTGCTACGGATCCGATCGTAAAGACAGACAAAAGGGTGGG